>JAQMRL010000001.1:355277719-355630219 GCA_035578175.1 Catonia carolina
TTTCAAGAAGGTTATTAAACGTCACGTAGGCCAATTCTAAAACGGTAACAAAATATTTTGGTTGTCCTTCTTTCGTTATATTCTATCATAGAACGTGCCATCTGCATAGTTTAATTGTGAGTAATAATTACAACAAATAATTAATATAAAATTAGATAATTAATTATACTCAGGTAATTACTCTTGGTTACATACAATGGTTAGTTCAATAATTAATGTTGTTTGTAATAAATTAAATACGAGTAAACTGTTATAATTTCTCCTAACTTGTATAGTAAGCTTATAATTATAGGCCAATACCGTCATGTAATAAGAAATTCCATGAAAGGTAGGGGCAGTTTGGGATTTCCTGATATTCTACCGTTCGGAAACCTATTTATAATTAGATGTGCAATCATATCTTAAATATAGTAAAAGTTTGAATTTGTGATACACGCTTAGTCTATTTTACAATTATCTAATTATTGTTAGTTCTAATGTATTTACACACACATTCATAAAATTTACAGTTAGCTAACATGTTGTAAATATATATATTTATTGTTAGGTTTTCTTTGTTGTTTACCGTCTATTAGGAATTCGCATGTTCGAAATTCATATATTATTATTGTATAATAATATACAATGAGAGGCGTGCTCGCCTCTCATCGTGCGGTCCTGGGATCGAATCCCACTTAGGCACGGCATATTTTCATACGTTAAAAAAAATCATCTCATCCTACATTGCATAAAGTTCCACCCCAACGTCGTCGCTAATGACTGTTGCAGTTGATGCGACGTTAAATAAATAAATAAAAAAAATATATACAATGAACATGATTGCAGAGCGTAAGTCTGGAAATGAAAAATCTTGAAGATCTAGTTCATTTACTTAGGGTTTCCAAAATATATTTTACTTCTAACAATAATCTAGTTTTATCATTTAAATTTTAAATACGATTATAAAATATATCAGAAGTTGGTTTTAAGTTTTTGAATTTCTTAATTTTAGTAATAAAGATTTGTGTTCATATGAAAAATATAAATAAAATATATAACGATGTCTGTGCTGCAGCTCGTAACTAAATGCAGTGCTGAATACTGGCAAATGAGCTCTAGGAATAAACAGAGGCTGAAGATAGACTGATTACGAAGGTCACACAAGGTCTTCTGAGTAGGTATTAGATGTAAAATGAAGGCACAAAGTAATGGATCGGTTCTTGGGATACCATTTTAGACAGAATAGAGACTAGACTATTGTTTTGGTATGAACATCTTCAAAGAATGGAACAGATAACCACAAAGAACGGATTTCTTAGATTCAAAAAATAGAACATAAAAAGGTTGCTTTTCGAAAATATACATACAGAAAATCCACAAACCTATAGTTGCGAGAAATTTCAGAAAGGGTAACTGGTAGGACGATGGTTGTAGGATGCGGGAAGCGGAGAAATATGTAGAACAACCGCAAAAACGTTAAAATGGACAATAATATTTACTCGGAGTAAGAATTAAATATGAAGTGACTTCCTTAAGTATGAATTTTGACATTTACAAATAAGTATTATTTCTACACTTGAATTTGACTTAAGTGTTTATTTTACTTTTAGTGGATTTCAATCAATATTAAAATATTTAATATTCTTATAAAATATATTTGCCCATAACAGGCAGGTGGAGCGTTAAATTATTTGCTTTTGATCTACTAGTTCCAGGGCTACAAAAAATAGTTCTGTTTCTTATCACATAGTCAGCCAATTATATGACTGAAGCATTTAAGAACAGAAGAAGTAGAGGTGTAAAAGACACTAGTCACATTTATTTTCTCTGGGAGTAACGAATTTCATTACAGCTAGACCCTGTGGTGAATGAAGTGAAGGTGTCATTTGCAGGATGGAAAGTGGATGCTCTTCGGAGGATTTGACATGCTGATAAGCATACTTTTTCACTCCATGAGGAAGGCAATGGTAAACCATCTCACTTCTGGTTTTATTTAGTAAGGCCCCGAGAGGTTCAAATCAGCCTTTCGGCTAATAATCTAAACTACATAAAATATATTTATACAATTTACAATTAATTTGTTAATGCTACACAGAATTATTTATTTTAATGCCATCATGAACTAAACTATGATTGAACTTATTCAAAAACAGGTCCAATAATGAGGATATTTGCATAACAATATGTATGACAAATTACGAAATTCACTTATCTTTGAGGATTTATAATAATGCACTAGTTCAATTATTTTGATTGGTTTCAATTTAACGGGATAAATAAGGGTTATTTTACTATAGCATTATTGAATAATCCGCTCCAATTGATTAGACTTCACTATTTGTTGAATGATAATTCTAGATAAGTAGATTTTGTAAAGCTGCTAATAATGTTCAGGTGGATCCCTTACATGTAGTTAGTATACGTATAATATGATTAGAAATTGTTACATAGTAGACCAATAGAACTATTTTTGAACGCGTTAGGAGACACAGTTTTTAAAACACATTTGTAAAAATAAACTGAATTAAATTACCTTGAAAACACGTCGTATGATAATAAAGGATTCTGAAGGAATTATTAGTTCACAAATTTTCCAAATAGATTCATTTAAGTAGACCAAAAAGAAAATGAATAAATAACAAGAATTTACATTAAGGCCGCAATCATAAAAAATCCCATTTTTTCAACGAGAGCTCAGCCTCTTCAAGAATTTCAGCAAACATGGCGCTTCTTCTGTCTTGTAGAGCAAAGAAAATAGTAAACGAGGCAATTTAAAAAAAATCGTAGGAGCCGTTTTTGAGAAAATTTCAATGAAAAATCATACGAATAAACTAGTACTTCTGGTTGACCGATTTTGATAAAAATGTTTGCGTCGGCTTCTCTTATGATACCTAACTTAAATTTTTAGTTATTACTAAATTCGTTCTTGAGATATTATTTTACACACACACACACCAATCGCTAAAACATGGTTTTTGGGTTGGGCCTGAAAAACGTGTATATCTGGTTAAAACTCGATTTCAGAAACTCGACGTGAAAACAATAGGTACCTATTGCTTGATTCCCAGCTCCGTGTAGTTGGGAGGAATGCAGTGCGTTGTTATAGTAGTGGGAGAATGAATGAGTGTATGAATGAATTAGTAATGTTTTACAGCTGCTGCATTTGTAGTGGTAGCGTGTACTAACTGGACTAAAAATATATCCTTATCATCCGGCGCATAAATTTAAGAAATACCTACCGGGTTATTAACTTGGTCGGATTCATAATATTTAACTTACCATTTATATCAAAACATGTAAATAAATAATCGTAATAAATAGAAACAAATTTTTGTTAAGTACGGAAAGTTTGAAAACGAATGTTTTGTGTCAGAGTATAATACAACAATCGTTCTCCCAGCATGCGTCACTCATTCAATATAACTCACCCGTACCCTTCACCACTCAACTACACGGAGCTGGGACTCAAGCAGTATGTACTTCCCTATACACACCTATCAATTCATGTAGGGCAAAAGAAAGTATTATTACCGTACAAAAATTATTTATTTTTTATCGCATTACTATAATCAAACTTTTTTAGACACTGTTATGCTAATTAAATCAATTCTAAAACACTATTCTCCTCCAAAAATTCAGAAAGTGGTCTCTAAATTTACTTTTTAATTTAGAAAGTCTGATAAAAAAAATTAGTACCTACTAAAACTAAATGGACAACAAATTATGTGTGAGGGTAGTTATTTTGTAGAAGAAAACTTATTAATTTACTAACAGAAATATCTTCCTAAATTTTCATCAACTGGCTGGTCGTAAGTTTATCAACAACTAACCGAAGGTTCTTTATTAAGAAATAGGTGAAAATATAACTTAACGGGGAATCTAAACTGAATACTTTAGTTTACTTTTCAATCTAAGGCATTGATTTAATATTTAATACTTCTTTCAATTTTAGAAAATTGAATATACTTCATTAAATTGATATAAGTTTTTCTTATCTTGATTGTACATTATTGAAAACCGTCGACTTTGATTGCTGAATTTTTTTACGGATTAGGTATGAATTTGGGCAGTGATCCCCAGTGGATTTTGTGTATGTTTGACCAGCTGATCCGCACGCTAATTCGCTTGCTCAACCGATGTTATTTTAGCAGGTTATTGAGACTGTCGGTAGGTTGACTAACTTTGATAGCCTGAAGATTTTTTACTTATTAGTTAAAATATTATAAATCTATTAGTTTGAAATTTAATAAATTACTTACATTTCTTTTGAAGAAAATGTAGTTTTTCAATAAATAGTTTTTAGGACTTATTACCTAGTTACTGTTTTGAAGTACTTATTTTCGATAGAGAATTTAATAATTTTCAAAAGTGTTATTGCAGAAGGTAATCCTGATTAGTTACAAAAATCTTACGGGTTTACCGAAAGAAATGTTTATGAACCGTCAAATTGTAAACCAATAAATTTATTTTAGAATGTTATTGCGTAATGGAAGTCACAGAGTGTAAATACGACTTATTTGGTCATTAACATATTATTGAACAGACTGTTTTGTTCGTTTTAGTGTACTTCAAAATTGCTTTATTGTTAATTTAGTCTGTGTGCCGATTTTATTAGCTTTGTTACAAAGAACGGCTGTGGATGATCTACTGTGTATATTTCTCTTAATTTGAGAACGGTCTGTTTAACGAGGTCAATCAGAGGAGAGTAAATGTAGGAGGGAAGGACATTCAATAAAATGTCGACATTGTATTAGAGTCTAATAAGAGAAAAGTTCATAGAGATGGCATGTTTCAGTGTACTTCGTAGAGGGTATGAAATAGACAGACGGGGAGTGGAGCGTGGCGTAAGGGTAAAGTCAGAGAGAGGGCGTTCTCTGTGTTTATTGCTATTTTGCCTCGTGCCACTGTTTATGCGAGGATGCCGATTGAACTTAATTAAGTAATATAACAGAAATTAGTTACTAAACCGATCCGTTGAGATTTATCAACTATTGCAAATAATTAATTCGATCGTTATCACTTATTAGTTTTACATTTGTATCGTATAGTATAAATTAATATAGTTGTATCGCAATTTAGGATTCACAAGAAAAATATTACTTTCTCTTGAAGACCGGTGAAAAGTAATGCAAAAATAATAAATTAGTTAAACTTAACCGTGAACACCTTTTATGTCCTCTAGAGGACATTGAAGATACACAAGGATCCAGAAAATCTGAGATATACTTTAAATTTTAACGTGTTGTAATTTCTAGACCTTTACTGCTATCGAACCCTAAACCCCAAACATCCCCTCTCTCTATTCCAGCCGCGTAATCATCTGCCGATCACTCAGTTGGGCGTTGGTTGGCGTGCTTGTCTGATTGTGTTTTTGCCGTACGTCGGAAAAATACTGAAGGTTTTGAAAGAAAAACGTGTAGACCCTAAATTTAAAATTCTTAGTGAAACTTAGGAAAACCGCTACAGAAACCCATACTTTGTTGAAACAAGTTTACGGCGATGAATGTTTGTTATGTCTTCAGGATTTTGAGTGGTTTAAACGGTTTAAGGAGGGGCAAGAAGAGATTGAAGATGACCTACGTCCAGGGCGATCTTCAACGTCGACAACGGATGGAAACATTGAAAAAATCGGCACTATGATCAGAAAAGACCGATTAAGTATTCGCGCAGTTGCGTAGATTGAAGGAATCGATAAAGAATCGGTTCGACAGATGTTGTACGAGTATTTGAACATGCGAAAAGTTTGTTCAAAAGTGATCCCGAAAAACGTGGTCATGACAATGCCTCGTCCCACACTGTACTGGATGTCAAGACGTATTTGGCCATGCACGGGATCCCTCTGTTTGAAAATCCACCCTACTTGTCAGACCTTGCTCCTTGTGACTTTTTTTTCTCCAAAATGAAAGCTGTAGTTAAAGAAACCCGTTTTGAATCTGATGATGCAGTGAAACAAAGCGACAGCGACAATGAACATGCTCGTAAAAAATGACTTTCAACACTGCTTCGATTAGTGGAAAATCCGTATCGAACGGTGTAGTGATAAGGGAGGGAAGTATATTGAAGTGGATGGTGTCAAAGTTGTGAAGGAATAAAATAAAATAATTTTAGAGCATTAATCCGGTTATTTATACTCGAACCTCGTACAAAGACCCCTACCAACACACTTTGGATTTCGTTTCAGCGGAGTGTTTAACAGCTGATCTTCGGAGACGTTGGTTCATGGTTAAAATCCTAGTAAAGGTAGATACTTTTTATAGATTTGTCTCTCTTAGATAATGTTTACCGGCGTACTTTGATGGTTGGGGTTCAATTAACCATACTCTCTCAAGAATTGTCGGCCTAGCTCTGTACAAGTTTACACGTCATTACACGTTATACACATCATCCTCGTCTCATTGGATCATCGGGTTGCTTATTGTTCTCAATTGAACAGGTTGCAGCGTACACATAATAGGGATAAAAAATATTACGTGTATAATATTTTATAAGTTCTATTTAAACGTTTTCGAATGAAATCAATATAAACAAGTGTTTTTTTTTTTTAAATTAAATATAACGAACGACTAGATAACCACCAATTGTCCCATGATCCTAGCTACAAGGAACTTCCCAACTGTGCAACGTCTAAAGCGAAAGTGGAGTAGACAACAAGTGGGATGAATAACGGACAACACCCGTAGTTATAAACGGAAAATGTACGTTTTCTCCTTAAAGCAAAATTCCCCACCACCATTTAAATATCATTACTCGTAAACGGAAATTGTGCAGCTCAATTTACAGTTCCGTAATAAAAATTATTAAAGGCAGAAATATATACAGATGATATTGTGAAACTTTTTTTTAAGGTCCGTTTCGGGATCTGGGTAAATTAAATAATTACTACACTAAAGTTTAAAATTACAAGTATTTTTTTTCAAGTAAAAAAATTACAAAAAGTGAGTAAAATCTACAAGTGAATTGCAATTAAATTACGTATAATGAATAACAAACTAATTATAATAACTAACAACAATAAAAAAACTTAACCAATTTACTAAATACTACATACAAAAGATACAGAAATAATGTTTAACAATACACAGTAATTCACAGTTACGTCAAGCTTTTCAAACGCACTGTTACAATTCACTCATTGGTTCACAGACAAAACGGAACTGACTGAATAACTCACGTCGCTTATATAGGTGGATCAATGAAGATTTCGAGAAAGATAGAGAGTATAATAATAAAATACAAAATCCTTCTGACGGCTTCTGGATAAATCTTCTTCTTCTTAAGCGAGGTCTCTTACAGCATCATCAGGCCGTTTCTCGCATCTCAACCTCCATTTGCCCCTATCCAGTGTATCTTCAGGAGCCAGTTGTCTCAAATTCGTGGCGTTTTGAATGTCTTGCTCCCATTTTCTAGGAGGGCGCCCCCTTTTTCTCCTTTCTTGAGGTGTCCATTCCATTATGAACTTGGGCCATCTAGCTTCTGACATTCTTTTTACTTGTCCATACCATAACAGTTGGCGACTTTCTATTGCTTCAACAACTGACTCCTGTTGATTCATTCTTCTTCTTATTTCTTCATTTCTGATGTGCCCTATCCTAGATACCCTGCAGCTGCGTCTCAGGAAGTCCATTTCCACTGCATTCAGTCTATCTTTATTTCTTTTTCTTAACTCCCATGCTTCTGCGCCATACATCAGAACACTTCTAAGGATGGCATCGTTCATCATTCTTTTAGTCCTTAGACTGAGAGTTTCTGACCAAAGCAGTGGGTTAAGTTGACTAATGACTTTTCTGGCATTTGTGATACGCTCTGTAATTTCTTGCTCACTATTTCCTTTTCTTGAAAGAACTACTCCCAGGTATTTCACTTCCTCACATCCTGTAATTATTTTATTATCGACAACCAGATCTTTCACGTCTTTTCCAGCTACCGCGTCTCCTCCAGCTACCAAATATTTGGTTTTGTCATAATTTATTTTCAAACCCCATTTTTCAAAGGTTTCTGTCAACTTTCTCATCAGATACTGGATGTCAAACTCATCTCCTGCTATAACAACCTGATCATCTGCAAACAGAAGTGTGTGGAGAAATCGTTCTTCAATTTTTATCCCCATCCTAGAGCATTTATTTTGCCACTCTTTTAATACTTCATTAATATATATCTTGAAGAGAGTTGGGGACATACAGCAACCTTGTCTGAGGCCCTTAGTTATAGGGAAACATTCCGAAACCATATTTTTACTTTTTATAACACTTTTTTGGTTGGTGTAAAGATCTTTAATGGCACATATGTACTTATAATGCACATATTTGTCCAGTACATGAAATAGTCTTTCTACTGGGACATTATCATATGCTTTCTCTAGATCAACCAACACCATGTGTGTCTCCATGCATCGTGAGACACTCTTTTCTACGAGTTGCTTGAGAGAGAAAATATTGTCCAAACAAGATCTGCCTCCAGTGAACCCACTTTGTTCTTCTCCAATTTTTATGTCATTCTCTATTCTTGTTTTAATGATACGACCATACAGTCTCCCAATAGATGAGGTGACACTTATTGCTCTATAATTCTTGGGATCCTTTCTTGACCCTTTTTTAAAAATTGGTGTAATATATGCCAATTTCCACTCTTGCGGGCATCCTTCTCCATTTATCAAGCAATCATTGAAAAGTGTTACCAATGCTTCTTTTATACACTTTGGACTATGCTTCACCAGTTCTATTGGAATACCTCCAGGTCCGGGTGCTTTACCATTCTTTGTTTTTTGAAGAGCATTTTCAAATTCCTTGAGAGTTATTTTTCCTATGATTTCTCTCTCTTCCATTGGAGCCCTCTCCCAGTCTTCATTTATCTGAAACTGGTTTCGCGTTTCTTTAAACATATCTTCATAGTGATCTTTCCATTTATTCACAGGTATCATATCAAGATTTGCTTTGTACTTAGAGTTATTTCTCATTTCTCTTATAACTCTCCAAGCACATCTACTCCTCTCTCCTACCATACATCTGTTCACTTCGTCGCATTTTCTTTCCCAGGCTTCATTTTTTGCTTTTTTTACTTCATTTTTAACATGAACTCTCATCCGGCAGTAATTCTTTCTGTCTTCAAAATCTTTTGTCGTCAGCCACTGTTGGTATAATTGCTTCTTTCCTTCTATCAATTCATCCATGCTACTATTCCACCAGTATCTCCTGTCATTCTTTGAGCCGTCTTCATTCCCCAGAGCCTCCTGAGCAGCAGTATGTAGAATCCTGGTTATTTTTTTATATTCTTCTTCAACTGTACCTGTTATCCCATTCTTTGCTTTTTCCGCAGCTCTCCATTTGAATAACAGGTTTGTTGACGGATCTCTGAGCAGATGCAACTTATATCTACTGTACTCCACCTTTAGCATGCCATCCATCTCCCTGTGACAGTTTTTAATTGCTCTCCATGGAAAGAACATTTTGCCAACAACGAAAGTATGGTCTGTTCCACATTCAGCTCCACTATAAGCACGCACATCATTCGTTTTTATCTTTGAGTCTTGCTTCAAAATGATGTAGTCCAGAATCGACTTCAGATTTTTGGTGTGTTGATACCATGTATATTTGTGTATCTCCTTGTGCTTGAAAAACCCATTCATTATTTTTAGGTCGTGGGCTTTACAAAATTGGATAAGACGGCTACCACTATTATTTACAACATTTTCTCCAAAAGGGCCAACTGTTTCGTCATTTTTCCTGTTTCCTATCCGTGAGTTAAAATCTCCAGCCAATATAAGCTCATTCCTGGATTTCACAGATATTGTTGAGTCCAACTCTTTCTCAAATGTGTCCTTTATTTCATTGTTTGAGTCGTCAGTAGGAGCGTATACTGCCACTATTGCTGTGCGATGACCACATATTTCCATTTCAATCTTCATCAACCTTTCAGAGATCATTTCCCAGTTTTTAATATTTCTTTTAAACTTTCTCCTAATCCATATCTCCACTCCTGCTCTGGCTCTCTTATCTGTGTCAACACCACTATAAAACCTTATATAGGGATCCATGTTTTCTGTTCCTTTTCCCTTTTTCTTTGTCTCTGTTAGAATAATGATGTCAACTTTATACTTCTGCAGAGTATCCTAGATTTCCTTAGTTTTCAAATTTATTCCTTGCTCATTCCAAGTTCCGATATTCAAAATCCATTTACGTTTTCGTTTCCTGTTAGTGTTTCCGTTGATTCCAGTCCCATGTTTCCGAGGCTTAATGTTGAGATTTTTAGCGGTCACATATTTTTTACCAATTTAAGGTTGCTGGCCTTAAGCTTGAACCCCCAACCTGGAGGACCAGTCCAGTTTTTTTTTCACGGTGACTATTTTATTTCGCCACAACCCTCCGACGCTGCTGGCTGCAGGGCCGGTGAGCTTCCCCGATTCCACACGGGGACGCACCCGATGGAGGTAACTGGCAAATCCCCTCACGGGGATAAATCTTAACAACTGTATACATCACCTGGATAAATCTACAACTGGATAAATCTTAACAATCTTAACAACTGTAAACAAATTAGGATTGAATAAAAGGTGTTACAAAAAGGTTAATTAATTAGGTAATTAATAGTAATTAGATACCCGCTCTTTCACAATACCTGTACAACAATAGCCAGACCAATCTTTACTACAAAAACCGTTTATAATTAACTATTTATTGGAAACCTATTATTACTCTTATTATTTCCGTTAACATTTTAAAAGTCTCAGTCCTTCCGGAAATTCTCGAACACTCTTTTCTTCATGATAATTAAAAATAGAAATAATATGAGTTATATTTATAACGAAATAAATATTAAACTAGGTACGAGAATAAATACATAATAATTACTAGAAATGATTGTGTTACACTATCCATTTGTAAGGTGTACGCCATGCCTTTAATTCATAACAGATTTATTCGAGTGTTATAACTCACAGTGAATGTATAATATGATGAATAGAAAATTGGAAACAAATTTATTAACTTTAATATTTAAGTTGTTAATTATACAAGTTATAATTTGAATGACTGACTGAATGAGTGGATTAAATAAAGACTGTTTTAATATAATGTAGGCGGAGTAATATGAAGTAGTAATAGTAATAAGTACGTGGTTTGACTTCTGAACAAAGTTTCAAATTTGAAATCAAATTTAATTAAACTTTACGAATAAGACCGTTATTAATTACGAATAATATAATTTCGTCTCCTACCTGCTTCACTGATAATGTTAGAAAGTCTTAATTATTATATATCATTTCATTCTTAGGTAAAATTGGAATTAAATTATTTATTTTGATATTTATAATTCATTTAAATATTCTTACATCTTTTTCTAATTTTAAGATCTATATTAAGTTTTTTCTTACTGTTCATCTTCTGTAGAAAACTTATTACTGAGTTCATAGTTACTGTATACATCCCCTCTGTATTGCATTGTATTTCTGAACAGAACTTTTTTATGAAATATTTTAGACATTTTGTTTTGTTTTGTTATGAGAGGTTCAGTTTTTTTAGATGTGTATTATTTGTTTCAGTTTTGGTTTCTTGTTTTCTGTTGCATCAGCTTATCATCATCCAGTGTTGGATTTAGATTTCCCCTGCTTTTTCTCCACAATTTCCTGCTCTGAGTCCTTTCTTCTCACCTAAATCCTTCCACCAGTTTCAAGTCATGTGTCCTTCGTATTTGTGGACGATCTCTATCTCTCTTTTACAGCCAGGGCCTTCATTGCTGAATTTTCTTGTTACACCGATCATCTGTCTGCTTCATTGTGTGTCCGGCTTATTGTCATTTAAATTACTCCATGTAATCGTTTACATCCATTATTTTAGTTTCTGATAAATATCCTCATTTGGTACTCGATATTTCAATGTAACGTTCAGTATCAATCATACCGTGGAGCTTTGAGTCATAGCCATGTTTTTTTGTAAAAACCATATGATTAGTATGAGAGGATGACGAATATCACTGATTATAAACAAAACTCATTAATCCTAAAAGAACTTTTGGATCGTTCAGTATTTTACTTTGTCTGCCAAAAGAACACCATGCTGATCTTATGATCCGTTCTATTTCAGCCGAATTGTTTCTTTTCCCATATTTAATCTCGTTTAAGTATTAGATAAAATGTACTATATACAAATTTGTAAGTTGTGTAAAAACCCGGAAGTATTCAGCGTAACCTGGAACGACTTTTCATGACACCTTGTTTCGTCCGAATTCCGGATAAACGGAATTGTAAAGTGGGTGTATCGATGCTATTGAGTCGTTATTTTGGGTAGCCAGAACAAAGATTTTAAATTGTAGCAAATTTTAAATGCGTGGTTGAAAAATTAAATTGATTTTCCCGTATTTGATCTCTTTTAAGTATTAGAGAAAATGTACTATATACAAATTTGAAAGTTGTATAAAAAACCCGTAAGTATTCAGCGTAACCTGGAACGACTTTTCATGACACCTTGTTTCGTCCGAATTCCGGATAAACGGAATTGTAAAGTGGGTGTATCGATGCTATTGAGTCGTTATTTTGGGTAGCCAGAACAAAGATTTTAAATTGTAGCAAATTTTAAATGCGTGGTTGAAAAATTGAAAGGGCTGAGAGATGAAAGTGCTAACCTACAAAATTTCCAGCATGATTTTTCTTTAAAATATTCGGTAATTATAAAATGTTCAACACGTTTTAAACAGAATGCTGTATTTACAATCTTAAGAACCTAGATTAACACAAAAAATGAATGTTAAACAAAATATTCAAAAACATTATTTGTAGATTTCGGTAAACTTTTAAAAAGACATTGCGTAAAACTATGTTGATGTGGGTTAGCACTGTCTTCTCCCGACCCCTTCAATACCCTAATTATCTGTGCTTTTTTGAAATTTTAAAGTAAGTATATTAGTATTCAAACTTTATAAAAAAATTAAACTTTTATAAAATTCAATTAAAAAATAATACTCTGTCCATTTGATAAAAGAATTGAACTGAGTTTTAAGTCTAACAATTCTTAGTCGACTGGTCTACGAAGTATCAACTTAACGCTCAAATGAGCAAGTATTTTATTGACACTTTCCGAATAAAAATACATTTATAAGTACCACTTATAAGCTAATACACATACAAGGTTAGACAAGCGTAAAAACTAACAAAAGGATAACGAGCTTCTAGTTCTATATACCAAACACATAATGTAAGTAGGCCATAAGCTGCGCCCAGCACCCCTTAGGTATACCACAATTAGAATCTTCCTTATTCCTACCGCCAAAATAAACCCTATTATGAGAATACTTTTTAAGGGTTGGAAATAGTATAGATTATTACAAGGTATTCAGGCTAATTTTTTTCTGTTATATACATTAGGTTCTTGGTATCTTTATCAGATTGGGAAAAATTCCTGCGAACAAAACCATCTTGTGTAGCCTACCCTATACACGTACTTTCTATTTTCTATATTTTTTATGGAATACTAATTTTTGTAACGCCAGTTTATTACGTAAAAGTAAATCAAGTTTTAAATTCTCCACGGCCTTTTAAATATCGTATACGAAATTGTGAAGCACAATGTACAGTACCGTATTAAAAATTAACCACAAAAAATGTTTTAAATTCAATTCATTTATAAATAAGATCACAAATAATAGAGAAAGATTAGAAATTATAGCCTAGATTGTTTAATTAATAATATTTATAGACTATACTTGAAAATAGATTTAGAAATAACTTGTAGAAGTACTGAATGGTTTTTAAACTCATCATTTTGGTTTTAGCTCACCTTCAAAATAGTTGAAACAGATTTTATTTGCATTTTAAATATAATTTTTAATTGTGTCTAAAGAATCATTTAACATTTTTCCAGTATTTGAAATGGCAGTAGGTATTACATATCACCTAATATTTAGTTTTTGAACAAAAACTAAATAGCGACTAAAAGAGGGGTAAGAAGTAATCATTTATTTTAAATTTATAAATTGAAAGGTTGGCAGTATATTCAATTATTACAAGAGGGATAAGGGTCTTTTTTCTAATTTAGGGGCTATTTATACCACGTATGGTAACTTTAGACATTCCTCGAAGCTCTTCTTGCATCCTACACTTTCATCATTGTTTATTGCCGTTAATCCGAGCTTGCTTTCATCTGCTTTTTTTGTGAAATGAACGTTTCCTAGTAGTCGGTAATAGGTAATCTGAACGTGGTTCAATACATTATGTTTTCTTATTTTTCTCTACTTTTTTCAATTTCCTTTCTGGCTCGTTAAACCTCCTTATCGACTGATTAGTGTAAAGATTTTTGTTAAACTTTGTTTTCAGTCTATATAGGTGTCCTTAGAATTTTAAACTTCATTTTCTGATCGTGTCAATTAAACGTTCGTTTTTTATGTAGTTTAATCTTCTCTTCCTTGTAACCTGTATTGTCCGTCTAATATTTCGTAGCCATTTTATTGCGGAGGATCTTCCTATCGAATTTCTCCGCTTCTCTTAGACCAGCTTTATCGATCGTTCACACCCATACAGATACGAATGTATCATCATAGTATTATAATGATTGATATTTCTTTGCCTCGAGAGTGTCCCAAGCACAAATAGACCTATAATCGTAAACAACTTTTTTCTACATTAGGTCCACTTTGGAACACGTTAATACAGATTTTTTGGAACTCGATTGTTGTTTTAGATTTTCCCAGAATTTCCTCACCCTTTCAGACTGTTGTTTTTTCCTATTCACCCTAGCTTTTGGCCCGCGTGGTCTTAATTCTCGTACGTGGAAATTACCAAAAATGTTGATTTTATTGCTAAATGTTTGCATATCTTGTGTCTCTGTTGCTCTATCTTCATTTCTTTTAGGTCTTTCAGTGTTTCTTCAAACCAATTCGGTTTGAATTTTTTGTTTAGGAAGTTTTCTATTAGAAGTTTTGGTAATCTTGTGTTTTCCATTTTCAAGATATGCCCAAAACATTTGCTCTTCTTTTCTGATTGTGTTTTTTTTTTAGTTTGTCACTTACCAAACTTGGTTAATAGTAACAACTTTGGGTTATAAAACAATATGTTTTAAGACGTAATAATTTACAGACCTTTGCCGGGAGTCAAACTCAAGATAATTTGCTTTTTAGTCCAGTACGCTGACAATCATACCACGAAAACGTTCATGTTATTTATCGGTGCTCAAATGAGTGAGCATAACTACGAAATTCGGTTTACTGGTTGGTTGTTACAACTTAATAAAATAAGTATGAACGTTGACAAATTTTTTAAAAGTGATTCTATTTATTAAAGGGTATTAACGCAAATGTGTATTTTTTAAATACTAATAGCATTATTTTGTAAAATGCAAAAAAGTGTTTAGTGAATGTGAACGACCATTGAGGATACGTACTCGTGTGCTATGTACGTTTAGAGGATACAGCGTAGGGTTTACAAAGTGGAGGAAATATTGAGTGTGTTATCGGGTAGGTCATGGAGAGGAGGGATGAGTGAGTTGTTCCTTTACTGGTTGATCCTCTCAGCCAATTTATTCTCAACTTCCCTTTACCATGCTGCGATGGAATAGAGGAAGGAAAATGATCGAGAGAGGAAGACATGCAGAGGAAAACCGTATGAATCAGAGGAGGAAGAAAGAAATAAAAGAGGAAAGTGTGGTAGGGATGGGTGGAAAGATTGGCTGAAGAGGGAGAAGCTGTTTCGTCCGCTTCGGTTCTGTGTAATCACGCTTTAATAGGCTCTCAGAGCTTATGTCTTTGTATAAAAAGAGACAAGTCTATCCGTTGTACCCGTGGGGTAAGAGGCGGGTGAGTGTCACCTCAATTGAGTCTTTTGATATATCATTAGGAGCTTCAAACGGACGACAGTGTACAGCTTTACAATTTTATCAGCTGTTTTTGTATCGTCCAGTCTCTACCGTCAAATCGCCCGAATGAACTAAATTGGTATCGCTTATATCGTTTTGACGCAAAGCGCATTCAGCCTCATTACAAAACGCTTTTCCATCTTAAACCGTTATGAGAGCGTACATTAATACTCACACACTACATCTAACATGATCAGCTTGTCCGTCGTAAATATACATATATATTTAACCCCTACTCAACGCCTCCCTTTTACATCCCTCCAATTTCTACATTCTAATACCTACCCTTTGAGTAAATTACTTCATTTTATACATTCCTTTTATATTCCTTAATAATTAACTCCTTTATTCCACAACGGGAATAAAAAGAACTTCGTTTAATGTAATACTAATATTGCTTTACAAATAAATTTAAAATAAATTGAAATAAAGATTTTACATTAAACCGTTCTACTAAATTAATTTTTAAATCGAATTTCTATAAAATGAAACTTTTGTAAAGTACTCTTTACTTGAACATTTAATCTTCGCCAATTATTTCAGAAACGTTAATTTTTCGTATAATAAAAGTATTCAAACTGAATTTAATAAATCAGCTTATGGATCCATTTTATAAATAGAATAATAACTAATTCATAAATAAAAAGTCATAAAGAAAATTTAATAAAAAAACGTGGTGTCATATAACTGTATTTTATGCCCTCATACATTTATACCATAAAATTATAAATAATTAATAATTACTATTAAAATATTTTTTAGTAAGGATAAAATGTTCCATATATGAAGATACATGCCATTTCGATAGCTTCAAAGAAATTTTTATACGTGTTCGAAGTATGTAAAAAACCTATTTAGTTTTCCTTGTGACGGCAACTAGGGTTAAGTCCCTGAAATTGCATTCAGTGAGTTTTGAATGAATTGCTGAGAAATTACTTTAGAGTAACTTTAATTATTAAATCAAATTCAAACTAATAAATCAGAAATTTTCGTTTGTTGAATAATATAACTTACAAAAAAGAGTGAAGGGCACGGGTGAGGTGCAATGAATGAGTGACGCATGCAGGGAGAAAGATTGTTAAATGTTTATATTTATTACATTTATTTATTTATATATTTCGATGTAAATTGGTAAGTTAAATATTATGAATCCGACCAAAATAATAAACCGGTAGGTATTATTGTTAAATTAATGCGCCGGTTGATAAGAATATTTTTTTAGTTTAGCTAGTACATGCTACCACTACAAATTTATTAGCTGTGAAACAGTACTAACTCTTTAATTCTCCCACTACTATAACAACGCACTGCATTCCTTCCAACTACACGGAGCTGGGACTCAAGCAATACAATTACCAAAATTTTAAAATAATATTTTTAATTTTCAAAAATTGGATAAAGGTTGATCCCAGGATCCCTATACCCTGGTCACACACTTTTAGCTTCGTGTTTACAACTCCGTAATACTTTCTTCAGCCATTTCAGCACTTGACATATTGTTTGATTTAACATTACCTAACTATCTAACAATAATTGTTTAAGATGTGCAGGATTTAAATTAACTCCGATAAAACAAAATATGGTTATTTTACTCTGAGATGGTTTACCTGTCCAGCAATCTTACATTGGTATAACAACCGTATTATATTTAAACACTAGGTTCCTGCTAATGAATGGAGTCCTTTAAAAAAGTTTTAAAACAATACATAAACACTGTAAAACTATTTACTGGTTGTACAGAACTGTGCAGTTGTAAATTTAAATAGAAAAAATTTCAGGAACTAGGAACAAATTACAAACAGTCATTATTGTATCATAAAATTCCACAAATGTTTCTGATTTTGAGCTTCTTCACAATTCCACTTGACTTAATTTAATTTTAACGTATTACTTTTAACAGTTCTGGTGCTAACAGACATTTAAGTCTAATATTAAAGTATTGTATCCCTACTTTTGTTGTATAAGTACGAGCAATCGTAAAACTCGTACAACCAATCTCTATTGGTTGTATAAGGAATGTTTAAATCAAAGGACCTTCTTTCGATTTTATTATAGTTCATTTAATCAGAGATGACAGTAATGCACGAGGCTTTAGAATGGAGATCCAGTTCACATGCGACTGTATTTATTAAGCAATATATCTGTAGTACATTATAGGAATTAAGGTGTTACATGAGCTTTGAAATGCACGAACACTGGTACTAAGGAGAGGTAAACTTAAACAGAGAGGAGTGAAGGCCATTTCCCGTCTGTTGCTGTTACGCTTAATTAGCAATTATTAATCTAGTTAAAAAGGATTGGTTTGTTTGGTTGACAATGACTAGTAGCAAAACCTATAATAACAAAAATTATAAATAAAAAAATGAATGCTGGAATGTATAATTTTAATATATAGCATAAATATTAAAATTTATAACTGTTAAAAATCTAAAAAAAAAATAAGTAACTGAAAAACATTATTTTCGTAAACAGGGTAATTAATGGTTTTGCAAATTAAGATAGTGTACGATGTTTACCAACTGGCTTCTGACATACCAAACAGGTTTTTTCAATGGGTTGAAATCACTGTAAAAGAAAAGTGACACAGTCGTTGGCTGAAACAGTTGTTCTCGTGCACTGCTTACTTGCAGCACACGACAGTATAGTACATCTTTTTTTTTAACTTTATTTTATAAAAATAAACTATAACTGAGCAACAATTTAACACAAATAGCAGTTATAATGTCAATAGTTTTATATAATTTTCTTGATGTCACTTGTGTGAGGTAGTCGTCCAGCGGCAACCCCTCAAGATGGTTTACATAAGGTCTCTATTCCATTGCCTTTTCAGTCTTCTAGGTGGGTTGTGTGGTGGGTTAGGAGTGGACAATTATTGAATTTGTGGATTTGTGTGATAGTGTAGTTTGCTATGAAAACGTCTGTATAGTTTCTTTACTGTTTTGTCTACTGTTTCGATGTTAACGTCTCTATGTAATGTTTTGTTACATACATATGTTGAACAGCCTGTGATGCGTAAAATTTTGTTCTGGAATGTCTGAATACGTTTTATGTTAGATACTTCAGCTGATCCGTAGATTACTGAACCGTAGGTCCAAATAGGATGAAGAAGTACCTTGTAACAGTTAAATTTCTGAGTAATTAGAAGGGAAGATTTATGGTGAATAAGGCTGTAGAGGGGTTTTAACCGCGCGTTAAGAGATCCTTTTAAGTCGGGTATGTGGATTTCATGTCACTCTTTTGTCTCGTGTCAGTCCTAAGTATTTCACTGAGGTTTTTGTGGGATCGGTGTATTGTGAAAATAAACTGGGGACAATTTTATCGTCTTGAGAGTAAATGTAATGTGTTGTGACTTTTCAGCTTTAAGTTTAATTTTCCAATCAGTACACCAATGTTGTATGATGATCATGTAATGTTGAAGATTGTGTTACGTTTTCACACCTGGCTTTGGTGGCTAGTAGATCTAGAATATAATTTTATGTCATTACACTTGCAAAAATATCCTAATACAAACAAAACACGATTAGAAATTTTAAAATAATGTTTTTAATTTATGTACTTCTTTTTAGCACATATAGTATCTGAGAAGATAAACGATTAAAGGAGAAAATATTTATAATGATATCAATAAGAATTTAATTTAAGCTTGTTCAAAAATATAATAACAGAATGAATTCTATTTGATGTTGATGCATTCTTTTGATTAATTCGAATCGAATAACGATATTTGTAGGTTGACGTATTTAAATACATAAGGTATTATTCTTTGGAGAAGATGAAAATGTAATACAGAGAGAGAAAGATAGACTGGCACGATAATAAAAATGGTAAAAGATATGGAACACAATAAAATCATTAATAATGGAATCATTTAAACAATAATTTTTAACAGGTTTTATAAACTTTTATTTTAAAATCCGATCTAAAGATTTTTAATTTTTTCAATAACAATAAATACGAATATAAAAATAAACGGTATTGTAAATACGTGAATTTTTGTTGTTTGTTTCGGTGTGATGAAAGATTTATTGGACGCAGTACACTTGATAGGTCATTTTTAGCTTTATGTTTGTAATCCATAAGTCTGTATTATCATGTTGTTAAGAGAGAGAGAAAAAGAGTAACGTTATATATTTAAGGGTAGCGGGTGGTTGGAGGGTTGGAAGTAAAAGCAATAAAGAGATTGACTCTATTATGTCGATTGCTCTTTTATCTTATTATCCTTATTATTGAGTTCATTTCTGAAAAGCTTATATCGGCAGAGTTAAATCGGAGGAGTAAAAATATAGAAGGTAAAAAAAGCTTTAAAAAATTGAAAAAGAAAGAATTTGAAAGGGGAAATCATGGGATGGGGAGTTTGGGTAAGTAATGTCGAATAGGAAGCGTTGAGAGTATTTTGAAAGCAAAACTACTCTCTCCTCAATACCCTCAACTCCCCCCACTACAATTTTTATTTCTATCATCCTACAGATTTAACTTCCCTGCCATTCTTTTTTTATCTTTCACTACCTAACATGAGACTATAAGCCTCTTAATATTGTTCTCTCACCTGTAATACGTTACAGAGAACTCACCATATGGGTATAATGAACAATATGAATATTACTAGCCTATCTAAAGTAGAGCCTATGTACAAATAACCATAAAAATCTGGCGTAAACACTCTCATGACTTTCTCTTGCCAAAGTAAGTAATGATCATATAATCTATAATTTAATCTTTAGTAAACATTATAAAATGACGAACGAAACCAGTTAGTAGACTAGCACCTGGTAAGTTTAGTTAAAGCGTTAGTATCACCAGTGCGTTAGTGACTTTGAACTTGTTTGATTTTATTAGTACTAGTATGGGTAGAAAAGGTCGCGTGATTAAATAGCGCTAGTAAACTAGCTCGATATGAACGTTTGGAAACGTTGCTATACTAAGAACGAAACATTAAGGCGGGTCGAGTTCTCGTTCGTGTATCCCTTCCACAACCTCCTAGTACTCATAGACTCCCCTTACGCTCTTCACACTCTTGCAAGAAGTACACTGTTTTTACGTGTTACATTAAATAAAAATAGTTTATTTACTGTACTTTTTCATTTAGTGCAGTTGAATGATATATTAATACGATTAATTAATATTTTATTAATATATTAATAAATATTGTAATGAGACAATTTAATGCACATCTGGAGTTGTTTACACTTTGAGTCTATTTAAATAAATATAAATAATTCCAGCTGATTAAGATAAATATTTAAAAATTATTTAATTTTCATTAACAAAATATGGTTAGACCTACTAGGCAACTAAGAAGAAGAAAATAAAAATTGTAAATTATTTTAGTGTGGGGCTGAATATCAAGCCAGCTAGTAGGTCCCACATTCGTTCTTAAAAAATAGTAATAAATATATATATTAGAAGATGAAATAGTTTATCCACCAACGTTCATGTTATTAAAAGAGACACAAATTATTCAACTTTATAATAACAGTGATTATCTGGTAGTTTTTCAATGGCAGATGTATAAAAACATTGATGAAGACATTCGTCTAATAGAAGAATTGAAAGAAATATTTGAATCGTTCAAAGATTGTGAAAGCAGATTAATTAAGATACGTAACAAATTAAAATATTGAAATATTCATTCATTAATAATTATAAAAATAGACATACATTTAAAGAATATTTATTCATTACGGTACAAATTGTTGTAATTATGAAAATATATATGAAATGAAGTAAAGATTGTTAAGTTTGATAAAGAGTTATATTAATTAAATAAAAACCATAATGAGTTAAATGTTAATAATGTTTTATTGAATGAAATAGGGGACAAGGTAAAATGGAAAAATAATAAAATCAAACTTGAAAGCTGATACAACACCAATAAAGAAAACAATACTAATTTAATTATTTATTACAAATTTTGTCATACCCTCGTGGGGATAATGTAATTTATTACAAATTGGCATACCTTTGTGAGGATAAATTTAGTTTTTTTCAATATAATAAAGTAGCCCTATAAATAGAATTGTATAACATATATCCCGATGAGATATTAATGATATACGTAAAAATAAATGAAACACTGGGAAAGTAATCACAACTGAACCAAATAACTCTTAAGGATATAATAACCGAACTAAACTTCACGTCCAATAATCTTTTCAAGACTAAATGCTAACTGACCAACCAACAGGCTACATGTAGGCTATAATAATGATTATAGTACTTATAATTTAAATTATAAGTATTTTAGTAATTTAAATTATAGTACTTAATATTATAATACTTATAATAGTACTTATTATAATAAGTACAAAATATATATTACATAATATAAAAAAGATTGAAAACAGTTAAAATAGTATAATACGAGTATATTTAGTCTACAGTGTTTCTGTTTCCATATATCACCATTTTTTAGAATACATGATGTGACTTTCAACGTCTTTGGAAGCTCTTTATGGAGCCCACATTCTCAGCATTTGTTCATTGTAGGGTTTTTCTTTCTCCCATTCAATCAAAGTTCTGTTTTTGCTCTTCATTGAAGCTCTTGATGTCCGTAAACTGCTCTTGTTGTCTGAATTTGGTTCGGTTCATTAAGTTTTTTCGGTTTATTCCGGTTTTCTCAATATCTTTTTTGACTTTTTTAAACCATTTATCCGACACCTTAGGTCTATTATTTAGTGTCTTAAAAATTTGTTTTGTCAACCGTTAGTCATCAATTCTACACAGATGTCCATTAAATTAGTCTAATACTTATTTAGTAAAAAAAAATTATTTTATATGTTTTATTTATTTTGTTTTCAGAGACAAAATGCAGTTTAGAAAATTGTAGTAGCAGTGAAAGTCCGAATGATACAGAGGCAGCCGTTTCGGGAGTGGGAGTTGGTTCAGATGTTAATGGTTCCGGTGAAGAAGATCTAAAACCAAGAAAGATACGTCGCAGTCGCACGACTTTTACTACTTATCAACTACATCAATTAGAACGCGCCTTCGACAAAACTCAGTACCCTGATGTTTTCACAAGGGAAGAATTGGCTATGAGATTAGATCTTAGCGAAGCAAGAGTTCAGGTAAGACCAACATTTTTATTCATATTCTAATTACCGTCATTTTCCCTTTAGTTAGCAAAGTTGAGTTAAAAGAGATAGATGCAAACGGAAGTGAATTCGAACCAAAACCTTATGATAATGTAATTATTTTACAGTGTAATTTAAAATATGTATATCGTACTAAAATTTTTTATGTATATTTCCTTATTTTAGCAGATATCAACCTTTTTGTAAAAGAAAACCAAAGATCTTTTCATGAATTTTGATTGATTTTTTCACTCAGTACTTTGCTTGAAAATCTCATTTAATTATTTTGTTGTTGCTTAGGTCATCAGCCAAAAGGCTGGTTTGAACCTTTTGAGGCTTTACTAAGTAAAACAAAGAGTAAAGTGGTTTACAATTGTTTTCCTCGCTGAGTGGTAAAGTATGGTTATTACCCTCCAAAAAGCATCTACTTTCCTCCCTGAAAATGACACCTTCACTTCATTCGCCTAAGGGTATGGCCGTAAAAATATGAAATTCATTAATCTCAGAGGAGATAACTGTGACTAGTGTCTTTAACACCTCTACCTCTTCTCTTCTTAAATGCTTCATTCATATAATTTGCTGTGATAAGAAACAGAACTATTTTTTTGTAGCCCTGGAACTAGCAGGTCGAGTGTAAATAATTTAACACTCCACCTGTCTGTTATGGGCATATTAATTATTTCATTATTGATAATTAATTTACGAAATTTAATGAGCCGGAAAGTTTTTATTTTATTCCTTTCTACTGGTAATAATCAAACTAGATCCTTTTCAAAAAGCTAGTTGTGATTATGTTTATAACTAATTCTTTATATTTCCTAAAAATTATTTTAGAAGAATACTCGGAAATGAATTCGTGTCTTTATAATAGTACAAAAAGTTGTACCAAAATTCGAATCTTAGACTTTGTCGGGCTTTCTCGCGATGAGCTGTTTTTATGATTGAGTTTTTGTGTAATTCATATGAGTTATCTCACGCTAAGTAGTTCATAATATGGAAACTTACTCTAACGTGCAATAAATGAATTGGAAAATAATTAAACTGTTAAGAAATCTTCCACAAAAATATGGTTTGATTTACGGATACGTCTCGAAATACTTTCGTTCCCCTTTTTTCTCCTGTGGCCTCGTTAGACCACTTTAATAATTAATTTTACTTTTTGATTTGTTTCCTAACTTTGAAAAATTTTTGATTTCTTGATTTCTAATCTTTTTCTGCCTACTAAATGTTACTTTATTTGAGAAGACCCTCTTACCTATTTCTGATTGGTTTGTCTGCAGTTAAAATTTTGTACTTTTCTTTCAATTTTTTTAATGCCTTCTGTTTAATCCTCTAGCGTCAGATCTAATTCTTGTATGTATTTTTGACTTTCTTTAATCCAAATGAGAGGTGCTTTCTGTTTCCGTAGTTTTTCTATTTTCTGTCGTCATCTATTTTCTTCTTTTCAAATGTCCAAAGAAACAATATATTTTTTTTCATCATAGTGTCAATTATTAATACTACCTCTCCATTAACTATCCTGTTTTGTACGATTCGTTTCCTTTAACATAGTATACTAGAATAATATTTTTAATAGGTAAAAATTTATAATTTTAAAAAAAGGTATTTTTCATTGTGAGAGAAGAATTCTTTACTTTTTAATCGATACTCAACAATTAGAAAATATTTGGTGATTAAAATACTTTTTTAGAAACATAGATTTTAAAATATTCAGTGTTTGGTACAGTTATGTACTAAGACAATTATCATTAATTTGGTGTAGTAGAAAAAAGCAAATAAAAACTAGCTTTCGTTTGAGTAAAATAATTCTACTAATAAGCTTAGTTTTTAAAATATAAAGGTTGATTAATTGTTTACTTAGTAGTATAGAGAAACATTTTCTTGTTTGGGTGTTCTGTAAATTTCACATAACTGTAAATTTTAATGATGACTTTTTAAACTTGTAATGAAATTGACAAGCAGACAAAAGGAGAGGTGTAAAAGTTTACAAAGAAAATATTTATGGAAAATATTGTACAAAATGGTTAAATTATAGTTGACTTATTTTAATGTTGATAAATATAATGAGTTCAATAACAAAAGAAGTGTGTCAAAACTTATTAAAATCTACCACTAGAACTTTCCAAGTGTTTTGTTAAACGTATTAAAAATAGTAGAATCGTGACAATTGTTAGTCTATTAACGAAAGTGAATGACTTCACGATAATTTTTTTTCCATGAATGAAAACCTCTTACCATACTTAGCTGCAGTTTAAAAATTCAGGGTGGCCAATTTAACAATGTCACAAAATTAGGAAATAAGTTACGGAAATGGCACTCATGTTATAAGCTTTTATTACAATGAACGCCTGTCTAATCCTTTATCGTTACATACACGCATGATTAATTTATTTTAATTGACGTTCATAACAATACCAGGATCTGTTTGGATGGGATTAGCCTTCGAGGGGTTCTATTATATTTCTAGTAATGAAATGAAAATGCTTCTAATAATCCGTTTTTTCTAACATAATTAAAATGTTACTGTTTGTTCTCTTAATCGATGTCTACCAAAATGACATCTCTCAACCGTTATACATTACCAATATAATTTTAGAACAGTATTAAAACAGGATTTGTGTGCGATCAAAATTAAAGCATATCATTATAAAATTTTAGTACTATAAAAACTATCTAATTTTTGTTTCATTAAAAACATTTTGCTGTCATTATAATGCAGTGATACAATGCTTTACAGCACGTTACTGAATTGCTAAGGGTTTCCGGATCTATCCACTGCTAAAACTCAAAAATATTTAACACATTAAAACTCTTCAATACTACATCAAAAACTGTGTATTTGCTAAAACATTAAATAAACTATTAAAAACGTATTTTATTTACTAGTCATAGTACATTTATTTATTTGTGCCTTCTTTTGCAATAACAAAATGATCTGATGGTTACTATGATACAAATAATGACATTAAGGAGACCAACCATCGATGGAGCTTCATTCTATGGTTTCTTTTTTGGCAATTTAATTTTGCATTCGTGTTAAAATTTTTATAATTATCTTTTGAATTTTCAAGGGATCAAATCTCTGTTCCAAGCTTTTTTTTAACTATTGTCGAGGATAATATGGAAAATTAACTGAGTGAATAATCCTATTTGTTTTTATGACTTATTAATTTTCTGTTGACACTATTTCTCTTGAGGCCTATTCCGAATCGCTAGTTTACCAGCTGCTAGTACTAGCAGGACGTACTAGCGCGTAGTGACGGTTCTCACGACGCTAGTTTACTTGCAGATAGTACTAGCAGCTTATTGGTAACTACCAACGTTTTCAAAAATTCACACCGAACTAGTTTACTAGCGCTAGTCAATCACCTCATCTTTTTCCCCCTACTAGCACTAGAAAGCAACGTTCACACCAAGCTAGTTTACTAGCGATAGTAAAATTAAACACGTTCAAAGTCACTAGCGCTTTAACTAAACTAGCTGCTCGTTATCCCTTCACACTACGGTATGTTACTAGCTGCTAGTAGACTAGCAGCTAGTAAACTAGCGTTGTAGGAATGCACCTTTAGGGAAATTAGAGTGCTTAATTATGTATTTTGCCTTTTTCTTAAAGAAACGTTGATAATATTGTTTTATTGTGTTGAACGCGTAGACCCTAAAGAACTTGTAGATCATTGTTAATAGTTTCGTTCGTATGTACCAAAGAAAGACCGTGTATAATTTGAAGTGCTCTGGACCGGTATGATTGTAATTGAACTGCATTAGCTCAGCTTAGCGGAACCGTAAATGTGAAACCATACGAGGTGTGGCTATTAGATAACGAGACTGACGTAAAAAAATTTATTTTTATTTTATACATAATCACTTGTTGTCACATTCAATATACACTTTTTCTCTATCCCTACAACGCTCCATGCGAATTTTCCATTGTTAGAAACTTCCATTGCTGGAAGTCATCTTCTGTCAGCTCCTTCAGGACACGTGCCGCTCAAAAATTTTTGAAATGAAGCTCGCAAAAATGTTTGTACTGACACTTTGTACGAGATTGAAAATCGCCCAAATTTTGAAAACAATAATAACATGTAATGAAACGTGGTTGTTTACATATGATCTGGAAACGAAGCACCAATCCATGCACTGAAAAAGACGAACTTCACCGAGGGCCAAAAAAGCTCGAATGAGCAAGTCAAAATTTAAAGCAATGATGATTGTTTTCTTTTTATAACCATGAGATTATGTACCTTCATTGGGTTCCTAAAGGTCAAACAACTAATCAATATTACTACCTTGAGGTACTTTCTAAACTACGCCAAAGAGTAAGGAAAAAACGCCCCAAAATGTGGGACAAATCATGTGTTCTCCGCCAAGACAATGCGCCAGCTCATTCCGGGTTATCTGTCAAGAGGTTCCTAGCCAAGTACAGCATCTCAGTGTTAACACATCCACCTTATTCACCAGATCTTGCACCATGTAACTTGTACTTGTTCGCTAAGGTGAAATGTGCATTAAAAAAGACAAGATTTGAGCCTGTGAAAGCTGTAAAAAAGAAAGCGGAACGTATCCTGAAGGAGCTGACAGATGATGACTTCCAGCACTGTTTCCAACGACGGAAAATTCGCATGGAGCGTTGTAGGGATAGGGAAGGAGTGTATGTTGAAGGTGACAATAAATGATTATGTATAAAATAAAATTTATAATTTTTTACAATGTCAATCTCGTTATTTAATTGCCACACCTCGTATCTCCAAATCGGTTTCAGGAAGTAATAATATAGCTTTATTTTTTTTAAATAAATGGTAAGTTACTTTGCGTTGTAAGCTTGCAAGGAAACAAGTCTAATATTCCTACAAAAATAAAATTTCAAAAAGTTCAATATTACTTTTAAGGTTGCTTAGTTAATAACACGTTTCCTGGTAGATTGTCATCTTTACGTTTGATTACCCAAATTTAGTTTTTACGTTACCCTAAATTATTAGTATCAACCCCATAATACTTCTATTGTTAGATCATCTATCGCCTGTAATTCCAAGCAGCCTACATTTTGAGATAATTCATTTCCGGCCCGCAATTTTTCCTCCTGCTTCCATTGTCTCATTTTCAATACCACGTGCTTATTTATCATTTGTTTTCTAAAATATTACGATAGATTATTTCGTTTCTCGTGACACCTAATGAGTTAATTTTACTGTAGTTTACCTAATTGTTTTCAACAGAATTGAAAAATTTATTTATTTATTTTATTTAGTTTATACATTATGATTTAATACTGAACTAAAATAAGCTGTACAAATTGTATACAATATTTTAAACTAAATATCACAAAGAGAAGAGTTCTGTACGCGCATAGGAATAAATAAAATTTAATCACTTGAGTACTTATAACTACTATAAAAATTACTAAGTTAAGTTACTACAGTTGAATAGGTTACAAGGATTACGTTAAACATAATTAAAAAACCAAAATAAAGGATAAATTCAAATTGCATTTATATAAAATATCAATAATAATATATTTTTATTTTAATAATAATAGAAATTATTTAAATACGAATTGTGAAAAATACTTAAGGTTAATTTTCTGTAATTTTCATTGTAACTTACTTCTTCTTCACCCCAATGGAGCACTTAAGTCATTCCACGTTCATGTCCTTGAAGAAAGAGCTACGGAGTTAGCTTGTTGATGTCTCTTTTGCTCCCAGACCAGTTTCATATTTTTCCATTTGGCGGCCCTCATTTTCTCTGTCATGGTAGGGTTGAGTTGTTTTCTTTTCTTGAAAGGGAGTCGGCAAAGCTTCCCTTAAAAACGTTCATTTCTCTTCGGTTTGTAACTTACTTCAATATAATAAATTACGTATGTATTAAACAAATATTTCTATGTAGTATGAAGGCAGGTACTCGTAAAAGAATACTACAAAAATTTGGATAAATCTTCTATTATTAGCTCCCTTCTTGTAATGTAAGTCGAAAAGTAGGTGACATACTAGTTTCTTTTGGCAGTAATTTGAACCCGTTTGAAAATTTTACACAATCTATAATATACTAGCTCTTTTTTACAGTGAAGCCTATTATAAATAGCTCTCCAAATTAAAAGATAGACTTAAAATTTTAGTTTGATTTTAGAGAGCTCTTAGAGGAATTAGATTGATTTATTTATTTATTTTACCTTTTTCGTTAGCTGAATCTTACATTCCAACATTTTTCAAAAAATTAAAATGTTTATTTTTATTTTTCTATTCGATTTTGGTTCAATAAATATCTACCATTATTTTCCTTAGGCAGAATTTTTTATTTATTCACAACATATGCAAAAGAAACTATAAAAAAGTTTTCTGTCAGTTTTTTAAACGATATAAAGTGGATAAATATTAAATTTTGTGGAAGTAATTTGAATATTGTAAAACATATTTTAATTTGACCAAATTATAATAATGTTAATTTATAAATATGAAACAATAAATTAATTTACATAATGATTAATACGGAATGGGTTATAATGGATACATACGTTAAAACATAATATAAATTAAATCAGATCTGGTAATGATTTAGGCGATTGTGACGTTAATATAACATGTATTTACCTAAGCCAAATGTAATTTTATTTGACAAGCAATTTAGTTTTTCGAATGAGATAAATTACATCAATTTTGTTCTACCATCACTCTGTACGGATGCTGTTTCTGTTCCGTTCTGTTGCCGGGTGGCATGGGATGGGTAAGGTGGTAGTTTAGTAATTGTATTATTAGTATTTAGTATTGTGTGGGGTGTGTGTGTGTGTACTAGAGTGATGGTAGAAGTTGTGCCTATTGGATGCGGGACGAAATGGTGTCTGTGTGGTACATTACGAATGGTTCTGGGAGGGGTGAGTAGGAGTTAGGCAGTAGTCATTAACCACGGGGGACTATTTGGACATCCGATTAGCCTCATTGTGGAATCTCTATACCGCTAACAATGGTGCCAATTGCTACGAACAATACATTAAATGATCGTACCCATCGTTGTACCGTCGCTGTGCTTCGTCTTCCTCATGTTCTCGCTTCTCCTCGTAATTTAAAGCCAACCTCCTCGCTTGGCAATGCTTTACCGCCCCCTATTCCCGGTAACTCTCTTCATCGTGTCCCTTCACCCGATATACTATGATTTTCTGTGTTACTACTGTAGGATTAATGCATTCTAAATTGGCCGCCAATTAGCCGGTAATTCAGAGTTTCGGATATTCGGCTATTTTTGCCAGACGACTTAAATTCAGAATAAAAGACCATTAATTATTCTGGAGCACTCTATCCATCTTACTCCTTTTATGATGAACCCTCTTCCTCATTCTATCTCGTAAAAACACATTACCCGTTTAAAGACTCTATAATGTAATGTAATTAGTGGCATTCTTTTCTTAAAATTTTAATGACGATAATTGTTCACTTCCAAAGTACTTTGCTTTGAAATCTTTTACAACTGAGCAATAAACCATCATAAACCTCCCTACTTTTTCTCCCTTCTTATCACCACTTCTTATAACTGTTATCACCCAAACCCTTCCTAATTTACACACTTACCTCCTCTTCTATCTATTAAGCAAATTTATTCTCATTTCTTTATTATTTTTAATCTCTTTAAATTATTTATTATTTTTAACTGCTATGTTTGGTCGTTGCTTTTGTACGGTGTAGAAAGTTAGACTCTAAGGACTACCAATATGAATAGGTCGGAAACTTTTGAAATGAATCGTCTATGTAAAAAACCAGATATACGAGATACTCAAAACAGATATACTCGAATACAAAACTTTAAAATTTTATATTTTTTCATTTTCTAACAGCTTACAACCTTTTAGGCTACATCCACTATAAAATGCATAAGTTTCAAAACCATCTACATCCTTAATAAAAACGTGCATAAAGTTGCTGATTAGTTTCAAAACCAGATACACCCATCTTCTAGTATTGGCCTCGAAAAACATATATGTTAATGTCAAATGAATCGAACATTAGTGTGAGGTTATGTTTTAATAAGAGCAGGTGGTTGGAAGCTGTATTTTAGTGCACGTTTTTTCTTTATTTCTATAATTTTAGTGTTGTTGTTTTTCTTAAGCAAATAATAAAGTAGGTCTAAGTGATTTATTTTAATAGGCCCTAATATTACGAAATGGAGTATTGTCCTGAAGAGTGTAGTAATAATAGATCACGGAAAAAGCATTATGAAAAAGTTTTTTTAATATTATCGTAACTATTTTTTGTAAATTTTATTCCTAAATCACCAAAATTTGTGATTAATTATGTTACAAGTTAAAATAATCATGGGTTTTGTATATTTTGATTTTTAAGTTTATTTCAAAACCAGATAGATCCGAATTCCGTTTCAAAACAAGATACATCCACTTATATTATGTGAAATGTTTCTTAAACTACGTTCATTAGAAAATTAAAAGTCACTATGTCAAATCTTCTACCCAATGCTATTTCTCGAGTAAGTCACCATGTTGTATCGTTTTATGTTTTTGAGAGAAACGTTTTTCAGTTCTCCTGAAAAATTTACATTTTTGGATGTATTTGCTTTGCTAATTAGACAATTCAAATATGAATTCAGCGCAGAATACTCAAGGCATTATGGACCTAGTAATGGAAAATGAGAAGGTTCACAGAGAACCTGGTAAAAAGAGAGAGTTCCAAGCAAGGATCAAAAAAAGATTAAAAAAGTCTGCATACTTAGGCTATGTTATGTAGAATAGAAGAAATTGAGTCTTGCCGTTTATCAAGGGCAATATTGATGGCTGAAAAGGTGAGAAACGAAAGAGATAACATTTGTAACATTCGTCAGTGTACTAGGTTACTTTCTGTACGAGAGCTTATACATATAAAACAGCGGAAAATACGAAGACTGAAACGGAGACACACGCTGATTTATTTGTTTAGTGACTAACCTTGTAGCAGGCATAATTAGTGATCCTAATTATGTAGCTAAAAATTTAATATTATTTTGAATAAATGAAGAAAATAGTGTATTTCAAATAAAACCATTAAACATAATTGTTGTAATAGTATTATTTAAATTTTTACCGTTAAAATATCAATTTAAAATTATTGTGCCTAACGAAGTAATAAAATTTTATGTATGTTAGCGGTAAATTTAAGTCAAGAAGTAAAATATATACACAAACCGGTCGTTAAACACTACAAAAGGTCATTAACTGAAAATTTGTGATACAAATAGGCCTTTGTCAGTCCCTCATGGGAAAAACAGTCCAGTGTCTTTTTTATGTAACTAATATGGCAATCCTATATGGGCCAAAGAGTCCAGTCCTTTTTTAATGTATTAACCTTTGTTTTTAAAAATTTTAGCTTCGTCAGTCCTGTACTTGTAATAAATGTCAACTTTGAACAGTATTTATTTTTTCATAAGGAGGATACCGGTTTATGATATTAACATTCTACGAAACCTATTTTAGACTCTTGTTATTTAAAGAAAAGCGTAGAAGTAGATAAATTTGTTAATAAAAAAGTGATGTTTTTTAAGTGATTATTAATTATTATCATCTTATTTATTGGTTCTTTGTTACAGTTGTAAATCTTTAACTACTACCTGACTCCTGCTAATTAATACTTGTAATAATAATAATTGATCCTTTACAATCAATTTAACAATTGCATTAATACTTTTAATCCTATTTCGCAATGTTTTATAACAGAGTTATTAATGAAATATGATATCCACATACATAAACAATTTCCACCACCAAATGACCCACCAAATCAAACTTAACTTCGCAACCCCACCGCCAGAATAGTAGCACCACCGAAAATTTAATTTAAATATTTTGTTATTTATTTACTTTTCAAAATCTCGTTATGACTTATGGCAATCTAAATTTTCAGATTTGTTTTTTGCTGATTCCCGAAAGTGTCCTCTTTAGAACTATGCAATTTGTTTTTAAATACGTTAACTGGAATTCTATATTTAAAAACAATCTCCATTTAAAATTAATTGGGCCTAAATTTGTATTTTAAATATATGAAGATACAATTAAAAGAAGCAGCAGTAACATTCTTCAATAACTTATAATATTCTTAAAATTAAATTAAATATGGAATGAATAATTTATTTAGTTGTTTGAAAGCTTAATTAAATTGTAACGTATAATTTCAGTTACTTATTTTGTAATCAAGTTAAAAGTATTTCTATTATATGAAAGTTAATGATTGTAAAGATAGAAATAAGTAAAGACAAATAAAGTTGAGGAGGTTATAATGGAAAGGAAAAGACGACGTGTAATAACGGAATGATTACATTAAAATAAAATCTAAGAGATTAATTTTGTTAAATAATTTACTTTTCAATTTTACCCTTACGGCTATATTTTATTTGAATTTCAAAGAAAGTAATGAAATTAATTTATACAATTTAATAATGAAAACATTGTTCACTTTGACGTTTCTTCCTCCGTTTTATAAGTAGGTACGTCATAATATTTTTCACGCACGCGTAAAACCAATTTGAAGTTTTCGTTCAGTAAATCTAATACAATGAAAAAGATGAATAAATGACTATAGGTATAAAATATTGCTTACGATGCCTTTTAAGTAGCTTTTGATGAAGTATCTTTTAAGTTGGTGCTTTCAATAAAGTTAATATCGAGTAAGCATCGGGAGCAATAACCCGCACTTTACTACTTTTAATAGAATATTTAATGGTACATTGATTCTTTCTTTTAGATATTCATCTTTTTGCGGACCAATTACTAAACTAATTTTAATTTTGTTATTTTTATTTACTTCTCTTTCATGTAATTTATTAATAAATAATTTCTTTTAGAATATAATAATATGTATAGACAACAAAGGAAGTAAATGTTATTAAACTTTGAAAAAAAATCATACTCGATAATTTATCTGAAAGGTTGTTTCGTAACGAAGGCCTCACTTTCGTTCCATTGTACAAATAAAGCCTACCTATCTTGTTTGCAAAAAATTCTTTGATTTTTTTTAAATGTTTTAATGAGCATGCCATTTTTATCCAATAAGAATATTCTATTTATAATAACGATACATTTAATGCTCTTTTAATAGGGAATATTTATTTCGGCATTAGATGATTGTTATCAAATTTTAGGCCTAATAGGTCTGTAATTGGACGAATTCTCATGTGATACAATGAATTACACACTAAACATGTAAGCCCACGTATTATACCAATTTAAAAATGATTTATAAAAAAATAAAACCCATGTTTCTTTTACAAAAAATTATTTGAAAGTGCTCTTTCTTAAGGGAAGCTAAACATTAGAAAATAAGATATTTTTTTAAAATTGAAAATAAGAGTAAATTATTTTCGATTAAACATATGCCAAATTTACAGAAATTCGGATATATCCAAAAAAAAACTTATGATTTTTCATTTTTTACCATCATATCTTAGAAATAAATCTCGATGGTATCCGAAACGTTTTATCGGTAGGAGGATTGTGATCAAAGGATATGTATTTGCTTTGTCAACCACTTTATTTACTATCAGAACTATCAAATTATAAGTACGATGTACAATAAATTGGCATTAAAAAGAAAGAGTTCATTGACACGACTCAAATAAAACTTAATTAACTTAACAATTTTTTTTTGATATAGTGAAAACTGAAATATATTCATATGTAGAATAATAAGCAGATGAGATTTCATTTTACATGACATGACCGAAGAAACCAATTCTTAATGGAGGAACTTCGTAAATTTATTTCAAGTGTTGCATTGTCATTTCAAAATGAATCCGTACGTTGTTTTTGCTTCAGTTGGCGAGTGTCGTTTGTATTATCTAAAAGTGAGTGGCGAGATGATTTTTGTGTGATTCAAGTCTTGTTTGGTATTTTGTACCGAGTATGTGTATTTCTTGTTTAATTGTAGGAATGTTTAAATCTCTGTTTATTACGTTGATTGTTGTATACCAAGGTGAGGCTGTGGTTGTTTTGAGTAGTTTAGTCTGAAATTTTTACAAGGTTTTAATCTTAAAGTAACCTTAGATAACACTACAATTCCGAACAAAGACTGTGAGATACCCTGGTATACATATTGATTGCCGTTTAACTTGGAAATATCACATAAAAGGGAATAAAACTTGAATTTTAAATTTTTGTTTTCATTCACTCGGTGGTACAATTGAAGCTTCATCGCTTTCTCGCTGTCATCGTCTCATTTTTTTATCTATTTCGTCTTTTCGTCTTCTTCAAATTCATTTTACATCCTGTTTATATTTTCAATTCAATACATTTGTTTTACGAAAATTTATCCAAATATTCTGTTTACAGGTTTGGTTTCAAAATCGAAGAGCAAAATGGAGAAAGAGAGAAAAAGCTTTGGGTAGAGAAACCGCTGGATTTTTACATCCTGATCCATCTCAAGGTAAGTTAAAAACATGAGAAAAATTACAAAACTTTTATTTCTGCAACTTTTAATCTCGAAAACTGACTACGAATGAAAATTTGAACAAGTATGAATTGTTGTAAACATCTAAAAGAAACTTCATCCTGATAAAATTTAACCAAAGCCTTATAATTGTACTGAATAAAAACAGGTATTATTTCTCCGCCAGTATGACTATGATTTAGTCGGCTTTGTCATCATTTTCTTCATCCCGACTCCAAATTTCCTTGGGTCGACCCAAATGCAACTTTCCACTTCTCTCAATCTGAGCCATCTCTCCTGAACTCCTTTTTTGGCATCGCATTTTTCCTGGATTCATTCATATATCTCTTTTTCATTCTCATCCTCCTCCATCCTATCGACATTTTTGAAACATAAGTTTAGTACTTTAACACTTAATCCTAGGTTTGTTCGGGATCAGGGTATAATAAATAATAAACAGACTTTTTTAAAACTTGAAATAATTATTTATTAACAAGATTAATAATTACAATTAACTAAACTTAGACTGCTAAAAAATACAATTATATTAATACTTACTTCAATTAAATTTATTACATAACTTAAACTATACTTGACTTTAAGTACGAGTAAAATAATATCACTCAACAATCAGTACAATGGTTTACCTGTGCACAACCACTTACTACCCCACACGCATTATTAACGTAATTTAGAACCGGTCCTGTAACAGCACAATTTTAGAAAGGCCCGATAACACTCTTTCCATTCACAACTCAAGTACTGACTCACTCACTACAAAAGCACAGCTAGTGCCTGCAGTCTAATAGTTTCTCCAAACTATCGAAACTCTTATAACACTTTCTCCGTTATATTGGAACATGGAAGACGGAATAAAAATAAACTTTTCTACATTTTTGTCAATTTCCGAAAATTCCTATTCAAAACATTTAATTCATTACAATCCATTTTCCTCTTTCAACGCACTCCTCCCCATGAAAAAATATAGAATATATTTTAATCAACAAAATATCCCCTCAACCATTTCTAGCATATCATTGTACAGTGTTACAGTATTATAATGATTTAATGACCACCCTATTTTAAAACAATCCATACAATGTTTCATTAACTCTGGAAAATTCAGTCATTTTTTTAAAACATAGCTCGTGATAATTGATTACTTAGCCTAATTTTTTGTTATATATTAATATAATTATTATTTATACTTACCTAGTAATTAATTAATTTAGTAATTAATTTGTGGTAATTAATTTAGTTTTGCGATTCTGTAAAGACAACTAGCAAAAATCATCATAACGTAAAATTAAACTTTAAAAAACAGCGTTAATAATGGATTAGAGATGAACACAATCCAATGACAGTGCTCCAAATAATTAAAATTGTTTTAAATTAAATTATATTTAAATTAAATTTTGAATTAAATTGTTTTTGCTAATGTTGTTTCAATGTTTCATATTGGTACTCCATAGTCGTCTTCATGGGATTTCTGGTATTCAATCGGGAGAATTTATGTTGCATATTAAGGAATTATACGCAACATATTATACGTGTTAATTAAATTTAATGAATTTATTTTAAATTATACGAAATGTGGCTATTAAATAACGAGACTGACGTTGTAAAAAATTTTATTTTTATGTTATACATAATCACTTATTGTCACCTTCATTATACACTCCTTCTCTATCCCTACAACGCTCCATGCAAATTTTCCATTGTTGGAAACAGTGCTGGAAGTCATCTTCTGTCAGCTCCTTCAGGACACGTGCCGCTCAAAAATATTTGAAATGAACCTCGCATAAATGTTTGTACTGACACTTTGTACGTGATTGAAAATGACCCAAATTTTTGGAAACGATAATAACATGTGATGAAACGTAATTTTTTACTTATGATCCGGAAACGAAGCAGCAATCCATGAACTAGAGAAGCCGAAATTCACCGAGAGCCAAAAAAGCTCGAATGAGCAAGTCAAAATTTAATGCAATGATGATTGTTTTTTTCCATGAGATTGTGTACCTTCACTGGGTTCCTAAAGGTCAAACAATTAATCAATATTACTACCTTGAGGTACTTTCTAAACTACGTCAAAGAGTAAGGAAAAAACGCCCCGACATGTGGAAGGACAAATCATGGGTTCTCCACCATGACATTGCGCCAGCTCATTCCGCGTTATCTGTCAAGGGGTTCCTAGCCAAGTGCAGCTTCTCAGTGTTAGAACATCCACCTTATTCACCAGATCTCGCACCACGTGACTTCTACCGGTTTGCTAAGGTGAAATCTGCATTAAAAGGGACAAGATTTGAATCTATGGAAGCTGTAAAAGAGAAAGCGGCACGTGTCGTGAAGGAGCTGATAGATGATGACTTCCAGCACTGTTTCCAACAATGGAAAATTCGCATGGAGCGTTGTAGGGATAGAGTAGTGCATATTGAAAGTGACAATAAGTGATTATGTATAAAATTAAAATTAAATTTTTTACAACGTCAGTCTCATTATTTAATAGCCAAACCTCGTATTTTTATTTGAAGATTATTTAGTTAACTAATTTATGCATTTTTATTTTTATTTTTTTTTAATTGAAATATAATATTTGTAAGAAATTTTGATTAATGTGCTAGATATAAAATATCTCTTTCCCCTAAAATGCCTCACGTCTACGATATTGTCAAACAGATTAAGAGCTGATTGGTTTAAATGGCTAACAAGACGATTGGTGTACTTCTGTTTCTTTTAACTTCTCCACTCACTTTAGATAAGGAAAGACACTCATGAATTTTGTCATATCGTACGAACCTCGTAGCATTTGAGATAATTCTTAATACTGAATTTTGAATGCTCTGAATTGGAAGAAAATTTTAATGTAGCAATTTAAATAAAATTTAATTAAACAGTATTAAAATTTGAGGCAGTTGCACTTTTATTCTAGCGATTTGATAAGATGACCGTCAAATCAAACCGTAAAGAAATAAAGATAGTTGCCTCTCTTTTCGTTAATGCGGATTCACACCACATAATTTGCTAGAATAATTAGGTGATTGATTAGAGATATAAAGGTTTTTTTTAAAAAGTAAGAAGTATTAATATGATTTGTATGTGTTTCAGGTTTCCCCCCTGAATTAAGCATGCACGCTGGTTTAGGAATGCCTCCATTGCCTCCCGATCCATTTTGGCCGGCCTTGGGATTTAATCCAGCTGCAATGTTCGGGTTATGGAGTAAAGGAGCACCGCTTCATAGTCTTCTATCTCAATACGTTTTAGCAGGCGGTGGATTACCAGTCATAGGAGCGCCATTTCCAGTAGTACCTCCTCAGCGATCTTCACCGCCACCCGAATCACCTAGTCCGCCTTTGTCAATATCTCCTGATTCTAGGTTACGATTACGTTCTAAAGAACATCTTTATGACTGCCAAACAACTAATCCTACACCAAGCACATCGAGGGGGACAATAACGCCTCCTACGACATTACATACTCTCCATTCGGAATCGTAAACAACCGAATACAAAATTACATAATTCCATAGTAACTTATATAATATTACTTAATTCGTTATAAATTTTGATCTCATAGTATACGTAAGCTGATTTAAATAAAAATATAACGCCCATGTGAATGATGTTTGAATTCTTAGTTTTAAATTGTGAAATAGGTAACAAAAATATACTTTTTGTTTTAAATACCTAACTTTATAATTATTTTTAGAGTCCATTAGGCCTACACAAAAATTATGATATGATAAATTATAAATTTATTTGATTTGTGGGAATGTAGTAATACCAAGAATGGCTGTTAAGCTCTACTAAATTTTATTTCCATCCATTTAAAGAAATTTTGTTCTTTGAGTTATGAGTTACGGACTTATAAAATTTATAATATTATCTAGGCCCTAATTCTCAAAAGTTTTACACAAAATATACAAAGAAAAATTCGGAAAAAATAAAACTAAATAAAAATAATTTTATGGCCAAAATTTAAATGTAGGTTACTAATAGAAAAAAACACTAATGAATTCTCTGCAATATATTTTTACTAAGAATTCTGGGTTATATATACCTGGCATCCAGGGTTATTTATTTTAAGTATCCATACAAATAAATTTGATATGAAAATTATATTAATGTATTTTAAAGTTGATTTTGTTAATTTTTATCAAGAATGTGACTGTTTTATAATAGGTACGATAAGTTTTATGTAGATTCAAAAATGTTATGTGCAATATTAGAGGTTAAATTTTTTTGACAAAATTATGCGGTTAATTTTTAGAATTGAAACTATTTTTTTATATTTTTAGGGTACAGTTCAAATTTAGTTAAGTAAATAAAACCTAAATAAGTATATAGGTATACCTAAATAAGTAAATAAGCAAAAAAGTGTATTTCGCTTCATTATTGTATAAAATACGAAGGTACTTTTGTACGATTTATACAAAAATGTAACTTAAGGCTTAGTTTTTACAAAAAAAAATTTGCTTTTTAATGATTTTGAACCGTTAATCTTAACGTATTTAGTTAATATGCGTGTTGGTTACCTCCGCGATCCAGAGGGTAGCGTGGAAGACAACAAAGTAAACTCGTACGGTTTCCGACGAGGGTACGGAATCGTTAATCTTCATTCTGTCAATTTTAAAAGGTTTTAATAACTAATTCTTAACCCACTAACGACCAAGCTCTGAATTTGTTTTCCTTAAATATTCATTGCTACAGACCGGCTACTCAAGTTTTTATCGGTTCTGAAGATGTTTTTAGAAATATTAGAGAATAAAATTGACAGGTATTTTGGAAAAACAGATACCTATTTTAGAAGTTTTATAAAACATTAATATAATCATATTAGCAGTAGTTTTTTCGAAATAATTTTTGTCGTGATTTTTGGAACTTGTTTACTGCTCTTTAAGCACGCATTGAAGTGTACAGAATTTATAGAATTTCTGAGTTTTTTAACAGTGTTCATACAGGATGATAAACATAATGAATAGGAGGTAATTCATCCCCACAACCAAAAAAATATGATTTTTGGTAGTATAAACTAGACCTTCTAACTACAACTCGACAGTAAATTACAGAATGTTTTAGTTCATTTATTTAAAGTCGCATTAACTGTTCATTCCTTATCAATCAATGTGGATGGTAAAACATTAAACTTGTTTTAAATAATGTGAAGCATTTTCAGATTCCCGAATCTTTGTACAGTAGTTGATTATGTAAATATGACTGTATTCTAGAAAATAAAACTTCTAGAAATTAAACAAATTAAAACGAAGTTAGAATAAACTCTTGATATAATTTCGTATCTCTTTTCTTTACTATTATTTTTTTTATTTATTTAAAGTCGCATCATCGACGGTGGATTATGTGACTAACTGTGGGATTTGACTTGTGAAAATTTCCAGACCCTGGCTAGAAATCGAACCTGAAACCTCACCCTGTTAGGCTAACGTTACCACTACCTACGGAGGCGGCCTCTTCGCCATTATATCATGAAAGTACGTAAAGTACGAGTACAGGCTTATTGTATTTTTTCATAATCACAAAATAATTTAATTAAAGATTTTAATCTGTATGTTACTTACACATTATTTATTACTACATGTACAAGTTGTGTCGATGTTATTTTGTGTTACATAAAAAATATTTTTTGTAAAAATAAACATACTTCAATTAATTATGAAAATTATCCATAATATTAATTTATTAGTAGCTAATTAATAGGTAGGTTTATCACGTAAACAATAAGAAATTATTTTTTAAGTGTAATGATTTTCAGAGTTAAGGATTTCATCAAAAATTAATATTTTTTGTTTAACGAGACTAATTAAAACAAAAGCTTTTCTTTTGTTTACTAATTAATTTTTAAATACCATGCTTAATTAAGCAGTTAAATTAAAACAAAAAGATTTTTTTGTAAACATTTTCTTGTTAAAAACGAAGAATAAGTCTTGTTAAAAATATTACCGAGAATAAAAATCAATCGTTAGAGTGGATTACTGAGAAAACAATTAAAAAATTAATATTAATTAAATAAAGGAAATATATATATATACTTTTTTAAACTACATTATACAATATTTGTTTACCATAATATAAAAATAAGATATATTATAATTTGTAAAACAGAAACCATTTTTTTTTAATTTGTAGAACTTATGAATGAAAGCGCAGTGTAACAAAACTATAGGCTAACGTTGAGAGTAAAGCGATCCAAGTTCTAAGATACTACATATTTTGTGAATCGTCTTAATTTGTTTCAATTAATTATGTTCATGAAAATTTATAATACGTAATTAATTATTTTTAAACTTTTTATGCATTGACACTTTCAACCACGAAAATATTTATCCTCTGAGACGTACGAACGATATCCCATTAACACAAACCATAATAAATTTTCATAAGAGATTTTTGTTATTTAGAAAATAACAATTAATAACAGTTTGGTGATAAAAATAAATGATTTAAAACCAGAGTTAACATTTGAAATTATTCTGATGAAATAATTCTATAAGATTTTAGTGCTTTGTGGTGGAAAATATCAATTAGACGAAGATGCTTAAGGTCAAATGATCTTAACACCTCATTTATATGAAAAAATACATTGCTATAAAGTCTCCATGAAAAATTGTAAACATTTTACGATGAATAAATCTGCTAGATGAGTCCTCCGACAAAGATTGTGTATGAATTTAGTAAGAAACACTGATTACCACGTTAACATACCCTTAGCAATATTTTCTCAACAATTACTGAAACACTTCAAATTTTTACAGCGGTTTTGTTGAATTTTGATTTTACAAAAGCTAAATTTTCTTGGTATGATTAGTTTTACAGTACGTTGAAACTAAATTAAATTTGAAGATTAGAAGAAACAAATAGGCTAGTTTTTCTGAATTTTTTAGAAAACCATTTATTAAGTAGTTTTCATTATAGTAAAAACTCAACTTATGTGCACGTATAAGTAGAATACTGTGTACAGATTTCAGGAAAATTACCCCAGCAGTTTTGAGAAAAACCATTTTGCTAAACCAGCAAAAGACTATAAAAAAATTGATTTGCACTAATCGTTAACAACATTTAACTATTAACTGATAAACTACATGATAACAATATTATTATTACATTTGTTAGTAGCGACAATACAATAATAACAACATGAAGATATCAAGCAAATTAACAAAAAAAATTATGAGAATCAGTTGAATGGTTCCATAGTTGCAAAGTTCTTTGTGTATTCTTTGGTAAAACTGATTTCAAAAATTAACTTATCTGTTTAAACGTCTTTTTTAAATTGATTTAAAAAAAAAATTAAAGTTCCAGATAGCGCTAAAAATAAAAAGGTATATTTTTTTGTTTCCCTGTTAACTAAGAATTTTAATGATATTATTATAATTTCCTGTAGTTCTACAGCCATAATGGGGCTTTGGCTTCTTCCATAATACTCCAATCCTCGTTGCTATTTGGAACCTCACACCTGTCAAAATCAAATTATTCATCCACCTTTAAACTTTGAACCTTAGAACAGTCCTTTGAACTTTAATTTCAAAAACTCATCAGACTTTACCAGGCCAGAGCATGGTCCTCGCGTTCCATGTTGACTCTACCACATCGTAACATTTATTTTTTTGAGAATTTCGTTTATTTAACCAATAATTTCTGTCCGTCATCCAAGGCTGTCGTTTTTTTATTTATAAAGACTATCCTAATATCCTCAAGCACTGGCCAGAGATTGATACAAAGCCTTATGGAAACAGGATTTGCTGGCGAGAGCTCTCCGATTGCGGATGCAAAAGGCTCTATCTAATTAACAATGTCAATACAAGTCTTTGCTCACCATTTACCATATACCTAAAAATTTAAATTATAAACTTAACGAGTGTTATAATTAAACTTTCGATAAAATTTATTTAAATTTTGATTCATTATGTAAACGTGAAATAAAGTTCATTATTTTTTAATTGATGAAATTCATAACGCTGGTCTTTTACCATGCAATATATAATTTTTTCCTACATGCGTGTTACAAACCAATTTTAATACTTAGTAATTCTTTTTCGTTTCGATGGCATTATCGATTAAATACAATATAATTACATATTGCAAAACTATAAAACCTTATGAAACTATTAAACTACAATTAAATGAGTTATTAATTTACTTAGAAATTGTTTTCAATTTTAAAAAAAACTTAACTTTATAGAAGTTAGAAATAAGTTATTAAAAACTTAATTTTCAAAAAACTAATATTGGGTTTTTCTCACATAATATGCTTTATTAATAACCTCTTTAATACAGTTAGGTAAGAAATAGTAATTTGCAGGAAAAATTATTGATCAATTCTTAAAATAAAAAAATAATTGTAATACTTATTTTTAATAACCTTTAAAATGACTGAAACCTAAAAAATTATTTTAAAAGAAATTAAAGAATTAAAAATTTTCATTAAAATATTTAAAATAAATTATCAATAAGTAGAAAAGATATCAAAATTATTTGTAAGGTAGATGAATGTAAAATTTATTTTAGTATTAGTTTTAAATTGTCATATTAAAACCTGCTGTTTTTACAGATTAGCAAAACTAACTTTTAAATAATTTTACGGAAAGATTCAAGAGATCATATTAACTTCGTTTCTAATGTCTCATTCAGTTATTATTAACGACAATTTCATATTATTAAGTTATCTCGTACATTAGCATTCTCTTGTAAAATAATCTAGTAAAAAGCCTAAGGAGTATATATGTTAGTTGATATTATAATTGTAAGTTTTGTACAAATAAATATGTATAAATAAAACTTGTGAGATTGACAAAATATATTAAATTACATACATTGTTAGAATCTGAGTTGTTATTTATCATCCTTGAAGAACTTAAAGTCGTTTAATTCTATTATGAAGTGTATTAAAAATAATAATGACCTCCAATTATGTGTTTTGTAAATTCATACTGCTACCGATGGTGCAATGTCAAATCAAAACTTTTACTGAGAAGTAAGCTCATTTATCACTGCGCGCTTCGGTTTAAAATTTTTTTTCAATTTTTTTGGATTGGGTAGCAGAACAGCTGAAAAATCACTAGTATTAAACAAATAAAAACATAAGTCAAAATTGAATTCATCAGAATTTGTTCTTTCACCATAACATTTTAAAATATTTCAGTAAAACTCATACTCACACAACTATGTATTTTTCCATTCAAAAAGATACATTTATATCCTTCAGAACACCAGTCATGCATGCTTAATTTGAACCCCAGAATGTGCATGTCAAAAAAGTTAACATCATGTTCGATCTTCCTATGAATCTTAACAGCGCGTAGTCACCAAGAACGGCCGGGGACACTGCAGAAGTTAGATGTTGGAGTTAAAGGAGCCGTCCTAGCTCATCTAACTTCAGATGAGCCAGGACGACTCATCTAACTCCAGTAAAGAAAGTCCGAGGCCAACATAAGATATATAACACACACCACCATTACTATCCTGGAAGCCGTGGAGAAGCTTGAACTGGAATAACGCCTCACCTTTCTTAAGCTGAATTAACACAGAGGTTATCATTAAACTCTTACCCTTCTTAATGTAAGACAACCGAGCTATAAATCCTTCATAAGCATGTATGACAGGAAATTCTTTTTTACCGCTTAAATTTTATCAGTGAGGTAATTTTATTGGAGTGGCAAACTACTGAACAATATTCTAGGATAATTTTTTCTTATAGTCTTATTATCACAGATATTTGACAAAATATCTGACTGATCCACTTTGAGCCCCAAATTTCTTCTGGCTCTGGACACTACCTTCGTTATTACCATTGAAAAGCAGTTTATCGTAAAGTTACACTCCTAAATACGCGTATTTTAAAGTCTAATATGTGTAATACGCTTAGTTGTAGCATACATGGGCAACTAAGTTGCTGAAAGATAAAGACACAAGATTCGTCGAAAAAACTCGAGCTCCGTCGTCAATGATTTGTATAGATAAAATCAGACAGATCAGATTCCAAAATATGAAGAATTATTGGGAAAAGCGTAAGAATCCTACAACCAAACCAAAAATGATTTCTACATTTGATTCAAGTGGTCCAGTGAGTCCGTAAGAACAATAAATAAATAAATAAAAAATACGTCACAAAAAATCATTTAATCCTACATTGCATAAAGTTACACCCCAACGTCGTCGCTAATGACCGTTGCAGTTGATGCGACGTTAAATAAATAAATGAAAAAAAATTGAGGAAACCGGAAACCGAAAAACTTAATGAACCGAACCAAATTCTGACAACTATTACGGACATTAAGGTTACGATGAAGAGAAAAAACGGAACACTGGGTGAGTAGAAGAAAGGAGTAAAGCCTACAGTGAGCGAATGCTGACAATGTGGGCTGCAAAAAGAGCTTCCAGAAACGTCAAAAGTCACCTTACGCGGTCTTAAATTGGCCCTATACGTAAAAAAGAACCAAAGACGAAATTGGTTTATTTTTATTTTTTTTTAGGTTACTACCAATTCTTATTCACCTAATTTTGTGAAAGTTCTTTTAAAAAATGATTTTTATTATTAAGCGAAGTATTAACCTTTTTTTAAGTTATTTATTTAAGGTCGCATGAACAATGCAGTCATTAGCGATTATTACAACAAAATTATTACAATATCCAATAAACTGCTGATACAAAATTACAAAAACCAATTAACAAAATTAACAATAATGAATAAATTACTAACAAAAATTAACAACATTAAATAATAACAATGACCGATCGTCAAAAATCAATCTTTGACAGAAAATTACTGTTACCGTACAAAGTAGACAAAAACACACACAACTCATTTACATGCACACCAAACTATTCAGTGTTTTACTTAAAGACATCATGTAAGTTATGTACAGTTATACAAATTTCGGCTCTTCGTCACTTGCAACACACTTTCAATCTTGTCTTCATGGTAGAAATAATTACTCAAGAGACACATCTTGAAGCTGAAATCTTCTTCTTTGAACTTCTGTGAAACGACAATCATATAAAATGTGTTTTACAGTCAATCGGTCCTCATGGCAGTATTAACCTTTTGTAGCAACGAGGTAAGTACTTTAAATCCACCTGGATCTTTCCCTCGACACTCAAATTTTGATAAAAAATAAACTGCTGAACCGTAATAAAAAGAGTCAACAAAAAATTTGTTACTTTATTGGAGGTAAGCTGTAAACAGTAGTGTATTGAAAATATTTGTTTGACAGCTCTTTGTTATAGGCTACTTTATTGGTAATATAATCATAATTTTATAATATTATTAAGTGTAGATAAAATAACGTGATGGAAACATCTGCAGGTGATTTCACAATAATGTAAACAATTTTATGATAGGCCTCATAAAAAAGTTTGTTAATAAGTGCTGTGATTAAGATAACGTATTAATAATGAAAAAATATTTGATACCATAATAATATTAATAATAAAAATTAATAACGTAATATATACCCAATAAAGTTAATATTTTTTTATTAAATGCAAAATAAAGTCACTGATCTAGTTAGGTTTTAATTATATTTTTGTATGTATTTTAATTAAGTTTTTAGTATACATTGTAGAGGTGTTAGTAAGAGCAGGAATATTTTGATAAAAGTTATTGCCATAAATGTTTATTAAGTCTTTTATTAATTTTATTTTAATATTTTTAATATAGTTACGTTGAGTTTTATAATTTTGTTGTTGATGTGTTGTTATCTTCTTGTTTTACTTGTTTACTAAGAATGACACATCTTCTAGATATTCTCCGGTTTGATTTTTCAAATTTTTCCTTTTATTTCTTTTATACCTTATCTCCACGTATCCTAATAAACTTTCCAACATCATTCAGCTATTTTTTTAAGTGAAAACTATAATATTTATTACTTTACATATTTATTACTATAACATTCTTAAATTGCAAACGCTAGACATTATGACCATAATAAATCAATTCATAACCATAATAGTCTTCACCAAGAAAATTTATTTGTGTGAAAAGGTTAATAATTCAGACATTTTAGAATATTATGTTTCTTTTTCTTCTATTCACAGGTTAGGCATATCGGAACAGTTAGGCATAACTACCTGTTCCGGCACCCATCTTTTCTTCGGCCTGCCAATATCTCTACTTCCCACTGGTTTGTATCTTCTCGCTACACTAGGCAAGCGGCTTTCTGGCATTCTATTTAAATTATCGACCCATTGGGCACAATACAATTTTATTTTTTGTTGAGTGAAAAAATACCCAATTCTTGCCTTATATCTTCATTTCTGATCCTGTCTAGTCTTGTGCTACCCTTGACAGACCTTAAGAATTTCATTTCGGCAGTTTGGATGTTTCTTTCTTCCTTTTTTCTCATTACCCATGCTTAACTGTCGTATGTCAAGGCTGGAACTGCCACCGTCTTATCAAACAGTAACCTTGTATCGGATCTTGTCTTTTGCCTCAGTCTCCTATGAGTCGTCCAAATACTGTATCTGATTAAATTTTTATAGTTTATTTTTCACATCATAGTCATCGTCATATGAGACATCAGTTCCAAGGAACTATTTATAGTGGCTCACTTGCTCCAGTATTTGTCCATTAAGGACTACTTTGGATCTTACTGGGGTATTTCCAAAGAATGCCATGACCTTTGTCTTATTTATTGCTACCTTCATATTATTTTATTCCATCTTATTGGTTAGTGTAACGTTTTGCTGTAATATAAAAATATGTGGATGAACTAAATAAGTCAGATTGTGAGATAACTGTAGGGTTGATAAAAATATAAAACAATGCTGTGCAGATTACTCTCAATATTTTTAACTCTGGTAAAGTGTTAAAGAATAAATGGTAAATACGTGAGGTGGTAACAGTAAAACACAAAAAAGTGAATAAATGATTATTACAAAAGAAGAAAGCAATTAACAAGCATAGGAGCTGCAATACTGCATTTATAGAAATTACTGGAGAAGTACATAAAATATAAAAGACGACTAAAAGAACAATTTGATATCGTGAAATCAGATATTGCACTGAAGGTGGTAGTGCGGGCGGTGCAAATGGACTCTTACTAGGGATTTGTTTTTAAGTCGCACACCATTAACAGAATGAGCCGAGAGAGTAGTCAAGCTACACTCGACGCGATTGTTTCGGGCTCAAACATTAATGGCGTGTACAACATTTTTTATTCCTTGTAAAGACTCGGTTTTAAATCCACTCAAAGCAATCTTCGTCATATTCATCATCATTACCAACAACTTTTATGAACAATCAGCCTCGAGTGAATCACAAGAAAAAGGAGAACAAAAAAATAAAATAAAGAGAGTGATAAACGAAACGAACGGCTTAGACTATAGCTCCAATTATCTGCAAATAGAAATACTACACAGTTGGTCATGTTAAATCTATAACTACTCTCCTACTAATACCTACCCTTCTTTGTCTTTTCCCTGTTTCAACCCCTACATAACTTGTTCAATATTCCACTTATCACCCCTTTTATTATAATTTCATCAATGGACATCATTTCATTCGCATCCCTCTATTAACACCAACTTTATTAACCTTCACGAACAAAAAGATTGATATTAACAAGTCACGTAATATCAGTCAAGTTAGTCACAAATAAGACTTTATTAAGTCGAATGCCAAACGTTTCGTATAACGACTTACGCATTCTGAAAATAATTATACAAAATAAATTTAATATTTATTTCATTTATTTTAATCTTGCTTGATCACATTGGATCACTTTATCAATATTACGTCTTGGATCTCTTTTGAAATTTTTGTTCCCAGTCGTTTTCATTCTATCAGACTATGCTATTCTTTCTTCGTCTGAAAACACCCTTGCCGTGTATTTTTTAGTTTCAGCTTGCAATATGGTGCGTTTGTCTTTTAGTACTTTAGTTTTTTCTGATTTAGTGCGTTCTAAATCTTCCAGTGTAATCTGTCTTTCCTCCATATCCTTTTTATTTTCCTGGATCTATTTTATTTCGTACTTCTTATTAAAAATTGCCTCTATGATTTTTCTAAGTACTCCATTTTCCGGTGTTCTGATTATACGTTCTAAGAAGAAGATTCTCTTTTTCTTAATCGTGCTTATTACTGGTTCTATTTATTACATTATAATATAAGATTTTAAAACAAAAATCTTACTAAATTTCTCACAATCAAAATTACCATTGGCACAAAATTACGTGTAATCTTTTGAAATGTATACGGATTTACGGCTCTCAAATTTACGGTTAAACCAAACATTTTAATTTACATCGAATTTAGCCTTTCCAGTTAAAAACATTACTACTTATAGTTCAAGTACCCCTATATGTTAATAACAAAACCCTACACACAAATTTTCAATACCTTTCATTCAAAATTCCATCGAACACCTGTACAAACTCTTTCACAAGCTACAAGAAAGAACACGATAACCCACGTGTACGTTCGCTTCCCATCTTGCATCTACCTGAAAATCCCACAAGAAGCCTAAAAAGACGTTAGCGAAGAGACTTGCTAATTTAATTAAATAAATTTCAATCAAAATTCAGAAGATTTTTAATCTTTCGCGCCTACAATGTCATTTTAACACAATTATCATCATCGCATTTACTAGTCGTATAATTGTTACAGTCATAAATAAAGCATAAAAGACAAAAAATGTAAATTTTATAAATGCATTTTCTCAAGAAAAGTTAATCTAGCTCACTATATTTGTTTTAAGTCCATAATTAAATTCATTTAATTGCTTGCATTTAGTCACCTTGTCTTCGAAGATATCGGCATACAGAATCACTCAAGGATCTCTCCGTTTCATTTGACCAACTCTGCTCAATTTCTACTCAATTGCAATATTGTGTACTTTACGCTCAGTACAGCATTTAAATACGTAATGTTGTTGTAGTACAGAACAGTATCCAATGAAATAAAATAAAAAAAAATCTGGTGTGAAACACTCACACAACTTTCTCTTGCCAATGCAAATAATTAATAATAAACCTAACATTATTAATAAAATATTAGAAATAAACAAAAACTAACCTCAAAAACACAACCTTATTTTAATCATGAGTGAATGACGCAAAATGACAATCGAACTCAGTTTGGCTTAAAAATACGGAAAATCACGCTTTCACGCTAAACTAGGCTCTGTAGAGAAAAATGCTCTAAACAAAAGTTGTAGATCTCTTAATTTTCTATAAATTTAATTTTATACACTTTTGTCGTAAAATGCATACTAAGACCGAAATGTTAAAAAAATCGATTTTTCTCACGTTTTCGTGAGAAAAAAAAAACAGAAAATCGCAAATTACCGCTAAACTAAGCGTAATACAAAAAAATGTTTGAAATAAAAGTTGTAGAATTTTACATTTTCTACAACTTTTATTATATAACGTTTTGCGCTAAAATGCATATTAAAGCCGCAATCTTAAAAAGAAAATGTTTTTACGTAAAAACAGCCTCAAGCAGAATTTCAGCAAACATGGCGCCTACCCTATATTGTAGAGCATAAAAAATGTAGTAAACCAGTTGATTTTAAAAAAAATCGTAGGACTGGTTTTTGAGAAAATCGCAAAAAAGTGAAAAATTATACGAATAAACTACTACTTCCGGTTGACCGATTTTGATGAAAATGTTCGTGTCGGGTACGGTAGTGATATGTAACTTAAGTTTTAAGTTTCAAGTTCGTACGATGTTCTGTTCTTGAGATATTCTGTTCACACACACACACACACACACACACACACACACACACACACACACACACACACACACACACACACACACACACACACACAGACAGACAGACACACACACAGACCAATCGCTAAAAACATGTTTTTTGGGTTCAGGGGGTCTGAAAACGTATAGATCCGGTGAAAACTCGATTTCGAAAAATCGACATGAAAATAATACTTTCCTTCCTATATATTCATATAGGCAAGAGAAAGTAATAATTATAATGTTTCATTCTTCAGAGAATTCGTTTACTTGCTCTTCATCTCCAGGACGTGTTTCTAAAAAAACGATGGCACGATATTGCCGCAATAAACGGTTTCATAAAAAAGTCTCACACTTTTTAAAAAAGACTAAATAATTTAAAAACGATGCAATAAATATTAATTACAATATTATATTTTGTTCTCTTGAAATTTTCATATTTTCGTTGATACATGCTAATAAAAAGTTATAAAAACAGTGTACAATAATTTTTACTGTTTTTTAACGCTAAACGTATGACTCTGCGTGATATTGGAATTTTGCGTATCCGAAATCGGGTCTGCCCTCTATATTTCGGTTAAGCGGGGTGTTATTTTACATAATTAAAAACCATTTTTGGCGATAGTCGTCGTGGTTAATTCTTATTTTTTTCGTACAACAAATCTAATATTTTAAAACGTTTACGACTAATGACAATCGTCAAATAATCCAAAAGTTAATTGTTAAAGGGTTTTGATGACGTTCAAGTCTGTCTTCGTATTTTTAGCGCTGTCGTAATTCGTCCAGTAGTATTCAGAATAACTATTAAACCATTAAGAAGAAGAGGAAGAAGACAACGAAGCATAAAATTATTTTTCAATAGATTCACATAAGTAAGTGTGAAATTTTCAACCGTAATCATAAAAAGAGAAAACAAATTCTTAAAAGATTTTCTTCTTGTTAAACACTGTCTTGTGGTATTACACTCGCTTCATGAACTCTATTATTTGCAGGTGTCTGAAGTAAACCATTAGAGAAACCACTCAGAAAATAACAACAAAACGTATAACCTAATAGGTTCTAGTTTCAAAAATTCCGAAAATAGGTCCATTCTATTCTTTAACTAAAAAAGGATACATAATACTACTCATTATAGGCATTATGTCAAATAGTTTTTAAGATTAAGAAAGAAAATTGCACAAATTTTATACCTGGTAACGAATATTTATGTATTCTAATGATAAAATCGGAGTTTAATCTTACGTAACAATGTCCAAGGTGTTAAAAAATCTGATAAAGTACTTTATGTACTGAGAAAATATTTTGTACTTTTTCATAATCTAGCTATTGTATACTGAAAATACTGAAAAATGTATTCACGTCACAATTTTTACGCTTCGGATATAACCCAGGCCATTTTTACTGAAAAAGAAACACGGCCATACCTCAAAATAATAAGGTACGTTATTTGGGTCTTCATCTTAACCAAAAATTCACTTGGAGTCACCACACAAAAATTAAGCGACTCCTCCTGAACTCTTCATTCAAGCTGCTTTACAAATTTTTTCATCGTAAATCGTCTTTTTTCTCTTAAACTGCCGACTCCATCACTGAATATTGACGATAACTGCAGTAAATAGCTCTCTGTAGTGAACCACTTAAAAAGTGTGCGTACGCATGTTAATTCAGTCTTTAATATTCTTCAACTATGAGCATTTCCTTCACTCAGGTCTGAGCTTACAAACAATTTTACCTTTGAAATTGAGTCTAAGAAGCTCATACGTATCTCCTCTGCATAAATGACGAAGATGGGCTGTTTTTTTGTTTTTTTTTTTGATTAAGCTCATCAACTCACGATCCACACCCACAGGCCTACGTCTCAAAACATACACGTTAGTATCATGACCGGTCCACAAAGTCTAGAGCATTCTACTGAATACCCATCTCTTGAAAACTTCTAAATTCAATATTTCCAAATCATAGAGCAAAGTAAATATACGTATTCACAAAATTATATATTACAGGAAGATTAGAAAAAATTAATATAACTGGTGGCAATTTTTAAAATTGTCATCTATCATTTTCCTCGTCCGTCCGTCAAACTCAGATATCAAAAACTACAAGAGGGAGCAACAAACGGTTTACGGATTCGTAAACTACACAAAAAGTAAGTTGGCCTAGATTGGATTTGAAGTTCTGAGTAGTGACCGAAAGTGGTCCAAAATCGGAAGTCAATAAATCAAAGCCATAAACTACAAGAGATAGCAACAAACTGTTTTCAGATTCTTAATGTAGTACACAAAAAGTAAGTGAGCTAAGATGGGGTTTGAAGTTCCGGTTTTGACCGGAAGTGGTCCAAAACCTGAAGTCAAGAAATTAAAGTCGGAATTTAGAAACAAAAATAGTATCATTCAATTCCTCGTAAAGAGTAGACACAGAATCATTGGTTTTGAAGTTCCAGTTTCAACCGGATGTGGCCAAAAACCGGAAGTCAAGAAATCAAAGTTTGAATTTGGAAACAAAAGTAGTGTCATTTGATTCCTCTTAAAGAGTAGATACAGAAATTACTAATGGGTTTTGCCGTAAATCAAAAGTAGGCCCTAAGTCTTTTTTTAATTGCTACCAGCCATGAAACGCGTCGTCTCATGAAAGGAATGCTTTTATCTTTAATTACTTTATTTGCAACTATTTTCTGAAATAAAACGAGTAAATTTGATGAAAGTAAAGAAAGGATGACAAGAAACGTAAATGAATAAAGAACAGTGATACCCATTGGTATATGTTCTGAGTAAATGTTCATAATGCATGAATGATCAGTAACAATGTTACAAGAAATGAAGAAAGAAAAAATATATTAAAAAATAAAACTAAAAATATGAATCACTTTTTAGAAGATCTCAGGCCCATTGATGTTTCAACCTGGTAGTGATGCATCCGATAATTCGGTGATCAATTCGCTGGCGTGATCATGCAACTTTATGTGAAAAACGCTGTAGCTGGAATTAACTATTTCACTTATAAATGGAATTTTAAGGTCATCATGTAGAATTTTGTTGTTGGCATAGAAAGTTGCGCAGATAATAATTACACGTAGAAATTTTGATTGAAAGGCTAGTAATTTCTGTATGTTACTATGCAATCAATTTGTAGCCCATAGGTCCATTTTGGTTTAAAATAAACTTTGTATAGTAATTGTTTGGATTTTAGAGTCAGTGAAGAGCGGCGTCGAAGTAGTCGGAATATTTCTTTCAGTTTGGAGTTCAAAGTCAGTCTTTTGATTTTTATATGAGTCGCCCAGGTGAGTCTCTTCTTTAGGTGAAGTCCAAGGTATTTAACTTGTTGTGGTATCGGTTTATTTTCAAGGAATAATTGAGGACATTCGCCTTTCCGGAGAGAAAAGTTGACGTGCACTGATTTCTTTGCATTGAATTAAACCCTCCAGATTTCTAACCAATAATTTAAAAAGTTGATGTGACTTTGTAAATTATTTCTTGCTACTATTATCATTTTTAATAAATTAAATTTTTGACTATCATGAGAAATTTAAATAAATCAATTTTATACACAGTACTTTTAGTTTTGTGTTGCTTTTTAAAAATATTTAATTCTCAAATATTCAATATTTATTATTCAAATATGTAATTTGCATTATTAAAATGTATATAGCAAAGATTAAAATTGCATTAAGGATATTAAGGTTTCGTACAAGACTTGTTATAGACTTGATATTATTTATTAGTAGTATAATTATAATAAAGAATATCGTGCATGAATCACCAAAGTATGTTGATATACTTTATAACTAATAGTATTATTTGTTATGAACTAAACAATAGAAATTTTAAGAACATTTAACGTGAATAAAACGTTGGTTTACTGTAGATGTATAATTTTGTAATAACTTGACCATTACCGCAAATTCTTTAACAAAAAGCATCATTGTACTAACTTAAATGCACTCTACTGTACCCACTTTAAAACATTTTAAATTAGCGAAAGAGCTTAAAAGCGATTAAAAATAAGTAGGTATTAAAATTGTAGAACAATAGCCAGTCTTTTCTTATATTGTGTTTTAGATTCGGTAATTAATCATATAATTAAATTATAATAGCCGAGGCAAGTAGATTTCTCCCCCGTTTTTCTCTTCTACCTCCCCATCAGTCTTGGTGCCCCTCAAATACTTCCCTCTAATTCTCTCTCAGTTTCATATATTCTTTATACAGCTATTCTTCAAGTACCAAATCCCTTCATTCTTTTCTTGTTTACAGGAAAGATCAGTTTTTTATTGTAATATAGTACATTATTTAACTTATGCCATCCAGTTTCACTTACCAGTTTTTAATACGGTGTTCTCGTGATTATTGACAATAAATAATATTGATTGACTGTCAAAAATTTTGTAAAAAAATATTTAATCCTTATTACTTACTGGAAATTTTATGAAACAGATTATTTTATTAAAATCTGAATTTACGAAAAATAAACTACAAAATTTTCGTCATAAATATCATTTATCTTAAAGATGTAATCCTTCCCACTTTTGCTGATGATGCGGTGGTACTGTCATGTGATGCGAACTAAATTGTTGAGACACTCAAAGCACAGATATACGAAGTGAGCTGGAAACGTGGCTGAAAAAGTGGAAGTGGAACGAGGACAAGTCTACGCGTGTAACGTTTAATACCAAAAGGATAACTTGTCCTTTAGTCCAAACAAACAGTAAGAATGTTCCATAGGCAAGTGATGTGAAATATACTTGGATAAAGGTCTGAGACTTACCGCAAGGACATCCGAATGAAAAGGAAATAATTAAGTTTAAAATTGTGTAAGGTATATAGTTTATTGTGGCTCGTTGGTAGGCGTTCCCAACTTACAATTGAAGACAAACTACTTTTGTACAAATTCATGCTGAAGCCGATTTGGGCATATGGTGTTCAGTTATGGGGCACAGCATCAACTTCGAGCATTGAGATTTTGCAACAGTTTCAATTGAAAGCGTTGCGGATCATGTTAAATGCCGTGGAATATTACCAACTTTGACATACATCGAGATTTGAATGTGCCAACGGTTTGTAAAGAAATTCATAATTTCAGTTGTAAATACGGTAAAATTCGTTTAATGTGCTCACGGTTAATACGATTTCCCGCGTAATATGCATTTTTTACTATGTGCTTAAAATTAGTATAAAAATATAACTTAGATGTACCCTCCTAATATGCGTCGAATTCCGAGTAATACGCTTTATTTCTGTTCAAGAAACAAACATTTTAACAAATAATAATTTAATACTGTAATTTATTACCTAACAAGTAAAAAACGGAGACTGGATGTATCTTGGCAAAAACACAGCCTACTTTACCTTCCACCCGTAAAGGAGGGAAAACGTAGATACCATCATCAAGAACAATCGTCTCTTAACAACCACAAGATAGTTGTGAAAATACAGTTGCCTCGTAGCGCGAGTTATGCATTCATTTTAACAGAAACGCACTCGAAATTGGAAAAGAACTGCAGGCTACTGACTTTACTGGTTCCAAAGAACCAAAAACCGGATTTCAGCGTATGGGATTTACCGATTAAAAACACTTAATTAAATTATTACCTTCAGATATGTGTAGAAGTGTTTAATGAAGATAACTTTTAATCTAGGTACATATTAAAATGTTTAATTTCACTGCTAAATGATTACCGAGGGACGTCTTTAATCCGGAGGAGTTGGGAATATATTTTTTAAGTCGATACCAAATCACACAGTAGTTTATAAAAATTAAAAATAACATGCTGGCAGAAAAACCAAAACATTCGCATTTATAAATTCCGTACTTATACGACCAGTACGATAGAGATCATTCCTCATTAGAGATTGGCCTATTCTACGTGTTTCCCTGCTAAGACGTTTTTCCGTCTAATACGCAAACATGGGATAGTCCCTTAAAAATCTTATTATGCGGATTTTACTGTATATCAAACGCTTAAATATACATTAAAGTTAATCATCTTCCGTTAAATCTGTTAGACATCAGCAACGATGTACACCGACTAAGAAGTGATGCTGTACTGGATCTAACAGAGCGAGTCTGTTAGTATGACTAATTTTAATTTTTGAATAATAGTGTATTAATACTTTGTAGATGAGTGGCGTGTTTGAGTGTGAATGTGAAAACAATTGAATGAACATGTATACTTATCATCAGGAAAGATCTAATTATTCCGGGGTCCCACAAAGAGGTACATTTCTGATTTTTTAATACTTGTTCATTCCTCCATTGATAATTTTGATACTTTTCATACTTTTTAATGAAGGTACCAAAAATTTTCTGTGAAAATTACATCTTCCTGATGTGTGTAGAAACAAAATTGCAGCCGGAAAAAATTGAAATATTTATACTTTTACTTTGAATAAGTATAACACTGCTTTTGTTAGATTTTTTAAATACAATTTTATTGCTACAAATTTAAAATATACAAACTAATTAAAAGAAAACTAAAAGATTTTATTATAAAACAAAATTATTCAAACTGGAACCCATCCACAGCAGCACACTGATAACAACGCTGAACAAATGGCTTATACGCTCTTAAAAATAACTCCTGAGGAATCCAAAGAAGTTCCTCTTCGATAACGTGTTTCAAATCACCATCATTATTGAAACTATTACTATGTAGATCTACATTTGTTCTTTTAAGTACCCCTATATGAAAAAGTCACACTCAGTTAATTCAGGTGATCGGAGTAGCCAATCCAAGAAATTATTTCCACGACAAATTCAACGCTCTTGAAGGTTGGCATTTACTAACTGTTTGACTGAGTTTGCATAGTGAGGTGAAGTATCATCTTTTAGAGAAATTGCTTGGACCATTTCAGGAACCTTGGATTTTTTGAACTTTGAGTTTCAGGATTTTGATTTTGAATTTCAGAACTTTGAACTTCAGAACTTGGACCATTTCAGGAATCAGTTTTAATACTGAAATAGATCGAGTGATATAGAGATAGAATTTTTATTTTTGCCATTTTGTTTCTACAAAAATTAATCTTAAAGAACTTATGGGGTGAATTTTGTATTTTATGTTTACTGTTAAATTTTATGTTTGCTGTTAACTATATAATTCTCAAAAAGTATTTAATATAAAAAATTAAGGTGTCTTTAATTTATTGATGCACAATAAAATTATCATTATGTTTAAAATTTGTAAATAACTAATCAATATTTGTAGCTGATAACATTCACACACAGTAGTGATCTGAGAATCCATTTAATAAAATTAAAATTATGGATTTTTTTAGGTTTAAAACCAAGCAGGGTTAAACAAACGTTCGTTAAGGCATTTATTTGTTTACAAGGTACTGTAACAGTTCTTTTGGGCTTGTGGTAATTACTAATTGCTCGAGTTACCTATTCAATAGAACACTACACGATGACTTACGGTTTCCTTGCGTCGACGACACATATCTTAAACTGTACCGTAGGTTCACAGACAAACTGCACAATCATAACAATCACTTAATATGCAATATAAATTCTGCGGACCTACCAGGAATCGCTCAAAGACGACTAAAACGCTGATAGAATAGGAATATGATACATTAACGCAACTGTAACATTATTAAGTATACAAAAACATAATTTAAAATGAACACTTTTATCGTTATCTGGAGAGTTGTCGCTGGGTGGTGTCCTCCTCAAAACCATCAACGCGGTTAGTTTTTTTTAATTTTTTTTGTTAATTTAGTTGTGAACGTTTTTGTTTGTTGTTCTTATTCAGTTGCAAAATAAATAAAGTAATAAAAAACTGTTAAATTTTAATAGAACTATTTTTTAATGAAACAGTTAAGTACGGATTTTTATAAAATTGTTTTACCTTTAATGTTTGTAGGTTAATTAAGAAAAAATGCTTCAATACAATCAAATTAAAGGAGATTATTAAAAGAATTACAGGAGTAATGGTCAGAAAAAGAAAGAAGAGGGCGTAAATCGTATTGTGGACCCATGTTCCCATGGGAAGACAATGTGCGTAACCATCCGATCAGAAATAGGATCAGCAAAATCAGTTCAAATAAAGAACGTATTTATTTCTTTAGTTTATTAAGTCTACGGTCCCGCGTATAGTACATTACACAACGTGGGATATCACGAGCCAATTGCTCCATTATTATTGATTGTTGTACTGTATTTAGCTTGTTATATTAACTAAGCATAATACCCCAATCAACCCCTCATTTCATTATCAAATATATAGCTCCATCTATCTCTCTCATGTACACATACGTACTGTGTATAACTCCCTTAATCGTCCTTTCTCAAATAGACAAAGGCGCTTTCGAGACGAACAAACATGTACAAAAAACGACCTGTAGACCTATTATAAAATAAAGATTAATTCATACGACTATTTAAATACGACACTAATCTAATTTTTATTAAAATATTTTCCAATAGTCTCGACCTTGAAACTATATAATTCTCAAAAAGTATTAAATATAAAAAATTAAGGTGTCTTTAATTTATTAATGCACAATAAAATTATCATTATGTTTACAATTTGTAAATAACTAATCAATATTTGTAGCTGATAACATTCACATACAGTAGTGATCTGAGAATCCATTTAATAAAATTAAAATTCTGGATTTTTTTAGGTTTATAACCAAGCAGGGTTAAACAAAAGTTCGTCAATCGAAGGCATTTATTTGTTTACAAGGTACTGTAACAGTTCTTTTGGGCTTGTGGTAACCGTGAAGTATAATTGATCTCAAAACCATTATAATACTAGGAACGCTGGAAAAATTAAGACTAGAAAACCAAATTGTACATTTTTTTCAGAAGTCATTTCTTTATCTTGAGAGGGGGTTCATTAACGTACTTCCACTCCATATACACAGTATTATGTTACCACATCTACGTATTAAAACATAAACTTAAATATCATATCCTATCGATCTACGAGCAAGAACTTGAGGAACTTTTCTAAGTTTTAAAATAACTGTTCTTGTTAGTTTTTACTTTTCTCTTTTCAATAGTTTACCTGTTTCTTTATGCGAATTTATTGAATTAATTTCGCATAAAGTAAAAATATATTTACATTGTGTTAGTTGAAATGTATTGTAAAGCAGTTATAGTTAAAATTAAAATTTTTTTATAATTTTCTCTTTATTACAAATGTATAAACGTAATATTAAAGATTTCTTTTAAATTTCTATTGTTATTAAAATAAAAATATATTATTATTGATATTTTATGTAAATGTAATTGAATTTATCGTTTATTTTCTTATTTTTTTTGTTTGTTTTTTAATAATTCTGTTTAACGCAATCCGTGTAACCTATTTAACTGAAGTAATTTAACTTATTATTTAACTTAGTATTTTTTATACTAGTTATAAGTATTTAAGTAATTAAATGTTTTTTTTTGTTTTGTACACTCATATGCGCGGACAGAACTCTTGTGAAGAAGAGTCGTTGCGTTTATTTAGTTTAAAATACTGTATAACTTGTACAGCTTACTTTAGTTCAGTATTAAATCGTTATGCATATTTAACTAAATAGAATAAATAAATAATAATAAAAATAAATTGTTGATTATTAGTGACAACGGTATGAAACTTCTTTGGGTACTTTTAGATTTTGGAAAAATATCGCGACTTGCTCGGAATTGTACTCGGCATTGTCCATCACTTTGTAACTGGGTCATTAAGCCAGTTATAGTTATTGGGTTCTTACGCAAGGCTAGAAACCGAAAGGTTCTGAATTGAATTCTCGGGCGGGTCTGAGAATAATTAGCTAAACGTTAAAATCACCATTCCAGTTTAAACTCACAGTAATCACCAATGACCAAACTGTTAATGTAACTTTAAATGATTTTTAATTAATTAGAAGGAACTGTTAATTTATTTTTTTAAATTTTAATTTAAAATCAAAGTTCAAATTAAAAAATTTTTATATACAATTTTTCTAACGGTTTTTTGCATATCGATGCTAATGAAAACGATGAAGAGTAATAGACGAAAATAAGCGATGAGAAATGCTAGACCAGAAGTCAAACTCGGTATCCTCACTCAGATATCAATTGTGCTGACCATAACACCAACAGGGTCGATCAAAATTTGTATTTCCCGGGACACTGTCACTGAGTTTTATCCTCCTCTAAGTTAGTAACATAATTTTTCGTTTTAAATATTGGAATCCTTTTGACTGGTAATGATTGTATAGCTGCAAATTCAATTAAATAAGTTTTAAAAAATGTAATTAGATTTAATGTCTTAATTAATTAAGGCATTATTACAGACTTTATGTTTAAATTTTTCATTGTTATTATCAAGTTCACTGAGTTATCAGTATTAAATAAATCCTAGAAAAAATTAACGCATCATGTAAGATTTTGGGCTAAGTTCAAACAAAATAATTTTCTTCAATGTAACAGTTTCAATTCTGTTACTGTTATTATTTATTTTAATTGTAGGCAATTCTTAATTTTAGGCAATATTTAATATTCTTTAACAAAACATTAAAGTTGTAAATTTGATTTATGGTTATATAATGAAAAAAATGAAATAGATTAGCTTTAAAAACACAAAGAAAAACAGAAAGGTTACTTACAGTATTAAATAAAAGTTTTCCATATTTAGTTCATACATAATGAAAAAAATTAGAAGTAAATGATTATTATGTGATTTTTATTGAATAAGTAATTCGGTAACAAGCACAGCCACCTTTTGCCTTAAATAGAGCTAACATCCGTCTCGGCATTCATTCTAGTTTTATGATTTCTTCCTAGACGATTTTCCCCCCATTCTTCTTTCACCACACGACATAGCTTTTTAATATTTACTGCATTACGTTGACGAACTCTTTTCTTTAGCATAACCACAACGTGCTAAATAGGGTTTCAGTTTTGACTGTTGGTTGGCCAGATCATACGGTTAATAGGCTACCTACTTCATTAAGATACTGTGAAACTATTTAAAATAACTATTTTCTTTCAAAATGATACGTTTTATCCACGACCGTATATCTAAGAATAAGAAAGTAGCTACTTGACTGAAACAGCCTACTGTTCATTTTTTACAGCCTAAAGTTTTTTTATAAATTACTTTTATTTAAAAAAAATCTAGTATAAAATATGATAAGACTATTACGTCGACATGAAAAAAAAATATTTTACACTTATTATAGGATGATTTTGTAACATTTTGTAACAAATTTTTTTAAATATTTTGTTAGTCTACTAAACGTTTTTAAAAAAATTAACAATGAAGGTAGACTACAGGTACGTAATACTATATGTACGCGGTACAATAGATTTTCAGTTCTTTAAAAAAAATTGTAATAAATATTCAAAAGGGAGATTTAAAAATGAATTACTTACATATTACTCGTGCACAAATAAATTATATACGGAAACAATGGTTCAGTATTGATTTGTAAAATAATAATAATAAATTGCCAATCAATGAGAAAGAAAATGATAACCGATTTTAATTAAAAAAAAGATATTTTATTTTCATGTGAATTCAACCAAAAGAACCCGAAAGAAATATTCAAATCAATCACAGTTATTTATTGAGTACATATTCAATAAAACTCATATAAAATGAATATACCCCGCTTATATACACAGTACAGTAAAGGAAAAACAATTTCTAACAGAAACAATAATAAATTTATAATAAATCAAATATAAATTCAAAAATTTCTCAACCCTATTTTACGAACCAACTCTTTTGTAACAATTATTAATACACTCATAGAATGTTATCAGTGATTTTGTACATCAATTCTGAGAAAAAAATTACTAAAAAATCACGGTTGAATATTTTATGTAAATATTAGTATTTATTAAAATATACAGTTCAGTGATTAATAATTTATAAAAAATGTTTATAATAAATTCTTTTTTCTGCAATTCTAAAATTTACTGGCTGAATGTTTGTTAATATTCATAGATATTATAATAACTGTATTGATTTTTAAGACGTTTTAAAATAAAAGGTTTTTTAAAGATAGTTCATATTAAGGAGATGATGTCATTAAGTAAAAACACAATAAATAGTTTTGTGTGCAAGTAAATGAGTTGGATGTTTTTGTCTACCCTCTACGGTAACAGTAGTTTTCTGTCACCCGTTGATTTTTGATGATCGGTCATTGTTATTATTTAATGTTTTTAAATTTTTGTTAGAAATTCTTTGTTGTTAATCAGTTCTTATAATTTTGTATCAGTAATGTATTGGATATTGTAAATATTTTTTTTATAAATTTGTCGCTAATGACTGAATTTTGATGCGACCTTAAATAAATAACTTAAAGAAAGATTGTCTATTATCTATGACTAAATTTACTTTATGCCATAACAGGCCCGTGAAATAAGTGTTAAATAATTATTTGTATTCAGTTTAGATCATCAGCCGAAAAGCTGGTTTAACGTCCAGAGATTTTACTGAGTAAAACGAGCAGTGAGGTGGTTTACAATTTACTGAGAGCAAAAGTATGCTTATCAGCATGCCAGGCTCTCTGAAATGCAACTACTTTCACCCTGCATAAAATATATGACACCTTAATTTCATTTATCAAAGGGTCTGGATGTATAATGATGAAATTCAATACTCTCAGTGGAGATAACTCCGACTAGTATCTTTTACACCCGTACCTCTTCGGTTCTTAAATGCTTCAGTCATATAATTGGCTGGTCATATGGTAAGAAAAATAACTACTTTTTGTAGCTCTGGAACTAGCATATTGAATTAAAATAGGAAATTTAACACGCCATCTGCCAGTTATGAACAAAATTCTTATCTATCAAGTTAAATATTTAGCATTATTCAAACTTAGTGGTTGTCAGTAGTGCACAGTTCTCGTTAACAAATAAAATATTTTAAAAAATAGTATAAAAATTTTAATCTACGTTTTACTGGCGTGTTTATAAGAGCTGAACACGAATGAAAAATAATAATCTTGAAAATACCGTTGTGTTTGTCAGAAAACGTTATTGGCCGGCTCGTTGGCGTGGTGGTTAGAGCAACTGTCTTCTACGCTGGGGTCCCGGGTTCAATTCCCCGTCAGGTCTGGCATTTTTCATCACTCATTTTCATTATCATCAATATACACTGTCTGCATTAGCAGAAATTGCAAAACAGTCAGACAAAACAAAAAAAGAAGAAAAACGTTAAAGAAGAAATGTCATGAGAAATTAAAACAATAGCAGTTTCCATAGAAAGTCTTTGATGAAATAAGTTTGAAAATTCTTTACCATATTAGTTATAAGAAAATCTAGAGGAAATCTACATATTCTGTAAGATCCATCCTTGGAATTTTAAAATATGTAATAAAAAGGAAATTATTTTCTCAGCTATAACAACAAAATTGTAGTAACCTATAATAAAAATATTGGTTTATGAACAAATTTCATTATAGTTCATTTTATTGTATTTCTGATCCGTACAATATATTGTAGTATTTTTCAAAATGGAGTAGAGTGTCTATTCATAATGTTTGGGAAAAGTAAGGTGAGAAGAATATGGTTTTTGGGTAAGTGGGAGTTAAATTGTAACGCCCTCTAGTTTTTGATTCACGGACGGCGTGTCTTTTGAGTGCGAAGAAAGGAAATTTGAATGGTATACAGTATTTCGTTACTGTTTTCATGTTTACTTGATGTTCATGTTGTGGCTTTTTATTGTGCTTGTATATTTTGATGTTTTATATGTGTGTATAATGTAATATATTAGGTTTTATAGAGGCTATAGAAGATCCATTGATGTGTAGACTATTTGCGGTGTCGAATGAAGTGGTGCAGCAAAATGAGGACATAAGGTTCTTTCTAATGTATTACAAAGACTGAGAGGCTATCGTATCGTCTCATATCCCAGGGAGGTCGATTCGCAGCTGCTATAAGACTAGAAAACGACACCCTGCTGACATATAGACGACAACAGTTTCTATTATCGCACCTCGCCAGCCGCTACGGTTTTACCTTTAACACCCATTATTGTCACCGACATTTAAATCCTCACCTTTCTTCTATTTTCTCTCTCCCTCCTGTCCCACCACTTTCTCCCCCTCTTTCCTCGATCAGTCTTATATGATTTTTCTTGAAACTTAAACATAGTTTCAAATTTTATACCTTGCGATCTTCACCAATTTCATTTATAACGTATGCTTATTTCACAATAATATCCTTTAAAAGAGATTCACACATGACCTTCTCATGTCATAAAAGTCATAAAATTTCTTCACTGAACTTTACTCTCTTCTTAGTTTTAAGCCAATTTATTTATTTTAAATTATCTGACTTTTATCACACATATATTCCTTTGTTCAACAATGTACTTTTCAACAACAATAACTAACCCTCGGTAACAACCCTCGGTCAGAGTAGGGACATGGATAATATGATAAATTAGTATCTTAATGTTTATTACCTAATGTTATCTCAACAAATAACTTCATGAGGTTTTTAATGTTCCAGTAGCAGAATACTAAATTTTTTTGGTATATTTAAAGTCTCAACACCAACTTGATCAATAACGACTGCTGAGCATTATGGATCGGTGGGTTTGATTATGTGTAATAATTTACTTTCCAGACCCTAGTCGGGAATTGAACACAGAACCCTCCACTTTGCACCCTAGGACGCTAACCACTGCTTAACGAAGGCGGCCAAATTACTAATTTTACTTTTGAAAACGTCATTAGATATCTTTTATTGTAGGCCTACTATACTCATAATTAAAAATAGTTCTGTTTTTTATCACAGAGTCAGCCAATTATAAGACTAAACTATTTAAGAAGAGGTATAAGTGTAAAAGACACTAGTCACAGTTATCTCCTCTGATAGTAATGAATTTCACTATACAGCCAGACCCTGTGGTGAATGAAGTAAAGGTGTCAGTTGCAGAGTGTAAAGTGGGTGCTTTTTGGAAGGCCTGGCACGCTGATAAGCATACTCCTTCAACTCAGTGAGGAAGGCAATAGTAAATCACCTCAATCCTCGTTTTTACTCAGTAAAACCTTTAGAGGTTCAAATCAGCTTTTTAGCTGTTGACCTAAATAGTATACTCATTTATATTAAGGTTTTTTTAAAAAGTGTAATTTTTATAATGTAAATATAAACTTTAACCAAAGACGAAAATAGTCTGAGTAATAATGTACTTAGAATGAAAATGAAATACATTCAGTAGTGTGTTTCAAAAAGAAAGACTGACCTCTGAACAAAATGAAAAAATAAAATTTACAGTGAACTGTGCATTAATGTCTTGGAAACATGAAGTAGTTGAAGCTGAAGATGACGGTGACTATGATGAAGATGATAATTTTGTCGATCATGAGATGACGATGATTAATGGTAGAAGTAGAAAAAATTAAATACGTTAAATGATTAACAAAATTGTAAAAGTACGTGTTATGTTTTAAAACGTTTCAGTTTGTGAGTATCTTCGCTGTTGTCGAGGAGGTTTATTAAGACAGGATTTTCCAACCAACTTCTCATGCTTTTCTAACTTTTTAAATGTTTTTGCCTATGTTGTTTAATTTCTTTTTTCATGGAGGGTAGGTTTAAATCGTTGTGAATTATTTCATCAGTTACACACCACAATAGATTTTGGATCTATATATACCTTTTCTAATAAGTTGTGTTGTTGATTAGGTCATCAGCCGAGAGGCTGATTTGAACGTCTAGAGGCTTTACTAAGTAAAACTAGGAGTGAGGTGGTTTACCATTGCTTTTCTCACCGAGTGGATAAGTATGTTTTTCAGTATGCCTGGCTCTCTGAAAGCTATCTATTTTCCACCCTGTAAATGATACCTTTACATCATTCACCACAAAGTCTGGTTGTATAATGAAAGTCATTACTCTCAAAGGAGATAACTCTGACTACACTAAGCACGAAAGATTTAGGCGGATCGAGTTCTCGCTTGTGTATCCCTTCCACAGCCTCCTATTTACTCATAGACTCCCTTTGCGCTCTTTACAGTAGTATAAGAGTAGATATGTATATGTATTTTGAAAACCAGGCCACTAAAGTCGCCTGATAACTGTTATCAGTCAACGTCATAGTGACGTAAGCTTGATAACTGTTAACAGTCAACGTCATAGTGACGTAAGCTTTCAAAATACATAAACACACTATGGCAACATACGTCAGAGTAATGCAAGCACCTGATTGGTGTGATTACAGTGACGTGCTCGCCCAACCTACCTCAACACGTGAGAGTATTGTTTACATGTCAATGCCCCCAACATCTTGTAAAAACCAATGAGTATTTTTCTTGTAAACAAACCAAAGTACACACACACTTCATTCATAGTAAACATGAATGAGTTACACACCCCGCTGGTTTACTATGAATGAGTATTTTTTTACACACCCTGTCGGTTGTAAATACACTTCATTCATAGTAAACGTGAGAGTGTTGTCAATGACCCCAACATCTTGTAAAAACCAAAATACGTCGTTTTATCAATGAGTATTCATTCATAGTAAACGTGGAGTGTTTGTAAAAACCAAAGTATGTCATTTTATGAATGAGTATTTTTTACACACCCTGTATAGTCCGGTTGTAAATACACTTCATAGTATTATTTAAAATAAGAAATTATTAAATAAATTTTATTGTTAAAAGAATTTTATAATGCATGATAAAAAGACAACTTTGATGGCGTGACATTGACTCTGTACTCCAGGTTAACAGCATTGATTAGGTTCGTATGCGATAATACCTATTTTACATTATGTGAGGGTATCTATCATTTCTTTTTTATAATGAATAACTTAGTAAGAGAATGATGCAATACTGGCATGTTTATCGACTCATTCTGTTTTTCTGGTTAAACGTCATTCTCCCTTGACAGTATAAATAATCAGGTGAGACATTGGAAGTCAAACCAGCTCTCAGATTGTTCAACTGCACAGTTGTGAGTAACAAGTTGTGGAAGGCTTATGATCTTCGAGTAACTTGACGTTTGGACCTACGGAGTCTTGATTGGATCGCTCGGTGAGTTTTGTCTACTGTATTATACAAATTAAAATGTTAAAATTTCATAGTAATTAAATATGTAGTCATTTATTATGGTTAACCCAGTACAGAGTTGTCAGGCCTCGTAACTTTTTAAAACTTGTTAAATATAATTCATAAGTAATTTTAATTCTTTTTTTTATTCCATCCAACCTTAAAATGATCATTTGGGAACATGAATCAGTATAAAATCGCTCGGCTGATCGCAACACATTTATTAAGAAGAAGGTAGAAAGACTAATTAAGTTGTAGACAATTGTAATGAAAAAATCGGTTTAATTAAGTTTAGAAGTAAAATATCTAATATTATTATAATTACATTATACGAACATACATTTAAAATATTTTTTAAATACAATTAATAAAATAGTAATGAAAAAATTGGTTTAAGTTTTAAAGATATATTTCAAATATTATTTTAGACACATTATAAAAACATAATACAAAGTGATTAATTGAAATTAAATATCCGAAATTATTTTACATACAATTAAAAAAAAGTAATGAAAAAATCGTTTTAAATTTTAAATATTATTTAATACACAATACTAAGAATGTAGTAATATAAATAAAAAAATATTAGGAAAAATTAGTTTAAGATAAATCTAATTTTATTTTAAATACAAGTATAAAAAATTAAGTATAATGTAAATAAAGAACTATAACATAAATATATTGTAAGTAAATGATTAAAAAATTAAATTTATTAACTATATAATAAAAAACAATAAAATAAATGATTATCGCACACATACACACACGCACACACAAACTCAATTAGAAATAGATAAATAAAAATTAAAAACTGAACTGAATTTTTACGATAATACTCAGTTCGAGGCAAAGTATGCTTATCAATGGACTTTGTACTCTAGCAGAGATAATATTCATTTATAATATGAAAGTAAATTTTAAAATATTTTTTTAATACATTAACAATATTATTTTATTAATGTTAAAAAAATATATTTAACATACAAAGATTTTTTTATTACTTTACTTAAATTAACAACATTGAAATATAAATTTATATTAAATAAAATAATTTAAACACATTAATTATTGATTTAAATATTTTACAAAAAACTATAAATGGCGATTACACACAACAGATATTCCGCACAGATAAGAGTAATAATATATTTAAGACACATTATGCATTATAGTAAAAAATAAAACTGTTGCTTATTACTTTTTTTATTTAATTGCTATCTTCTATAAATTTACAAGCGTCCTTTTTTAATGTGAACACTCTCCTAATGCTTTGATGTTCAAAGGGACACCCCGTAATATTTACAAGCCAATTAATATCGTAATATTTTACGGTAATATTTTTCATTTTTTTAAACCCGCTGACACCGTATAGTCCCACGTGGTTCACATCGATCATTGACAGCCGTACCAAAAATCTACGTTCATACCGGTCTAGACCCCCAAAGCTGTGGCTAAGTAGCATATTTATCACTGCACACCACGATTCGAGTTTCAAAGTCTCCGGTTCATACATATTAGACTACAAGAGAAAGCAGTGTTAGTATTATCAATAATAAAAATGTGTGAACATCATTTAATAAATATAATACATTATTTAATAGAATTGAAAAAGAGCAAGCACTAAATCTTTAGATTTTTTAAAAATTGTTGTTGTGAATTCAATTTAAAAATAAAGTTGTTACAAGAAAAGAAAAAAAAAATCAAGGAAAACTCTATGAATTGATAAATACGATAAGCAATAGTAAAAAATAATAGCCATTTAAATAAAATATAAAAATCTACAAAAGATTACCACACACTTACACACACACACGCACACAATAAAATAACAGTTTTAATTAATTTATTTATACGAAAACAAGGAAACCCCAAAATAACATATGTTACAGTAGTAAAAAAAAAAAATAATCCTAGTGAGGTGTATAACAAAATTACAGATTTTGTTTGCCGTGAACAGCATTATTCATTAATTTATCCATCCCGGTGGAACCGAATGAACCCCCACCTCGTTCACTCGGTTCTCCGGTAAAATCTAATGGATATTTTATCAACCCCAGATCTTGCTCGACAATTTTTTCAAAAATTATTTGGGCAATTCTATCACCTGCATTTACTTCAAACGGCACATGCCCATTATTAATTAATAACACTGACACTGCCCCAGTGAAATCCCGATCAATAACACCGGCACCAATGTCAATACAGTTCCGGTACGCTAATCCTGATCGAGGAGCAATTCTTCCGTATACCCCTCGAGGTATATGGAAACGTACCCCAATAGGAACCAATGTTCTACAATACGGCGAAATAACGACGGGCCAACAGGCCTTTAAGTCGTAACCGGCTGCCCCCGATGTCGCCTTTACTGGCTCAAACGCAAATGGTGACATCAAAGTGTAACCGATTAGCTGGTTCATATCTAAAAAACAAAAAACAAAAAAAAACTACTGGGTGGACTAATATTTTCTATAATTTGTCATACACTTCATCTAGAATTAAAAAATATTTAATTATTAACGTCATCAGTCGTTTCTACGTATGATGCGTCACGCATCTCTTCTGCTATGGTGTTAAAGATCTTTAACAGTAAATTCTTACTCCGGTCCTGTAGCTTGGTGACAAAACTTGCTTTTCTGTACCGATGGGCCGACATAAGTGGCACCATCTCTAAATTAACTAAATACTCATCAGACCAGCTTTTTTTCATTTTTTTGTACGCGGATTTACTTTTACCCATGAATTTAGTATTAATAAATTGATAATATTCATCACTTTTTTTATGTTTATCTTTTAATTTTGAAAATAGATCATCAACCCCATCGATCTCGTCATCGCTGTCGCTAACAACATTGACTGGCTCTTTTATAGATTTAATAACCTCTTCAAGGGGTTCATGCATAGCTTCAAAACATTCTACAGTAATTTTAGTTTTGAGAATGTCTGGATCTTCCGCTTTCATCATACCAAAAATATGAAACAAAGACAGGTCTGATTTTTGGTACTGTTCGTACCGCCGTTGTGAATCTACTGTTAATAATATTCCTTTTTTTAGTGCTTCTACTAAATTTTTAATTAAAATTACACATTGTATAATTTGTAAATGTAGATTTTCGTTTATTCTCACAAAATCCACCTTCCCTTGCAATTCTGAACTAATCGAGTCCCATGCAGGGACGGATCTTGCCCCCATATCGTATGCTTTCTCTAAAAGAACCTCAACTGGTACTACCGGTACTTGTGGTTGTTGTTCTTGAGTAGAAGACATATTCTAAAAAAAAAAGAGTAACGCCGAATGTAAAAATAATATTGTGTTCTGATTAGTTATTTTCTTTTTTAAATCAGAAACAATAATAAAATTTTATTACCGTAACATATATTCTAATGGTTTTAAATTGTTAACTTGTTTTTTTATTTTTGAGTAAATTTTGTATAAGTTTTGGACTCTTTCTTGAGTCCCTCTATTTTTGATAAATTATTCAGAACATTTTTAAAAATTTTTTTTACACCTAAGTAATTTTCCTCTAAAGGAGATGTTAAAAATATTGCTTTTTTCGCAACTTTACGCCAGCGATCAGTAGCCGGCACACCTTTCAAGTCCCTAGTATCAGTGATTTCAATTTTCACTAGGTATGCTCCACGTTCCCCAGGGGTTGATACGATTTTGTGCACGCCATTTTTCAACACAGTAAATGACTGCACATATGTCGTTGATTTCTTTTTTTCCGTTTTATCAACGGACCCGAACATGGATTCAAAGCAGTCACTGCTGTCCTCACTATTGGAGGAAGCGGCCTCCTCACTATCGCTTAATTTAATTTTTTTTGTTGCTGGTTCCATTTTTTCTATCAAAGATGTTAAATCTACAAGAATAAAAAAAAAATAAAATAAAAAAAAAAATAATATGGTATAAAAGTTTAAATAGGAAGAAATTTAAAAAAAAAAAAAATATGTATTTAAATTAATAATAAAACTTACTTGTTATATTTTCGGATGACGTGTTGTGTTGAGCAAAATAGTAGAATAATAACGATAAAAATACTAATTTCAAAATACTAAAATTACTTTTAATGAATAAAATAAAAAAATATATATATATTGATAAAATAATAAAATAACTTTCGTTGAATACACAATAACAAACTTTTGTCGAATGTTAAAAAAAGTAAAAACTGTAGTTTAACTGTAGTAGTAACAGTGAACTGTATGATTAATAATGAAAATTTACCGGTTTTTATATAAAATAAATTTACATGCGGTCTTATGCAGTCAAATCCTATTGGTGGAGATAAGCATTGACGCATTTATGATAGAAAGTTGGAATCTTACTATTGGATGGAAAATATCACGCGCTGGTGTAATCTGCCCTTCCACTTTCTAACATAGCTCAATAACTAGATCGATTTCATTCTGCGCTAATCGTTGCAACTAGCAAACAGATTCTATTTTAAATATTCAGTCAAGTGTATCGTATCTGAATTATATTATGTTTAAGAATCATTTATTTCATCTTTGTATCGGAAGTTTATTGCGTTTAAAATATTTTAAATTGACCAGTATTATTAAAAATTTTATAAAATACTTTTTACATAAAAATCATGTCGCATTTACCATTAAAGAAACGAATCTTACAACGCGTACTTCAAGAGATTCAACCGGAAAGACCGTCGGTTATCCAATATGCAGGTCCATATATTGAAGCCGAAACTGCAGGACCTTCAAGAATCGACGATGCAGATTCTTCAAGTCTCTCCGGAATCGAATCATCCGATGAAGAATTTAATTATTCCGATACCGAAGAGGACGAAGAGGAGGATCGACTAGAACCTGAGTCCCCGATCAGGTCAAGACGTTGGGAGAGAGTGGTGAGTGACAACCCAAACATTTTTATAGAAATAGAAAACGCATTCAGATGCAATTTACAGACCTATTATTATAAAAATACTAAATCTAATTATAAAGATATATGTAAATTATTAAATCACTTAAAGTACCAAATTTTTGACATCTTAAGAAACGCGTTACATACTCATGGGTCTATAAAATTTAATTTATTTGTCGAATGTACGTACATTAAAGCGCCATTAGATGAAACTCAAACTAGAGCATTTAAAACGTCAAATACCCCGCTCCATTTAGACAATTTATCCTATAGCTTAATTAGAAAATTAATCAGAAAAATTTGTAAAGAGGAATCTGAAAGTGAAGCAGAAAAATCAGGGTGGACATTATACAGTGTAGATGGTGTTTTATTGCGTATAAATCGATATGCGCCGTTAAGTGCTGGTTTTTTTATACCAACACCTAAATTTTTAATCAGTAAACGGGCAATAATTAATCCGAAAAACCATTTAGACGAATATTGTTTCAAATGGGCTATATTGTCGAAATTTATTAAGGGCACAAATGCTTCTCGAATTGATAAAAGATATATCAGTATTTTAAATAAATTCGATTTTTGCAGTTTAAAATTTCCCACACCCGTGCACAGTATTAAAATATTTGAAAGAAAAAATAACGTCTCTGTTAATGTGTATGGGTTGGACAATGAAGAGTGTGTTTATCCCTTAAAGGTATGTTTACATGAAAAAAGAATGCATTTTGATTTATTGTTGCTTAACAATAACAACAACTATCATTATTGTTTAATAAAACATTTTAGTAGATTAATTAGAAGTCAAATAACAAAACATACAAATCGAATTGTTATTTGTAAAAGCTGTTTTACGTACTTTTCAAATTCATCAAAACGAACGGCAGACCAAGCGTTAAAAATACATAAAAAATTGTGCGGTCAAAATAAACCTGCAGCTATCGTCATGCCTAAGAAAGTAGACGATGAACCTCCATGTGTAGAATTTAAATCTTATGAAAAACAATTTAAAGTACCCATTGTCGTTTATGCAGATTTCGAATGTATTTTAAACACTATTAGTTCGTGTAATTATAAAGCCAGGTCCAGTTTTACGATTTCCAAGCAGTTGCATGAACCAATGAGTTTCTGTATATATTTTGTTATTGATGATGCGGTAGCTGATGTTGTTAAAAATTGTTTTCCGAAAGAACCGTATCTATATCGTGGCAGTAATGCTGCTGAAGAATTTATGAAATTTTTAGTGGATAAGGCGAATGAGTTAGGCAATATTATTAAAACAACTAACATTCCAATTATATATAAAAAAACTGATAAAGTAAATTTTAAATCTAAAACACATTGTGAAATGTGCAATGTAGAATTTAGTTTAACGGTCCGACCGGTGAGAGACCACTGTCATCTAACCGGCAGATACCGCCAAGCTTTATGCGTAAATTGTAATTTTAGAAGGCAGGAGCAGCGATTCATTCCAATTTTCATACATAACAGCAGTAATTATGATTCTCATTTCATAGTCCGACAATTAGGCTGTGATATGAACGATATACATGTGATTCCTAATACGAGGGAAAAATATGTAACTTTTTCTAAAAAGACAATGAATAAAATTACTTTAAGATTTGTAGACACTTTTAGATTTTTACAAGCTTCATTAGATACTTTATCAAAGAACTTACCCGATGAAGGTTTTGTTAATATATCAAAATTTTTCAAAAATGACGATTTGGTTTTAGTTAAGCGTAAAGGCGTTTACCCATATGAATATACAGATTCTTGGGTGAAACTAGAAGATACTAAATTACCTTCGAAAGAAAAGTTTTATAGTAGTTTATTAGATCAAGAAATTGATGAGGTGGATTATAAACATGCAATAGATGTGTGGAATCATTTTGAAATTGGCACTCTCGGTGAATATAGTGACCTATATTTAAAAATTGATGTTTTATTGTTAGCAGATGTATTTGAAAATTTCAGAAATCTTTGTATTAATGCGTATAAATTAGATTGTGCACACTACTTGACCGTTCCAGGATTTGCTTTTGATGCAATGTATTATTTAACTAAAATAAAACTAGAGTTATTAACAGATTACGAAATGTTTTTAATGATAGAGCAAGGAATTCGAGGTGGGATATCTGTTTGTGTAAAAAGATACAGTCGTGCCAATAATCCATATGTAAGTGATTATTATTCATCTAATTTTGACAATAAATATCTGCTCTACTGTGACGCAAATAATTTATACGGCTGGGCCCTTAGCAGACCGCTACCGTATAACGGATTTGAGTGGGTCAAAAATTTTGATAATTTCGATGTTATGTCTGTATCAGACGAATCTCCCGTAGGTTATATTTTAGAAGTTGATTTAGAATATCCCGAATCTTTACATATAGACCATAATGAATTGCCATTTTTAGCTGAAAGCAAATGCCCCCCCGGATCAAAACAGAAAAAATTGTTAACCACATTAGAAAATAAAAATAATTATATTTGTCATTATGTGAATTTAAAGCAAGCTATCGAACATGGTTTAAAACTTGTTAAAATACATAGAGTTATTAAATTTAATCAGAGTGCATGGATGGCTCCATACATTAATTTCAATACGCAAATGCGACAAAATGCAAAAAATAATTTTGAAAAGGATTTTTTTAAACTTTTAAACAACTCAGTTTTTGGAAAATCCATGGAGAACATTAGAAATAGATTAAATTTAAAATTGGTTAGTAATCCTAAACGTTTATTAAAATTAATAAGGGACCCCACGTTTAATGATAGAATCATATATAATGAAAACTTATGTGCAGTTCTCTCTTCAAAAAAATCTATTAGATTTACAAAACCTATCTATGTAGGCTTTAGCGTGTTAGAACTGAGCAAAACATTAATGTATAATTTTCACTATGATGTGATGAAGAAAAAGTATAGATCTGATATTTCTATTTTATATATAGATACCGATAGCTTTTTTTATGAAATTAAAACGCAAGATGTATATCATGACATTAGAAATACGTTTCTATTTGATTACTTTGACACATCAGATTATCCTAAAGAGCATCCTCTATTTTGTACAAAAAATAAAAAAGTTATAGGGAAATTTAAGGATGAGTGTCCAGGTTCTTTTATTGAAGAGTTTGTCGGTTTACGATCCAAGTTGTACAGTTTTACAACGAATAGTTCAGTTACAAAAAAGGCGAAAGGTATTAAGAAGAATGTAATTAAAAATACAATTACGTTTGAGGACTACAAAAACTGTTTAATGTCATTGAATAAAAATAACTATAGGAATATGGTTTTGTTCAGGTCTAAAAATCATACGGTAGAAACTGTTGGTTATAATAAATTAGCGCTTAGTAATTTTGACAATAAAAGAATAATAGATTCAGATTTAATTCATACATATGCATATGGCCATCGCGACTATAAAGAAAAAATAAACAATTATGTATTGTTAAAGATTTAAATTTTTTTTAGTTGGAATGAAACGTAATTTGAACCCTTATTTCATTAATTCTATACATGTGTAAAAGAGAAAAAAAAAATATTGAGGTTGCAAATTCAATGATAAAGAACAATGGATTGATTATAGTTAGCAGTTTAGGCATAATGATACAATTGTGCAATTATCATAAAGTATTAATTAAAATAAATATAATTATCGGTTTTAGGCAAAATATAATTGTACAAGTAGCATTATTATCTAGTAAAAACAAGTTAACAATTGCATAAATAACGTTATCATAATTAAAAAAAAGTGCATAGTACTAAAACGATTACGGGGTCACAGAACAATAAAGTATTATTTAAAATAATTATAGTTATCAATTTAGGCAAAATTTAATTGCATATTATTACTTAGTAAACAACTTTATCATGTTATTTTAATTACTAGTTTAGGCCTACTGTCCTTGTACAATCAACATAATCATTTAACTAAGGTTAAAGTTTTACTTGATATGATGCAATTACGCAAAACGGGCTTCGTATTATGGCACCAGCAAATATATTTTTGTTAAAATATTTATCGATTTGTATTAAAAAAAAAAAAATTAATGTAGACTCGTTAAGTTGTATTAAGTATGAAATATCGCGTATATTTTGAAAAAAAAAGAAAGAATGAAAGCCCTTCCCCCAATTTCTGCTTCACTAGTACTTTCCTTTCTAAATTTCTTATATCATTTTTTAATAACACAGTTCAATTTACAACATCGTGCAGTAATGTGCTCTAATTTGAGAGAGATTCTATTGAGTGAAAGAATGTCGTTCACTACGAAAGAGGATATTGCTCGGATGGGTTTCTATTTCTATAAGGGGCTGGATAATGTTGTGTGTTGTGCGTGCGGTTGGACAAGTAAGTCTACTTTACTTTTAAGCAATATAAATTTTTTACATAAAATTAATAGCCCACAATGTAGTCTTGTTAAATGTATCAAAGAAAATTACGATTGCTATGTCGAAGCTAAAAGATGTGTGTTTGATACTGAACAAGCAATGATAAATACATATTTAAATTGGCCGCGAAGGCTTCCAGAAGTTTATAAATTGATAGAGGCTGGTTTTTATTATACTGGAGCTAAGGATGAGGTTGCTTGTATTTCGTGTGGATTAATATTGCATAAATGGGAAGAAAAAGATGATCCATGGGTTGAACACAAAACTTTCTCTCCCGATTGTGAACTAGTTAAGATTCATAATGCAAATTTGTTAATGTGTAATATATGTTTTTAAAAAAGTGTTTGGACAGTACGTGTATTATGTATGTATTTATTTTTTGTTTAGTTATTAATATATTATTGTAAACATTGAAAAAATAATTTTATTAAACAACAATTTTATCAGAATCTATTGTTTTGTTATTTATTCAATCTTTCTCAGAACCGGTTGGTTTTTTCCTATTACAGAATGTCTTGATTATTATGACGTTCCGGCGATGAATTATTTTACAAACTCAGACTGATTTGTTTCGTCCAGACGAATTGTTAGCCTTGTCCTTTATGTATGTTATACATTTTTTATTGCAAAAATTACCATAACTCTTGCGTTCATATTTTGATGGATTGCATTTATAAGTAATGTGAACTATACCGTCACACTGCTCTTTATAGCATTCACACTGTTTAACCATTTTGTTAATAATGATTATTTTTTTAGATTTTCTAGTAATTTATATATTACTGTTCACATTTTCCAGACACTAGCGTTGGATTAATTAAAATCTAAAAAAAAAAATCATAGTTTAACAAAATTGAAAGTGATATTGTTTTACTAAAAAAAGATTGAGGGATGGTAAATAAAAAACTAAAAAGTAAGTTTAAATCATGTTTATTATCACAAAAAAAAACATACAATTTTTTACATTTTACATTGTCTACAATTTTTTCTTTGTGGATTTGGTCCGTCCCAATCTTCTACATCACCAGGTCTATAACTATAGTGTTCATTGCAGGACAACTCCAACTGAATATCTTCGTCATTTTTCAAATAGTCTGGTAATTTTGGTAGCAGCTTATCCATTTCAGATCCGAAACGGTGAATGATGAAACTCTTCGGTAAGTATTTTAAAGTATCCTCATCAGGTAAGTTGAAGCGTTGTAATGTTAAACATTTCTCAATATTTTTATCAATCAAATTTAAAAAATTATAATATTTACAATTTTCAACCCACCAGCTGATGAGCAAGGTTACATTTTTTAGTGAACAATTTTCTCCGTGATTGTATGGACATACTTTATCATATCTGAATAAATAAGAAAGCATATCAAGCGTTGGACAATTGTAATCTTCTAAATTTATCACTTTTACAGCCTCATAATTTATCAGTTTTTTAATTGTATATTTTTTATCTTTACCATGAACATATATTACACCGCTCAGTTTTTTAATTATTTTTTCAAGATTTATATAATCAATAAAACCAATTTCCCAGTTGAAATCACGTCTCTGTTTTTTAATACTTTCTCGCTGTTTTTGCGTTAACGCTTTCTTGTAATATGGTGGTTTGAATAGCATATGTCGGTGGTTAGATCCATCTAATGATGTGATCACCAACTCTTTAACTATGAAAATATTCGTTGAAATTACTGTATAACCTTGAAAGTCTACGAAGAACTCCATTGCCACCGTTCAGTTGCGATGTCAAATTGCTACTGTTTGATCAGTCACCCACCGACCACTATTCAAACCATCTGTTTCACAATATTAGATAGGGTTGTGTATTCAGTAACGTTATCATGAATAATCAAACAATAAGCTGTTGTGTTGGCGGGGATATTTACAGTTGATTCGAATTCCAGTTTAATATCAACGGTTCCAGTTTTCAACGTATCGTTTTGATGAGAACAGTCAATTATAAAAAGTGCTGCATTCTTCTCAAACTCTGAAAAACTGATCATCGGACTACCGGGCAAACGATAACCGTAGTAGGATTGATAAAATCTTTTTAATTTTTCATACATTAACACATAGTCGCCTTGAAAATGGTCGTATGGATAGTACACAGAATTCAAATACAAACGAATGTTTTTAATGTTGCATTTGTCGAAAGTACCAGCATGTGCGTGTATATTATTACGTTTGCTTGTTTGAAATCCAACAATCACAAATCTAGGTTTCTCCTGTTGCGACGATGATTTTATTGTCCAAACATTTTCGGTTGACTGAGGTACTACAGGGTACTCATATAACTGACGTTTTCGAAACGCCATAGTTAATACAGCATTAGAATCTACCAATTTGAGCAACGGCAAACGGTATTCATCAGCCACTGTGATATACGGTATCACCCATGCTATTTTTGATATGGTCAATGAAAATTTAGTTTTACCAGCATCAAGTGTAACGGCGTTTTTATCGGTTGATGAGCGCAATAAGTATAAAATATGTTTCTGATTTAAGATTATTTTCTTATAGTGCGTCAGAAACCCAAACACCATGCTTAATGGATAATATACATTAAATTGTTGTTCATCGATAGCTGTTGATATATTATGACTTATACCTGCGGTAATCAGCCCTGGCAATTCGCTATTCTTAAGTGTGATGTAGTTGTTCATTGTAGTTGTAATGCCAGGATTTCTTACCCGATCAACCTCAACTCCCGATATTTCATATCGCATTTCATCAAACAGAAACGGAACAAAATTAGGTATCAGATGACATCCTGCTGTTGTTCGTTCATCTTCTCCAGTAAAATGTCCTTTCACTTGAAGATAACTATCAGATGGTAGTATGTATATATCTTGTTGATGAATCGGGATTTGAATTTCGTCATTATTATTAAAAGAGGCTGATGCGTATGGAAGATGTGTGTGAAATTCATAACCGGTGATTCTTTCTTCTGACACAGCATTTGGGGTCTCTACGTTTAGGTAACTCATTGTGAAACTTTGAACCCGAGCGATTCGAGATATCGGATATTCTCTACAGTTAACCGTTTGGTTTTACCGGATGAACTGATTTTTGTCGGTGGCAATTCCGGTTTTATATAGTCTTCAATGAAAACCAATCCCATTATGTGCGTCGTCTCAAGTGCACTCGTACACTGATCTCCTCTTTTTGAAAATTGATTGGTGCGTTTTCCTGATCGGTGACTCTGATTGTTATGTTATGAATCCTTTTAGTGTTGACCGGTAAATAAATAACGTTGTGCGGAGATTCGACAATTTTATAACCTCTTTCTACCTTTGGAAAAAATTCATGAATTGTATGACCTTCCTTTCCGTTAGTGTAGGAACCTCTCACTATGTTACACGTTAAACGTATAACGTTGACTGCAAATATATTTATTGGACTGTCAGATATGTGCTGTTTGTTTGGTGCTAGTTTTGTAGAACGAAATCCTAACAACGAGCGAATTGTGTTTGGTTTAGTAAAATCAATTTCTTCTTGACATCTTATATGGCATTTCATTGTTATCGGGTCAACTCGCAGCTTAAACGGTGGTGGAATACAATCTTTAGTTTCCGATTTTTCGGAACCTGTCAATCGCAATTCCTTTCTGTTTTTCATTGGTTTAGAACCGCTACTATCATCATTATCATCTGGATCATTACCTCCCTGGGTACGCTTTATCTTATACTCATTCAGAAAATTATCAGATTCATTTGGAAAACCGCACACTTGACTATTCATTTCATGTTTCAGCTTAAGGTATAAATCTTGTATCTCATAAATACCATCAGGGAGTTCAATTTTTCTGTTACCATAATAGAACAAATTGTTTTTACCAGACTCCACATTGGGTATATTATTGTACGTAATAAAATCGATCAGTCCGATTTCCCACTCTCCTTCTTCCAGCTGTATTGGAGGGAAAAAATCCTCGCTGATTACCGATTCATTACTAGTTAAACAGAACATCATCTTTTTTAAATTATTTTCGATAGAAACGATAAACACAGTTGACCGCAGTTCACTGAATCAAATGTCTGATAACGTTTGTAATTATACAACACTTGAGTCGGGCCGGAGGAATTGAAATATTTAATCAACTCGAGCGGTGGTCGTAGATTACCAAAACTATCGTAATACCTTATTAAAGCTCCTCGTTTATGATAGCATACCCAATGGGTTCCTTGATTTTGTACACTATCTAAATTAACAATACCCGTCTCATTTAAATTGATTTTTTGTGGTAAAGTGTCACGCATGAATACACCTCTAAAGTGTTGAATATTCAATTTATCAGTCAGAACCATCAAGTCAACATTACTTAAAGCTCTTTGCGGTAATTGTTTTAACGACGTTGAACTTTTTTTTTCTTTCTCTTCTTTAAACCACACCCTGATCGTTGTTGTGGATACGGTTTAAGATACAATCCTTTACCTCTGTTGTTTTTCATTCTTTTGCGTGACTTTCTTCTCTTTCTGATCGTTTTTCTTTTTAAACCTCCACCAAGCTTACTCTTCAGTTTCATGGCGTTCGTTACCGCCCACGCTACTGCTTTTTCTCCAATACTAGAATCTGATGCGGTCACTCTTCTCCAAGCCTGCTCTGCCAACCACTTATCCCACTCTGCTCGTTTTTGTGTATCCTTGTATCTCGAATACGCTATATCGTGCTGTTTACAAGCAGCATCTAACGGGTTTATCCCCGGATCACCTCTATTTAAACGTTCCTGCAAACGTGTGCCTGGACCACAGTATTGATAGTTTGGAAAATGTATCTCTGTTCCATCTAGCCTATCTATACCGAAATTTAGTGCAGCACCTGCCAAGTTACCAGCTAGATTTCCAAGTGTCTTCGGTAGATTAGCGACCGAGCTTATAAGCCCACCGCCTGTTTTTAAACGGCTCGGTCTGTATTTGAGTCCATCCATATCCAGTTATCGATTGTTTTAATGTTATACGGGACCAGTTTTATATATTCTCATCCATTTCATCTGGTACATGTTCAAATAAATCTTCAACCGTAATTTTAGATTGTTGTTGGGTTAGTGGTGGTTGTGGTGGCGGCAATGTTTGATAAAGTTTTTCACCCGGTAAATCCTCCAAATTTATTTTAGGTTGTGGTGGGAGTGGTGATTGAGACTGTGGTTGTAGTTTCTCCGAAATTTTTTCATCAACAAAACGTTTTAAATATCTTAGATTGACACAGTCTCCGTCATCAATTGGGTCACCTACCTTTACTAACCTCAAATTTAAAAAATTATACACACTTGTATCGTCCGTTTCTTCTTGTATCGGTACGCCATTATCAAAAACGAAATTTTCAAACAATCTTAAGCAATCGTTCATGTTAACAGCATCATAATATGTCTCTGCGGAAGCTAATCGGGTTATTCGTCTCTCCATTAAATCCATGTCGCCGTCGGCTGTTATTCTGTACGGCCGTAGATGGTGGTATATAATGTGACCGGCACGGTTGGGATACATTGTAAAACTGATACATTTCATATTTTCGGATCACCTCTTATTAGTTTTAATTCGCGCAGCTCTTCAACAATCGAGTTGATTTCATTCTGATGTCCTGTATGCCCCGCCTCCTTTGACGCGACCAATAATTTCAACCTCTCACACAGTTCATTGGGATCATCAAAATGAACATATTCAATTTTCCCGCTCGTGTTCAACTCCATAGATTTTAACCCCTTACCCTTCTTATCTTTTTCCTTTTCTTCTTCGGGCGGAAATAATTTGCTGATTATTTTAGTATACTTAAACCCCGGATTAGATTTAATTCGTTCCCAGCAAGAATTGTTCCGTCTGTGCGCGTTGGTTAAAAGGAGTATATTTTTATAATCGTCGAGGTCTTCTTGACTGTAAATGTTGATGTCCGGTTTTCGTTTGAAAAGAAGCTCGTAGAGACCGCGGTGTCCGGTGAAAATATTTCCTCCTATTTCCATTGCATCGTCCTCTTTAATATCGACCGTATGCTCTCCAATTTTAAGATCGTCGCCATCAAAGTGGACACCGTACACGTTATCGGTGTTGTTATTCGTATCCATTATAGCCATAACAGCATATTCTCTAGATATCTGACCGGGGAATCGATTTTTTGCCCATACAGACGCTCTCATCTTGCCCGCACTACTCTGTAGTAGATCGGTTATGGTGGTGGGTGATTCATAATACTCTACAGGTCTTTCAACTTGCCTCTTTGGGGTAAGTGTCTTTCGATTTTCCATTTCTATATCAGGACGCCTGTGATCTTCTTCAGTGAACTCTATTGGAACCCGTTCCGAAATGTCCATTGGGCTGTTTAACTCTGAGTAATCTTTTTTTGAATTTGATGCAATCGGATCATTGAGGTCCGCATCCTTTCTTTTACTCTTCATAACTCTATTAATGTCACCTATAGCTTCCTTAACTCCAGTTAGATCGAGGAGATCTTTTTCTTTTTCTGTTATCTCATTTACATCACCATTAATCTGTTCTGATATGTCTAACGGTTTTTGCTGTTGTTTCAGTAATTGTGATAGAGGATCGGTGATGAATTTGTACCGTTTTTCATACATTTGATCGGACTCTAACATACCTTGATTCATCTCGGAACTTTTTCTTTTAATATTCTTTCGAATGTTGGCGATCTCGGTAACGAGATTCTCACGCTCTTCAGTTACCAGCATCGTGTTTATGAATAGCAGCAGATAATTATGTCATACGGTTTTTAAACCAGCGTACAGGCCAGCGAGGAGGCTTGCTTGTAGGCAGCCTGCTGACTGACCTACAGGCTTGTTTGTAGGCTACTATCAGTCGATTGATTAAAATCGGTTATGAAGGTATCAAAATTAATTCTATATCTACCTTTAGTCGTATCTCTCTCTTTGTCAACCACAAGAAATGTATGAGGATTCTGTGACCAGGCCCTATTACATATCTGCCTGAACTCCTCGAATGTCATGTCTGGCGTCACGTGATCATGATATATATGTCTTAAATTTCTGTCGTCCTGACGAAATATTAAGAGAAAATTTGTATTGTCCCGTACCAACTGTTTAGGTATTTTGCTGTACGTCTGACACAAGTAAAAGACGTCTAAATTATTATGCCGACCCATGGTAAAGTATTTGATAATGTTGTTTTGTTTTTCACAAGCGACGTCATCAAATATCATTATAGAATTCGGCTCTGTTTCTTCTGGAGGAATTATCTCCTCGTTTTCTCGGTACGGATAATAGCCTATTCCTTCTATGTCGGTGAGAAGGTCTTGGAGAGTTTGATACTTATCCTGATACAGCGATTTGGAAAACACATATACATTGCTAAATCGTACTCCGTTCGGATCGAACAACAGGTTAAACACAGCGTTCGTTTTACCGCTGTTTGAGGGTCCCACCACTAGACAGCGAATATGATTGGGCAGGTACTTTCCGTGTCTACGGTGCCGTTGCATTTTTAATCCTCCGGTTATCCTGTCAAAATTTACCATTGCCACGCTATTGGTTTGAACTTTGAATTTCATCATTGTCTAATGAGAAGCTTCAACATACACGCTTATATTTATACCAATTCAGATTTGTTGATCCAAGAGTCGTAACTTTTGTCATAACCTTTCCACCGCACAAACAATTTATCCCCCTGTTTTTTAAGAACCTTTTCAATGAAATATGCGCTGTCTTGTTTCGTCTTGCTAATTTCTTCTGTGTAGAAACCGCCTTTTAAAATATTGTCCTTTTCATCTCTTAAGATATATGTTGTAGGCGTGGTTGGTTTTATTTCATGAATGAAGAATGTTTCATTCGTCCAGTTTGGTAGGTAACCTTTAGCAAATACCTTTTTGTACTTACTGATCCTAACTTTATCACCAATCTTAAACTTTTTTCGTGAACATAACTTTTTGATTTTTTTTAAATTCTTTGATATGTTTATGAGGACGTCCATCTCATTGGTTTTGGTAACAGCACTCGGTTTAAATCCTGTTGTTTTATGTTTTGTATTGTTGTACTTAATCAGAATTTGTTTAAGGACAGGCAACCACTTGTAGTGACCTTGTTCTGTAAATTTTCTCCACATCAATGTCTTTAACGTACGATTGAATCGTTCGACAATCTGAGCTTTCTTTTCGGAATATGTAGAGTAATGATTAATACCATATTTGTTTAGAAGTAATTTAACTTTAGAATTGAACCACTCTGTGCCATCATCTGTTTGAAAATTTTTCATTTTATGCTTTTTTAAAATAGGCGTTAGTGCACAGACTACTGACTCTGCAGATTTATTTTTGAGTGGGATAGCATGAGCAAATTTTGAGAAACAATTTATTATTGTCATAATGTATCTATACCCATTATTAAATTTAGCATAAGGCTGCATCTCCACGAGATCGGCCTGGTACAAATCGTCTATGCCCTTCAGCACAACATTTCGCCGTGAAAAATTTCGCCTTGCCGGGCGGTGCAACTCTTCTGCTATACTCGCTCGAACATTCATTGTTGAAATGTGGATATCATTGAACAGTGTAGGAATAAATGGGTTAATTGAAATAAAAAAAAAAAACGTTTAACGTATTACTAAATTTTTAATAATGATAATTGTTTGGTTGTCTTTACAGTAAGTTCGTATAAATTAATCTGCCGTTTCAACAGTTCCAGTTTTTGCTGAAATCTGATCAATCTTTGACGCAGTCGTTTGTTATTCATTATGTTGGCACAGAATATTATTTTTAATTTTTCACTAACAAATTTATACTCTTAAAACTAATGAATCAGCATAATTTATTTTCTAGATAAAAATTCGCCTGTTCCACAAACGTCTTAACACTGTTCTGATGTTTTTTTATCATTTTTAATCGGTATATTTTGGAGAAAACTGCAGTTTGGTGACCACCGAAAGTGTTCATTCATTGGATTGTCTCCATCCACCCAATGGCAGAGTTCCACCTGACAAAATGCGCAACGTACTAAATCTTCTTCTTTTGTATAGTAGAAACCGGCGGCTGCCAAATCCGACGGACTCGCGAAGCTGTTTGTCCAACCGTCAAACGTTCTAAATCTATATTCCTCTGAATTCAACTTGGACATCTTTATAGAGTCTTCCGTGCTGAAGACACACATTATGACTGCTACTCAACAACTTTATTTAAATAGGATAATACGCTCATTCGAGCTTGAATGAAATAATCTTTACGCTATCGATCTATCTTATAAGACCCCGACCTGTGACGTACTTGATGAATGAAGCATGATTACCAATATAACATATTTTATTTTGATTTAAGCGGACTGACATTAAAGTTTAATAGAAGATCCCTGAAACTATTCATCAACACGTCCATGTAACAATTTATACCGACAACATTGAGTGTATTTTTACCTGTTCTTATCAACTTTTTACTAAATTCATTATATTCATAATACCTAGTACCTTTAAAAAAATAGATATTACCATTAAAATGACGGTACGATGATTCGATCCCGAGCGGTATGTTTGCAAACAAATCGGATACGCTACCGAACTGTTTGGCATGAAAATAACATTCATCGATTTCAGCGTAATTTACATTGTCAAAAATTAAATACGACCTTCCAGTGTTTGTATTAACTATTGTGTTGACGTGGCTGCTGTTAGGGATACCGAAAGTAGTAATAGGTTTTGGGTAACCGCTTTTCAACTGTAAAGTGTTGATACTGAATATATATACAACATTATTTATAATCACAACAACGTCTCCGTTAGGTCGTTGATAAATTGCCGAAATGCGTTTAATAGTTTTCGGTAAAAATGTTAACCAGTCCGCGATGAAAAAAGGTTTAATATTCGTTGATGAGAGATCATCATCGATTGTTAAGTCGAAATACCACGCCCATTTATCATATATTACGTATAATCTATTATTGATGATTGAAAAATATTTTAAATTTTCTAATTTACACAGATTAATCAAGTTTATATCTTCAGATTGTGATGAAGGAGGAGATTGGGCTATTGCTGTCTCTTTTGAGGTTGTAGATGAAATAGGAGGTGGTGGTGATGGTGGTAGAAGAACCGGTTTCCCGTATGCGTATTGAACTGCTTCTATATCATCTGTTCCCAACGATAATTGGTTTTCCGAATATAATGCGTACATAACCGACTCTTTGCTTCGCGAATGTTCAAAACCTAATCCATGACCGATTTCATGCAGTAAGACCGCATACAAACTGTTCTGCTCTATGTTATTTATTTTTTCAATTTCAGTTGACCAGTTCTCGTCTGAGTCAATGTGAATTTCTACAACAGATTCGGGTGAAGTCGGATAATATGAGTGACCTAGTATGAATCCTTTACCATCAAATGGAAATAAACAGTTAGTTCTGTTATAATCTTCATACTTATGTTGTAAACGTTTGAATGAAATCAATATATTGGGATGTGTTTTATTATGCGTAAATGTTAAACCTGAATGCTTTGACCATTGATCAAACGCTCTCCTTGTTACATTGAGAACATCAACAGAGGCTAAAGCAAAGTGCCAGGTTAAATTTCTATGCTGCCACATGACTGGTTTTACACTATAATATGCAATAATATCGTTAACGCCGCATCTAGGTTTCCTCATTAACTCCATAACTTCATCGGTTATGAATCCATTAGTATTGTTTAATTTATAAAATTCTTGAAATATGCTTAATGAAGACTGAAACTTTGCCTCGTCAACTATGTTATCCCTACCCATAAAACCATAGTTTTGTAAGTAACTTAATGCTACCGTATAATTTGCATTAATATTATACGCATAGAGCGTTACTAAGTAAAAATATATTGTCACTTTCATAATCGACTTTGAACTGACAAATAAACAAATTATTTAAAATATTTATAAAGTAATAAATTGCTTATGCAACAAATTCTATGAATGAAGTGTGGTGTGATGACAAATACTCATTGATAAGATGACGTACTTTGGTTTTTACAAACACTCTCACGTTTACTATGAATGAAGTGTATTTACAACCGACAGGGTGTGTAAAAAATACTCATTCATAAAATGACATACTTTGGTTTTTACAAACACTCCACGTTTACTATGAATGAATACTCATTGATAAAACGACGTATTTTGGTTTTTACAAGATGTTGGGGTCATTGACAACACTCTCACGTTTACTATGAATGAAGTGTATTTACAACCGACAGGGTGTGTAAAAAAATACTCATTCATAGTAAACCAGCGGGGTGTGTAACTCATTCATGTTTACTATGAATGAAGTGTGTGTGTACTTTGGTTTGTTTACAAGAAAAATACTCATTGGTTTTTACAAGATGTTGGGGGCATTGACATGTAAACAATACTCTCACGTGTTGAGGTAGGTTGGGCGAGCACGTCACTGTAATCACACCAATCAGGTGCTTGCATTACTCTGACGTATGTTGCCATAGTGTGTTTATGTATTTTGAAAGCTTACGTCACTATGACGTTGACTGTTAACAGTTATCAAGCTTACGTCACTATGACGTTGACTGATAACAGTTATCAGGCGACTTTAGTGGCCTGGTTTTCAAAATACATATACATATCTACTTATAAGAACTAGACTGTTTTTACGTGTAAAGAGTTTATTCACTTTATTTTTCATTTACTTTATTTATTATTTATTGTATTTATTTACTGCAGTAGGATAATATAAACAAAGTATAAATAATTATGTAACAGGTATCCCGGTGACATAATTACTATGGTTTACAAAAAAATTATTGAAACAGTAAGAAAATAATCACAGCCGAACCGAATAACTACTTAAGGATATAATAACCGAATCGAACTTCACGTCCAATAATTTTTTCAAGACTAAACGCCAAACGACCAACCAACACCGCTACTTGTAAACTATAATCGTATTGTTTTGTTCTGTATTATAATATTTTTGACTATATAATACTGCAGTTTTATAAACTGATTATTGTGTGTGGTTATAAACGTAGGATACATAATAACGAAATTGCAACATTATAGCACTACTGAAGGCAAAAATTATTGATGTAGACAAAACTTACATGTCTGGACGCCTCGAAAATAATAAACAACCTTACGTATCTTATATTCATTTTGATTACAGTCATAACAAACTTATTACATCACATTATAAAAATGTTTATACCAAACTTTGTTTTTTCGTAATTTTGAATCCACGCAATTGAATTATTTATTTTGAAAAGTTATATTATATATATTAATCGTAGGGTGTGAATCAAAATCTAATTTACATCTTGTTTTAATTTTCGAACAAAATATAAACTTTACAGGTAATAAAACATAAACGCAGTAGTCCTGTACAGCCAAATACGATAAGCTAATTTTTGAACACAAAAATACAATAGTTTAAAATTTTCTGTTTTTAATTTGACTTATTTTTAACGGATTCGTCGCAAATATAATAAATTAATAAATATAATAAACTATCACTTGATGTGTATTAGATATTGTAGGCGGAGTACATTTATTGAGCGTAAAGGATAAAGTAAACTTAAAATAAGGTATAAGTTTCAAATCAACAGGAGCAGTAAGAGAGGAAAAATTACTTGCCTAGTAAGAGTGGAGAGGTAAGGAAGTTGCAAAGTACACAGCAAACTCCCACCCGCCTAAATTTATCGTGCTTATTATAGTCGTATAGTGCCGGCCGCATTGGCGCAGTTGGTAACGTGCTCGCCTCTCATCATGCGGTCTTGGGTTCGAATCCCATTCAGGCACGGCATCTTTTCATACGTTACACACAATCATTTCATCTTTCACCGTCTGCATTAGCAGTAATTGCAGAACAGTCGGACGTTAAACCAAAAGAAAAAAAAGGGTATAGTGCCAAATTGGCATTAAATTAATATTTGTAACTAGTCAAAGTAAGAAAAGAGCTAACACTTCTCATGCAACAATGGAGAACCCAGGTAGAATAAATTTTAAGAGTGATATTCAATGTTTTAAAAATATTAACTAGTTCCTGAAATGATAAATAGTTTACGGTTATGTAGTTAGTGCTCACTGTGAGAATAATTAGAAGGAATATTGGTTGATATTTAACTAATGTTTTATTTGTGTGTGGGTGTGTTAAGTTGCAAGTATGTGTGGGTGTTAGTGGGCGCTACTGCCTCGCGTACAGCTATGTTAAGTCAGTCGACCAGTGCAAAGCTAAGTGAGTGCATAATACACATATACTGCCCGCTGGTGTTTTTGCAAATAATGAAACAAATTTACTCATTAATCCAAATATGGTTAATCAGTTTTTCGTTACTTTCGTTATATTGAAGTCACTTAAATGTAAAGAAGGTCAATGTTTTCAGAGGTTAATTATACCAATTACCTTTAAAAATGATCTAAATTAATTAACCTAAACTTTAAGGATTTTATTTTTGGACAAACACTGTCAAATATTAGGCATAGTGAAATGTTGTTAGTGTCGGTGCGGTACGGCTGTTTGTCACTAAGGATCACATCAATAACCTAATGGACTCTGAAACGGAGCTACTTATCCTTTCTATTCCTTAGAAAATGTACCAACCAAACTATTATACCGTATTATGTGGAAGAATGAACGCTTGGTTTATTGGGTATTGGGATCAGAACTATTCAGCCGAACTAAAAAAAGATACAAACACATCTACACCTTATCAACTTACTTTCCGACATGTATCGGCACTCTTCTGATCTGACCAGACCCCTGACCGGCTACTTCTCATAAGCTTCCCTCAAATCAGTCCATCTTTTTCTAACTCACCCCCGCACAAAGATCTCACTTCTTCCTTACTCTCTTGTTTTCAGATTTACAAAACCTACCTGACAATTACCTTCTTTTATTACCTATTTTCCGTTTAACAATACAACAGCGTAGCACAATGTTGTTATTATATTTTGTTACATGGATTGTGTGATAGGATCCTTATATAAAACTCCCAGAAGGTATCAGAAAACCAATAAACACCCTAAACCTAGATTATATTACCTTTGTAATGCTAATATATCTTTTGAATATTCATTTTTTCTCATTCGTATATTGAGAATCTTTCTGGCGAATATATTAGTTTTCATTTAAATAGAACCAAACAATGAGATTACAATCAGTTTAACGTGTGAACAATGAGTAACTCTATCATAAATGTCTAACAGTCTGATAATCAGCCAGCCATCCGTTGATGTCAAACCAAAATGATTAAAATATACTAAGTTAACAAATAAAAATTATTAATAAGAAATAAGATATAAGAAAATTTATTTCACATGCTACAGATATATTAACACATAAAAATATAACCTAAAACATATAAATAATAAATAATATACCTATATATAATAATATAAAGATTATTTAAATAATTTAATTTAATATTTAATAAATAAATTAAAATAATTTAATTTATATTGAATATACTCGTATTTTTTAAATAATATATAATAAATAATAGTCTAATAATATATTTCAATTGAAACATAATAAAATATATTCTTACAGTAAACAAAAAAAAACAATCATACTTAATTCTAAATAAAAAATAAAAAACGACTACAAACTAGTTCCACATGAAGGGAAAATAGGGCCTCCAAGGCAATGCCTGTTTGGTGATTCCATCAGTAGCCTAATATTATCAGCCTGCGGCTGGCAAAAAAAACAATCATACGTAGAAATACAAATAATACAAAAAATACATAAAAAATACAAATAATACAAGAAAATATATAAAAATACAACAATAAAACATATAAATAAGCAATAGTATCAAATAAATAAATGTAGCGCTAATTTTAGATAAATGAAATTTGTAACTATCCATTTTGAATCAAGAAAATTAAATAGGCCTATTAAAATTGGCTCTATATTATTTATGGTAAATAAGTATTTAATTATATATTTTGTAAATTTTCTGAACTTTTTTTTATTTTTAAATCATGTGGAAGAGAGTTGTATATTTTAAGTGCAATAAATTCGTAAGACTTTTTATAAAATTTTAAAAATGATTTTCCTGCCCTAGTAAAAATATTTTCACTAGAGTATAGAAAGAAAAGCATTGCAATTAAAAGATGATAAATTGAATCTGAAAATTGATTGAAAAAAATAAAATTATTTTGAAACTTTACTGTACTATATAAATCAAAAATTTATAAAATAGAATTTGAAAATTTAATGTTTCATGAATAAACCTATAAATACATGAATACCAATATATATTTTGTATTAGCAATAGCAAATACGTCACAATAGTAATGAAAATAAATAAGATAAACGGAAACAATAATAAATAAACTTGTAAATAAAAAACTGAAATTTTACATTAAAAAAATCATAGCATAACTTTATAACAATTTTAACAAAATTTTTATTAAAAAAATAAATTTGTTTATTATTGTTGTTATTTAGGTCATCAGGCGAAAGGCTGGTTTGAACCTCTAGAGGCTTCACTTAGTAAAAGGAGCAGTTAGGTGGGTTACAATTTTTTCTTCACTGAGTGGAAAACTACGCTTATCAGCATGCCAGGCCCTCGGAAAAGCATTATAATTTCCACGCGGCAAATCACACCTTCTTCATTCACCACAGTGTCTGGCTGTATAATGAAATTCATTATTCTCATAGGAGATAACTCTGAATAGTGTATTTTACATTTAAATCTGTTTTTAAATGATTTAGTCATAAAATTGGCTGACCATGTGATTAGAAACTGAACTACGTTTTGTAGCCCTGGAACTAGCCGATCGAGTGCAAAAATTTTAACACTCTGGGCAGGTGGTGTGTTAAAATGTTAGCATTAGACTATTATAAATAGACAGAGTTAGTTATTATAAAAATAACGTAAATAATAACAGAATAAATTTATGTCTTCTTTTTCTTCTTCTTCTTCCTCTTCTTCCAACCAAGAATTAGGCCGCAGCCTGTTCCGAGCTCACATATTATATCATCTATCTTCATCCTTTCCTAGGTCTACCGATATCCCTTTTTACCTTCTGGAGGATACCAGTGCGCCTGCTCAGGTATCCTGTGATCTAATGTCCTTTCCATGCCTTGTTTCCAACTTCGGCGATAATCGTTTTCGTTCAAGTTGTAAACACCCAATTCTGACCTTATTTTCTCATTCTTATTCTTTCCAAGCGTTTACACCCTTTAGTCCTTCACAGAAAGAGAATAAGAAAAACAGAGATTTATAAGTAATTATAAAATATCAACAATAATAATTTCGTACGGACGCTAAAGTCTTTAAAAATTCAAAATTTATTTCTATTGTTGAGGTTCCTGTCCTGGTAATGTTAATTTATAAAAATATAGAGACTTTTTCAAGAACTTAAAAGACTTTTTAATGCGATTTTTTTGCTGTTATTTTCGTGTGCTGATTATATATAGCCTACTGCTATAAATTAATATGCTGATATTTTCGTGTGTGAAGACAAATTACCTTCACTACTTTATAGCTGTAGCTACGTTCTTCTACAGTACCTTCAGGGGTTACAAATTATTACAGCTAAAATACTTCAAGATATTTTTTAGTAATATATATAACAAAAACAATTAAAAAATCTTAAACATCAATTTGTAAACCAATTACAATACTCTTTACTTGAGGGTGAAGTTTAATGCGATAAATAAAACAAAAAAAGATTCTCTTACGGTTTCTGAGAAAAGTGTACCTTCGTGCTGTAAAAAGTAGTTATTGAAGAAGCACAATTAAAATCGTCATTTTGGAATATTTTTTTTACAATACAGTGAAATTTACAATCTATTCTTATGTAGAGTAATGAGTCGATGAGTTTGCAGATACATGTCATGACTGAAGAAAACCTCTCCTAATTGTGAAACTTCGTAAATATCATTTCATGTGTTGTATTGTCATTTTAAAATAAGTCCGTAGGGTATCTTTGTTTCAGTGGTAGAATACTAATCTATAAGCTAAACCAAAATTAAGGGCAATTACTAGGTAGCTTATTCTAGAGCTAAAAACTAAAAAAAATTCACATAAAAGAATTCCTGGAATGCTTTGTTAGAGTTGCAGCTCTCTTGGTTTCTCCTAATTTATTTTCCTTTGTTGAATTAAAAAAATTATTGACTTTAACAAAGTAATTTTACATCAAATCCGAAAGGTTTTGACCCTTAAGTTTTTTGTTTCATGTAAGCTATCTTTAAAACTATGGAATCTACAGTTCTTGGACTTATTTGATCCATTGTTCAAGTTATAAACCATAAGATGTCTTTATGTTAATCTTGTAATTAATCCGTTGAAAATGTCAGTACAGCCTCATTTCTCCCGGATAAAATTAAATTCCGAGTGAATTCCGGGTAAAATATTTTGACAATCAAAACTCGCCAAAAATATTTTTGGACCGATATGTACATGTACATTTTTGGATGATATGTACTTTTTTTCTTATTTTAGTTGTAGAATCAGCTTCCGAGAGAACGCTTTCAATTTTAAATCACGCTGTTTATTTCCCCAGATATAATTCACAAGTTTAAAACAATAAGCTCAAAGTAGTACGTGTCTTATACTCGTAACAGCAAAAAAATATTTTGTTTAAGTTATTACACATTTTAAAATGGTTTTAAATTTAAATAATATAAAAATATAAATTACCCAAAAATTCCATTTGGATGTCCTTTAGACCATGAAAATTTTAAATGGGTTTTCCGAAAAGGAATTTAGTTACGTACATGCAGAATTCCAATTTAATCACGTAGTTTATCTAAAATCACTCAATCAAGTAGTTACAAAGGACAGAAAGCTTACTCATTATGAAATACGCTATCCTGTTAGGTTAACATGAGAAATAATCGACTGCAAGCTGTCTCGTGCAAACATTATAGTGCACGAGATAGGCTTTAATAAGTTATATAGCAACATAAAGCCTATAGTAAGTTATATAAAGCTGAGAACACCATTAGCATATATTAATATCCCTTTATTCTTTGCTTGTATTCATTTTGGACGCCCGCAGCGATTGATTACACCCTATTGCTTCGTTGGGAAGCGATTAGAGTATTGGGCATTACGTTGGCCATTGTCATGTGTAAACGCTAATGGCATAGTTACCCTGCTTGACACGATATTGTTGTCATTATTAGCGTAAGATTCAATTCAACCCCCGACTCGAAGCTCACACTCCCCCTCTTGCATACTCACACACACTTATACACATATACACACAAACTTTAACCCTCTAACACCAACTCCCCCCCCCCACTGTAACCGTTCCACGATCAATCGGCAATTTAATAAATGTACCGCATATTATACGCTATCCATAATACAGAACCATGTAATCCAGAGAATAACGTCAACATAATAATGTTCTTAAATAAGGTATAAATTATACATCCGTTTTAGTGCAGAAACTGTCAAACACTTTTCAAAGAAACAATAACCTCTTTAAAAGTCTTTCAACAAAATAATCTATTATCCCAAATTTAACGGGTTCGTGAATCTAAAACGAGTGTCAAGATTTTTGTGATATTTAAAAAAATTCTTGTGTGAAACACACAATTTTCTCTCGCCAATGCAAATAATTAACAATATAACCTAACATTAGTAATAGAACATTAGAAATAACCAAAAATATGAAAACAACATAACCTTATTTTAATCATGAGTGAATTATGCAAAATGAAAGTCAACCTCAGTTTGGCTTTAAAATACGGAAAATCACTCGTTCACGCTAAACTAGGCCCTGTAGAGAAAAATGCTCCATAAAAGTTGTAGTTCTTTGAATTTCCTAAAAGATTGGATTATATACACTTTTGTCGTAAAGTGCATACTAAGGCTGAAATTTTAAAAAATCGATTTTTACTGATTTTCATGAACAAAAACAAAAATATACCAATTACCGCTAAATCAAGCGTTATACAAAACAATGTTTAAAATAAAAGTTGTAGAATTTTAAATTGTCTACAAGTTTTATTAAATACATTTTTGTCCTAAAATGCATATTAAAGCTGCAATCTTAAAAAAACGTTTTTACGAGAAAAGAGCCTTTCCAAGAATTTCAGCAGATATGGCGCCTACCCTATTTTGTAAAGCATAAAATTGTAGTAAATAAGGCGATTTAAAAAAATTATCGTAGGAGCCTTTTTTTGAGAAAATCACAAAACCGTGAAAAATGATAGGCCTACAAATAAACTACACTTCCGGTTGACCGATTTTTATAAAAATTTCGTGTCGGGTCAGATAGTAGTATCTAACTTAAAATTCTAGAGGGAGGTGGAGGGTTGTTTGCTGATGTCGGATCAAGTGGCCCGGCGGCAGGGTGTTGGTTGGTAAGGCGGTTGCGGCCTCCCGGGGACTGGACGAGGACGCCTCAATTGAGTCCAACACTACTTCCTTTATCGTGAGGGAGTGAACATGAGTTTTTCTCGCTGGCTCGGATAAAGAAAAACTTAAAATTCTAGTTTCAAGTTCAAGTTATAGTTGAGATATTTTGTTTACCCACACACACACATACACACACACACACACACGCACACATGTGTTTAGCTTTGCTAAAAACATGTTTTTGAGTTCAGGGGGTCTGAAAACGTGTAGATCCGGTGAGAACTCAATTTTGAAAAATCGACATGAAAGCAATACTTCCCTTCCTATTATTCATATAGATAAGAGAAAGTAAAAATTTGTTTTATTTTCTTCATGGTAATGAAAATCATACGAATACACAATAATACAAAACAATATAAATTTAATATTACATTTTATTACATTTTCAATCAAATGCCTGAGACTAATCATTGCAGCCTAATGGTACGTAACCAATGAAATATTACACAACGATCTTAACCTGCCCTTCCTAAAAGAAAAAATTAAAAAAACATAGCGGATAACTTTACCAAAACTAGGAGACAATCAAAATCAATCAGCAATGAACCTCCTCGACAACAGCGAAGATCTTCCATACTGAAACGTTTTAAAACATTGAACTAATATCTACGATTTTGTTAATCGTTCATCCTATTTTTTTAATTCTACTACTTATCATCGGCATTGTTTTCATCTCTATCATGGTCATTTTCAACTTCAACAACTTTGTTTTTCAAGATGCTGATTCACAGTTCATCAAGTTTAGTTTTATGTATTGTTGTTTTCTTCACAGTTCAGTCTTTTCTGAAACACACTACTGAGTGTGCTTTATATTTTAATTTTAAGGACGTTACTCAGATTTTCTCATTTTTGCTTAAAGTTTATATCTATATGTATAAACAAAATTAATTTCGAAAGAAATACACTCACTGTTAATAATAACATTTTTTGGGCACAAGAAATTTAAAAATAGGTAATGTTTATTTAACATCGCTTAAGTATCGTTCCATATAACGTCATCCTCGGATTTATCACTGTCTCATGAATTTTCGTTACTACCGATCGTATCGTCTTCGCTTACAAATTAATTATCTTCGCTTCCATCCATGTTGTTTTTTTTGGGGGATTGGGCCTTTATTGCTGCGCAGAGTCATCATCCCTTCTTCAAATTGTTTTTCCTTCCTCCTTTGTTCTACTCCATATCTCCTTTGCTATCTCAGATCTTTTCCTCCTCAATTCAAAAGAGGATCCTTCTGATGATGTTACTGCTGCAATCGTTCTGATTTCTTGGAATCCTCTTGCTTCTTGTGGTCCATCCATCGATTGGAAATCAAATGGGGCGTCGATGCATTGTTGCAATCGGTTTCATTGTCTCGGATAAATTTATTTAAATTTTTTATCAGCATATTTTAAAATCATCAAACTTGTTTTATTTGGTTTCATAATTAAATTTACGCTTGTTAATTTTATAATTTCCTTTAATTATTTTCTTACTGATTCAAACTATTTAATTAAAATTATACTATCTTTTGTTTTCTTGCTTCAAATTCAGATATTTGGCTTCTGGAATATTAATTTTGAATATTATATTTTCTTTTTATAATTTAATTTGATATATTTAGTTACTGTTGAGAATATTTTTATTTTAATTAGAAATTGTTTACTTTTGATTATTATTTATTATTATTCTTAAATTATTTCTTGAATTTTCAAGAATTGGTTTATTAAGCTGGATCTTAGATCAACGACATACTGGATCATAAACTGCTATTCTACAACTACTGCTGTTATTGTAATCATTTCGCAAATTTTTTGGCCAATTTAACGCGAGTGTCAAATTTCGACGGCGTTTTGTAGAAAAAAAATCATTGCGTTAGATTCAAGTTAATATAGGAATCTAATCCAAAGAAAAATCCCACCCAAATTTTTTTATTTTTGTGAGGAATCGAAATACGAGCAAAGATTTTGATCATTTAATTACAATTCTTAGTTTGGTAAAGGGTGAGGCAGCGGTTTATATTATTGGTAGGGGTTGAAATGAAGAGAAAGAGGTGGTTAACTTGCTGTAGGCGACAATTACTTGCTTAACAACGACAAGTTATCATCAGGCTCAGTCAGTATAGTGTTCTATAGGCTTATATTTGACGAGTATTTGAAGAACGGGTGGGTTTGTATGTATGAGTGACTAAGTGACAACTCGTAAATTCCCTCAGGGATTCTTGTTACAACTAACTTGGTTGGTATTTCTGATTCTCTTGATGTGTATATAATGTATATACAATATACAGCAATAGATAGTGGTTTGGTAGTCACGGCCGACAAAATTTTCCTTCATTCAGTTACTAAAATGAATCAATACAACCCTTTAGGGGCAACATAAGTCACGGGGACCTTCTATTGTGGCTGACCACAATTTCCAACCAATTGTAACTTACTTATATAGATTCAATGAGTTATACAATACGAATATTCAAACTACGAGATGATTGTTTCATAAAATAGACCATATTTTACTACATGTAACTAGTTTAAGTCCAAAGGGTAAATTTATTCTATTGAAATTTAGAAATGAGAACAAAACATTTGTGGCAAAGTTCTAACAAAAATATATTAAATATAAGTTATATTTAAGTTACATTATGAAAAAATTGTAAACGCTCCGTTTTATGTAACTAACCCCATCCGGCATAATAATCTACAAATTATAATAATCTACACCTCTAACATTACTTCAATTACTATTCAAGATTCTGAAAAGGAGTTCTCACAAAAAATAAATGATTAATATTTTAACACTTAACTCAAGTTTGGTATCCGTTCGTTTAATACTGTAACAATATTGTGACACTTATCACTAAGGTTCGTCTCGAGATCTAGGTAATTAAATAATTAATACACTAGAGTTTACAATTACAAATATTTATTACAAGTAAAAGAGTTACAAGTTAAATAACAAACTAATAATTATAAAGAAGTAATACAATAAATAACTTAATAATTTACTTAGCACTACTTACAATCAATTTTATAGAATACACATTCACAAAAAAATAGTATAACAATACCTCGGAATCGTTAACCTGATATAACGCCCCGATAGCACGCAATAAACACTCGTCAGAGATCAAACGGATACTACTCTCTGACCGCGCTCGGGGTTCTGTTTATACAAGCGGTTCAAAGAATCTTCCCGAAAGACACCGAAATTCGATACAAATAATAAAGTATGAAAAACCCTTTATAAATGAGTGCTAGAAAAATCTATTGTAAACAAGTCAACAATAGAACTATAGTAAATAGAAGGTGTTACAGGTAATCGGCCGACCTTTTCATAAAAAGTTGTACAACAAAGACCTTTTATAAATAGGTATCCTATTGTTACTTTTTCATTCCATTATCTACTCTTTACCATTTTATGAATGAAGTAGCCTACTAGAAATTTTGCGGCCCATACCCTTTTTCGATATTTTCACAATAGGCCTATCTAAAAAAAATGTGTGTTTGAGAGTTTTCTAGGGGGACCGAGAATTTATGAATAAATAAATAATAATAATAAATAGGTTTCCAAGAAATAGTTGTAAAACGTATTTTTAGTACAGGTAGTACTAAAGTGCTGCCTGTTGTATGACTATTGTGAAAGAGTTGAGTCAGGTACCCATTTAGATGACTGGCGTTTTTGTAACACCTATTCAATCATAATTTTTTTACTGTTGCTAAGATTTATCCAGAAGCCGTCAGCAGGATTTTATATTTTTATTGTCATGTCGAAATTCTCTGTCTTTCTCGATATCTCCATTGATCCATCTATATACGCGACGCGAGTTATTTAGTTCAGTTCAGTTCCGTTTTTGCTGATCTGATCAGCTGTTACTCCCAACCTAAATATTAGTTAATATTTTATACATTTAAGAATGTGCGTTTTATGTGCGTCTGTTTTGATTTTAAATAAAGCGAAATTTCAATATCTATTAATCATTTTTTTCTGAGTACTTCACATAATCTTTTCAGAATTAAATTTTCTACAAATTTATTTAAGAAAAAATACACCTTTATTTACCATTTATGGAAGTGATGTTACGTTAAACACAAAAATGTGTTATTTCTTTGCACCAATTCTTGTGTTTTATGTAAGATATCTCTGAAAGTATTGCATTTACAGCTCTGAAACCAGTTTTATTCAATTTTTCAGATTAAAGAACATAAGAAACAATCGTATTTGTATCTTTGTAACTACCTTTAACATTTTTATACGGCCTTACTTCACCGAGGGTACAGAGTTCAAAGTGAAATTTTCGCTAGCCGTAACTCGATAACCAAGCGTTTTCAGGCATATGTTCGTATGAACTTTTTTTCTTATTTTTAGCTAAAGAATGAGACCCCAAGAGATTGCAGTATAGTTTTGAATCACCCGGTATATAATCAGCTGTGATGCGTTTATAGTAAAACTGTCATTCAGGTTATGCGGAAGTTTAAGGGGAGACTATGTGTTGGTTTTGACTGAAAATTTTTAATTACTGCTTCTATGTGTTTTAATAGTTTAGACCTAAGTCTACTAGAAATCATTAAATTACGCAAAACAAATATTTTAATGAAAAAAATTAAGTTCTTATTAGATTTACCCAGAAAAATTATCATGTCACCAAGAACGAATATTTTTCATAATTTTATACTGCTCGTTTTAGTGCAAAGGGAATTTTAGTTACTTTAATACCTTCATCACTGTTTTTAATGTTCTCAAGAGTTTGTTTTGCTTGCTAACTAATTGCTGATGGGAAATTAACTTGTTTATGAAAATTTTGTTTTGGCCTTTTCCAGTAAATTTAGATTTTTAACACTTAGGTACATTTTTATCAGAGACCATTAAACTTACCAAATGAAAATTTTACCACTTAATTATCTTAAACATGCACAAATACCAACATTTTAATGTCTTCCTTAGGAGTTCAAAATTTAGTAATATGCAAAAAGACTAGAAATTTTAAAAAAATTGTGTGTTATTCGTTATTTATTTTTTAATTTTATATTTCAAAACTCTTGACGTACAAGGCGATGCTTCAACCGATCTGGATGTATGGTAGTCAAATTTATGGTGCAGCAAAGCAATCAGTAATTTCACGAATACAACGTTCTCAAAGTGAATTCTTGCGACTGATTACTAATTGCCCAAATTAAGTATCCCATAGAACACTACACGATGACTTACGCATCCGTTATGTCGACGACACATATCTAAAACTGTACCGTAGGTTTAGAGACAAACTTTAAATTCATAATAATCCCTTAATATGGAATATGAATTCTGCAGACCTACCAAGAAGACTGAAACGCCGATGGAGTAGATACATGGTACATTGACGCAACTGTAACATTTATTACGTATGCAAAAATACAATTTAAAAATGAACACAAGTATCGTTCTCTGAAGAGCTATCGCTGGGTGGTGTCCTCCTCAAGTCATTAACACGGTTGGTTTTTTTAATTTAGTTTTTATACTGTTGCAAAAAAAATAAAGTAAAAATAAAAAAATTGTGTTTAAATATACCAAGATAAAATTTTTAAAAAATGTCAGTATCTACAAAGATCCAACACCTGTAAGTATGTAAAGTTTTATTTTCCTATTTTTTACCAATTCCTATGAAAAGTTTACGAAAAATAGCAAATTTAACAATGGTGGGATATAAAGTACTGTCTCTCCTTATAAAAACTTTAATATAATAACAAAAAAATTTCTTTCTATTTTAGTGTAGTATTTAATTTTAGTATGTACCTCTAAATTTTTTATCACTTCAGTTTTTCAATAATAGACACGCATAATTTCAACACAGAAAAATTTCTAGCGTAGGCCTACACTGTTTTTGACATCGCTTTTAAGTCAGATTCAGCATGGGGTGCTTTCACATAATCTTCTCTCTGTTAAAAACAGAAATTTCGAATTTCAGCAGATAGGAATATCAAACTAATTTTTGTTCAGCCCTACTATATTAATTTTGTAAATAACGTTTCAAGATATTTTAATATTCTATATGTAGCTACTACAATGTCGATGGGGTGTCAAAATTTTTGAGAAGTTGTCATAAAATCTTTTATTACTAACACTACTGCAATTGTCAAAAATGTTGTTTGATCACGAAACAGTAACATTAACTATTAGGACATGTAACAGAACCTATTTTGAATTTACATTATAACTACACAACCAGCTGAAATAGACATGCTTTCACTAGTTTATTTTAGTGACGAATATAGTTTTGAACGTCACCCACCTCATTAGCCATGAATCACTTTCGATGCCTTTGAAATATTTTTTTCAAAACAGATCAAAGGTCCAATGACTACAAGTAATAACACTACGGCTGCGTTACGCGTCCCAAACTAGTAAATCGAGTGTCCGGCAGCCGATTTCAAAGTAAACTTATCGATAGTTTTCAACGCATTGAAATTTTAGTGCGACCGGATACCCTCTTGTAATTACACTGTAGCAACTTTCAAAAACAGGCATAATATTGGATTACTACTGATTGATCTTCACAATTTTTTGAAATGATTTTGTTTTAGCTCATGGTTTTATTTGTACCAACAACTGAAATATTTTAAATGTATTTGATACAGCTATAAATTCACCCCACAATACAGAGTAGGCCTAAGCCTTAAAAAAAATATGTGATGTGAGTAAAGCTCTTTTTAACTTCTACGGCCGCAAGGGACCACCAAATCTAGTCCAAATCTAGCTAACTCTTTCAGTTCTTGAATTTTTTGAAGCACTTTTATAGATCTTCTTGTGCTTCTTTTTTCTTTCGCCAGAAGTTCTTTAAGGCTACAGATCTTCTAAGCCTCTCTTCGTCCGAAATCTCCATTGTTTTTCTGTTTCGCATTTGCTCTTCAAATTTAGCTGTTTATTGTTTGATTTTTTTCGTAGTTCCCTGACTTGGTTTTCAGATCGTCTACTGTGATATTCAGTTCTTCCATATTGTTTTACTCCCTTTATCCAGTTTGGCGTTGTCTTCTTTTCCTAGAAAAAATCTATTAATCTTCTTAGTAGTCTTGTTTCCACCATTCTTATTAAATGTGCTAGGAAAGATATCCTTCTTTTCCTAATAATGCTGGTCAGTGGTTCTATTGTTTCATAGAGCTGTTGGTTTGGAACAATATAGAAGCTTCCGTTTTCACGAGACCATTTTCCGATACAATTTCTTGCTATTTGCTTCTCCACCTTTTCGATTTTGTCTTTTTTTCACCTATTCTTGTTGGACCAAATAGGGTTTCACTCGCATAGAGAACTTCAGGGAGTACAACGGTTTTGTAATGTCTTAATTTCGTGTTTATGGACGTACACTTTTTATTGTAAATATTTCTAGTGGTTTTTGCGGATTTAATTAGTTTATTAGTTCTTTCTCTCCAGTTAATCTTTTCTTTATTATTATGTGTTATGGTTTCGCCCAGGTATTTAAAGCTTTTGACCAATTCCACGTCTTGATTATTAATTTTGACTTTGTCTATGCAGAGGGGATCACGAAGCATTATTTTCGTTTTTCATAGGATATTTTTAATCCTATTTTTTTACGTATTTCTCTACGATTTCCAATTGTGACCTTGCTTCTTCTATGCTGTTGGATAATAGTGCTAAATCATCTGCAAAGCCCAGGCATTTGACTTCTATTTTTTCCAATTTTGATGTTAGCTTTGTTTTCCTTATCCCACTGGTGCATGATGTACTCTAGAGCGCAGTTGAGGAGTAGTGGGGAAAGTCCATCCCTTGTCTTAACCCCGTTTTGATTTTGAATGGTTCCGAGATCTCACTTCTGAATTTTACCTTGGATTTTGTATCGGTTAGTGTTAATTCGATCATTTTAACTAGTTTAGTGTGTAGGCCAAAGTTTCTCAGTATTTTTAATAGGGATTTCCTATGTATACATTCATAGGCCTTTTTGAAGTCGATAAAGGTAGTACATACATAAAGGTAGTAGATAAAGGTAGACAAAGGCTAGTTGTTTATTCCTGGATTTAAAGTAATCTATTATTAACTTTAGGGTTAGTATTTGGTCGGGGCAGCTTCTCCCTGGCCTAAATCCTCCTTGATACTCCCCCAGTTCTTCTTCCAGTTGATCGTTAATCCTATTGAAGATGATTCTGGATAGGATCTTATATGTGCAATCCAGGAGAGAAATCCCTCTATAATTGTCGGGATTGGTTTTATCCCCTTTCTTGTGCAGCGGATGAATTATTGCTACTTTCCATTCAGAGGGGAACTGTTCGTTGTTCCATATTTCTACAATTTCTTTGTGGAGGTTCATTATCGTTTTTGAGGAGGCGTTTTTCCATATTTCAGCTTTGACATAATTTTCACTTCTGGCTTTGTTATATTTTAGTTCCTTTATTGCAGTATGCACATCATGGACTTTGGGAGGCTCTCTGTTTTCAGAATTAGTTTCAATTTCGGTGTGTATGTCTATCACAAAAGGTTCTTCTGGGTCTTCACAATTTAGAAGCTTTTGGAAGCTTTTAGCCATGATGTTGGCATTTTCCTTATCGTTGTGCGCTAGGTTTCCTTCCTCATCTTTTAGCATTAACGTTGGGGACAGTTTAAGTTTAAAATTATTGTAATATTGCCGCATATTTTTTTTCAGGAAATCTACTTCTATTTGGTTTAAGATGTTTTTCTCGTGTTGTCTTTTGGCGTTACGGATTATCTTCTGGGAGAGTTTTCTTTGCTTGATTAGGTTTCTATGATTTAGTTCAATTTTACTAGATTGGAAGCTTAACCAGCTCTTGTGTCTTTCTTCAACTGCAAGATCGCACTCTTGGTTCCACCACGGGTGTTTCTTTTTCTTGTTTGGTACTGCTACTTCAGTAGCTATATCCTTGAGTTTCACCACTAGATCTAGTTTCGTGTCGCTGGGGATGCTTTCTGTTTCTAGGTTATATTCTCCATTTTTAGTCAGTCCCGACTGGTCATAATTTTTCCTGGGTTTTTTTAGATGATGATTTCTTCTTGCTTAGTGGGGTCATTTTGATTTTAATATTAATTATATAATGGTCAGAATCTATGTCGAGTCTTTGCGTGACTTTAACGTTGTAGATTTCTTTATGGGTATTTTTATCCATACAGATATGGTCCAGTTGATGTTCCCCTTTTTCCCAACCAGGGTGTTTCCATGTTCTCAGTTTTTTGGGCATTCTTTCAAAGCTTGTCAATTTTGACAGGAGGTCGTGGTTCCTGCAAATTTTTACTAATCTTCGGCCATTCTCAGTGATTCTGTTATGGGCTGGCCATTTTCCTACGATGTCTCTAAATATATTTTCCTTACCCAATAAATAGCGTTAAAGACTCCGAGTACAATTTTAGTGTGATTTTGTGTTAATTTTTGTCATTACCTGATCTAAAATATCCCAGATTCATTAACTGATTCTCTATCTATAAAATTTTTACCGTTTGTCGGTGCATGGGCATTGATGACTGTGTAAAATTTATTTGCCATTTTTATAGTTAGTGTGGCCAATTCTAAAAACATTTTAGAAAATTATGAAAAACTGAAGAAAGCAAGATACTGAATTAATCAAAATTTTGGATATTTCTAAAACAAGTCCCAGAATGCTTAAATTTTCAACGAATTATGTTTAACGATATGAAAATTTACTGAAAAAAATGTACGATACAAAATTTGATCATTTCAACATAAAATTAACGGTAAAAAAATACGAGTCGAATGCCTTACATTGAATTACACAGAGCGAATTTAAGTCAAAAAGTTTGTGGTAACAACACACATTACCAAAAAAACACTAAAATTGACAACAAAAAATGTTAATCTTCAAAAGCAGTTTTAACAGTAAATTATAGCTGTTTATGTAAACTAGTATAAAAACCCTATTGTATATTACTGTAATTAATCTTTTTTTATGTTATTTTGTTTTTGCTCTTTTGCTAAAAACTACAAATGATGATGCGGCCATAAAAAACTAATTATCAAAAATTAAGTACACTTTTATACCTACTCTTTTTGTGACACATATCAAACTGTGAACCGTAGTTATTTTCTGAAGGTACCTTCACTAGGAGATTTTTTTTCATGATAAATAATTTTTTACCTAATCTATTTATTGTTCTCTTAAGAACAGGTTGTAGATATTTCTGTTATATAAAATAATTATAGACTAACAAAATATAAACAGTATAGAGATCTGTGAACACTAAGGAAGAAAGTAAGTACCTTACATTTATCTAACTTTGTGTTAGAATTACACTACAATAATAAAAAAGATTCACAACAAACTATATATAATTTTATTGTACAAAATGTTTATTTTTTCATAATTTTTGAGTGGCTTACTCAGTGACCTTAGTAGACATTTCTGTTAATTAAAATAATTATAGACTAACAAATATAAACAGTACAGAGATCTATGAACACTAAGGAAGAAAGAAAATACATGTATCTAAGTTTATATTAGAATCACACTACAATAATAAAAACGATTCACAACTAACTATGAATAATTTTACTATACAAAATTTTTCTTTTTTCATAATTTTTGAATGGCATACTCAATGAGCTTAGCCTTACCTCATTGATTTTTTGGTGGTTCTAAGAGATCTTTCAAGAAAATATTTCTGATATTAAAAATCTTAGAATTGTTGACTTATCCTCATAATTTTAATTCCAAACAATCTTGAATTTTGTGTTTCAGAATATGAACAACAACTTAACGTTGATTTATTTCATCGTCAGATAATACAAGATAAAATTACAATAATAAGAAATAAGCACATTATTTATTTTAAGTCACATCTACAACTTGATCACTACTGACTACTGCGGGTTATGGACGGTAGGTCGTAACGTTAAATAAATTCCAGATATTAACTGGAAATTGAACTATGGACCTTTGCTTTGCAGTATAGCACAAAAAATACTACGCTACATAGGCGATCAAGCTTATAGATTTATTAAACTTTTAAATTAGGATTCAAAATCGTTTTAAATATTATCAACGTACACATGTGAGTTTTTGGGTAAAAGTTTTAAAAATATGTTCTTAGAAGTCCAATTTTATTGTATAAACTTTCTCAGTAAGTAAGGTGATATTTTAGGTATTTAGAAACCTGTAGGCCTTATATGAGTGACGAAATATTACCGGTATTAAAGTTTAGTTAAATCAATGAAGTTTCCTGATGGCTATTAGGGGAAGCCTAAGTATAGCATTTTTGCAAATTATTGATTAGTTAGCCCTATGCATGTTCATAATTAATGTCCTAATAACGTACTGGATACACTAATGGGAAAGTTACATGCAAACGGTTAAAAACCAATTTATGTTTTAATTTAAAAAGGGCTGAATTAAATTTGTTAAAGTTCAGATAAGTGATCAATTGTATAACAATAAAACTTTTAAAAATAGACAGGCTTTGAATAAAACGGAGTATTAGCTTGAAACGCGGTTTCTATTTTTTAAATACCATTAACTAGCAAAATATTAATACATTACATAGTATACATTACAAGTATCCATACCTTCTTTCTGTGAAACACCAAGTGCTGGGTTCACGATTTTTGTTTTGCAAAGACATTAAAACAACACTCGTAACATATCCAGGCAGTTCTGAAGCAAATCAATCTAAATACATAATTTAAATTAAATGGAATTGTACTGTTATTGTGCAGCATATCTCTCTTGGAAGTAAATTAGTTTTGACCAACCAAATACAAATCGGTGGTTCAACAAACGGCACCAAAAACAACCGACTTGGCAAGCTTTCTTTTAATCTATTCTAAAAACACAAAAGTGGCATTTCGGTCCATTAAATGAGTTAGCAGAAAGGAGAGATTTTTTAGAGTAAACAAGCAGTACGAAAATAAATTAAAAGTGACCTCCCCCGACACTTGAAAACGAAGGTTGGATATTGACAATTTTTTGACAAGACTTTTGGTGAGGTAATCTGATTCAGCAATAAGACATGAACAAAAGTATGGCAGTAGGTGACGGAAAATGGCCGTTTGTCTCTTCACAGAAAACAGAATCTATAAAACTCATAAGTGCTCTTGAAACAACCCATGCGTAGATTCTTGTAGTATTGCAGTAATGTAAATCTCTAATCTAGTGAGTAAATAAATAGGAAGGCTGGGCTAAAGAAAGCACAGGAGTTCAAGAGAGTAATTATTTTAAACAAGATAGTGGCTTGATAAGTAGGGATCCTTAAACCCTCACTCCGAATTAGACTCATCCGGTTTTATGTGGTTCAGTGTTATTATACGAAGTAGAAGCTTAGATATTGAATTAAAATGAGATAAAAAGACCGAGGCCTTCTAGATGTGGTGTTACAGAAGAATGCTGAAGATATCGTGAACGGAAAGAGTAAAGATTAGAGAAGTCTTCTTAGAATTGAATTATGAAATGGATTTGCGATTACCATGAATCGTAGAAACATAGTCACGTGATGAGAGGCAATAAATACAGAATACTGAAAAAATAAGCAGTGAAAGATAGAGGGTAAGCGTGATCCAGGTTGACGTGGGACTCCATTGTTGAAGAATCTTCAGCTCTGATGTGGCGTGAGTTCAGTTAAAACTAAATCCTTGAACAAAAAATAAATATAACTTAAAATAATCTAATCTGACTCAACAATCCAGTAATCTGTAGTTATTCTCAATCTATTAACCAAGTACACTTTATTCCATAAGGTTGATTAAAACTACCTAGATAAAAATGTGTTGTTATCCAAGTGTAAACAAACGTTTTCGTGTTAAATAAATTTTTATTTTTATAAAATATTTATTAAATATTGATTATATCTTCTTGCAAAGCCTAAGATATTTTCAAAAGTAAACAATTTTGTCTTGACAAAATTGGTGAAAGATAACTTACCTGGGATATTTGGATCATCTGTGAAAAGTAGAGAACATGTTACCACCAAAGATTTAGCTACGAGTTTCATCTAAACGGGTGAAGCGAGGATAAAGCAGGAAGGATTGTACGGTTGTTGTTATAAAGCTATGGAGTGGAGGGGTCTAAAGGATGAAGATATATTCAATAGAAATGAATGACGTTTTAGGCTGTGCTAAATAGCCTAGTGCTGTAGAACAGCCGCTATAAAAGTAAAAAATTTTGTAACACAAATGTAATTTATGTCATGTAGCCTATACTGAAATTTGTTGCCCGTTAAAATATGTCGACTAAATTTTTCATGATTCATAATATTTTATCAAAAAAGCTTTTAATTTCTTTTAAAATATAATTTAATTTACATAAACCACAACTAGGAGATACTGTTGATAAACCAGTAGTAAAATATCACCGTAAATATTCGTATTCCTATCTTACTCCAAGTTAACGTTTGTACCTTTTCTCAACCAAATCATTTTCTCAATCAAATCAAATCATTAGACTTATTTTAAAAAAAATTAAACGTTAAAATTCTTTACATGTTTTAAGTGAGGGAATTTCTTGTAACAAAATAAATTTTTCATGGACAAAATAAAAAATCACCTTTTTCAGGATCTTTAAAAAGTTAAACAAATCTTTTTTCTCTCTTAAATTTTGTTATTATTCAAATCTCTACACTTAACATTTATAAATCTATATGTAATTGATAACAACTAACCAATATTTCATGGCTCCATCTTTTTTGGAAGAAAAGATGAAGGAAGAAAGAAAACGGTACACATAGTTTCTCAGCTTTTTTTCAGCTTCACTCAGCTGTAACATAAGTTACAAAAATGACGTTTTGAGGAAACGCGATTAAAATTAAACACGACTGATTATGTGTACAAACCATGTAAGACAAAGTAATTTGCTGCCTAATCAGAATGTTCCGCACTGTATGAGGCGTTGTCTGGATTATCTTCATTTTCAATCTGATCTTCCAGTGTCTTTCTTGACAGAGGTTTTTTTGTCGTATATGAAACACCTAGATCACATTTGCGGATCCGTTCGATATCCAACCTTTTAATGGCCAATAGAATATTCTTTCCAGGATTAAAACCCATCTGCAAAAGCTGTATTTTTTTTAATGTCCATACAGCTTTATGAATACCAAACTGAAAAGCTGAAACCGCACAAAAATTTTAATCGGCACAATTGCCCATATGGACCCTAACATTGTTCAAACGTTTTTTGGGTTTTGGGTTTTTCCATCACACATTTTTGCAAAAGTTGTGTTTGTGACAGGTCTCTAAATACATGATTTATTTCGTTCATAGTTACTAAAAGTAAAAAGAAAAACTGGAAAAAATTACAAAATATTTTTCGTCCATACATTTGTGGTAAATTCCATTGACGACAGATTCAAAAATATTTCTAGTGGCCGTAGAAACATAAATTTCACACCATTTAAAGTGAAAAATTTTAAATTACAATTTGACACAAAAACCAAAAACATCGAAATTTTTTCTATTTTTTCAGTAGGTTCATAATAAAAGTTTTCAATCAGTAGTTTTTGAATTCCCCTTAATTCATATACAGTACATGGTTGTTAAAAATTTTAAATCTAAAATGTTCTTACTGATAACTGTTACTGTGGTTAATTTTTTTTTTTTTTTGTTAAAATTAACCATTTATCTTGTTTTAATTATCTTTCTTCCATTATGTAATAATTATTGTCTTCACACAAAGTAAATTTATTGAATGAAAAATAAATACAGAATGAATTTATGTGAATAAAGAGTTATGCGGACCTATGTAAAAAAGTAACAAAACTTCCACGCAGTAAAAGTCTCCGACAATTGTACGGCGTACAGCTGTTGCCTTCTGAGGGTTGATCAAAGTTCACCCAAGCGCTACCTACCCTTTTCAACGATAACTATCTTTAATGCGCACTATCCACTACAGATGACGGTAGTGTTGTTATTTCCAACTTTCATATTTCGTACAATTTCTTCTACTTTTACGAAATATTTTTATTTCTTGTTTTTTCCTAATTTTGTTCATGAAACTGAATAAAAAGTAAATCTTATACTTGAGCTATAATATGATTTTAAGATTTTTCGTTTTCCTACGAAATTTTTTTGGGTTCAGAATAACAGATTTTTCAACTTTTTCTGATGTCCAACTCCACGGATCTTTGAGCTAAGTTCCAATTTGTTTTAATACGTTCTGACATGAACTACTTTACGACTCCGGAAATATTACCCCAAAGTATTAAAATTATGATTGATTTAATTACTTCAGCTTACTAAATTCATACATCTTCAACTTTTTTTAACTTTCCTAACTTTGAGATCTATATTATTCACAAGGGCAGGCAACATTGCATTTTCGAAAACGTTTTAATTTGTTTTTTAAACTTCTCTAAACACGACAGATAGAGTAATCTATCGTGGTCGCCATACTCGTAAAATATTACTGGCTAAGCCCTATTGAGAGTTAAAAAATAGTAACTAGTTTACTTATTTTGCAAAGTCTTAATTTTGTAACAACAAATTACTATTAGAGTTTACACTTATCAAATAATGTACCGATTTGATGTGTAATTTTGCTAGCAAACTGGATCATTATTAGGAAATCTAACATAATCTTACATAAATCAGACCTCTTTCTTCTTCTTCTTACTATCAAGGATTAGGCATAAGCCTGTTCCGAACTCACAAACCATCCTCTGCGTCTACACAAACACGAGACACTCCAACCCGTACATCTGGACTACTACCATTTTCTTCATCATCTTCTTCCCACCTCCCTTCTTCCAACTGGAACATATTCCGTCACCTTTAAAGGTGTTCTCTCCTCTGGCATCCGTTCCAAATGTTGCCTCCATTGGTTCCGGTACTCCTCCACATTTTCATTTAAAAAAAAATCAAACCTAAAATTTTAAAAGGCTACACCCTCATCAAAAATTAATACTGAAGTTAACTCATTATCACCAGAAAATATTAACTATAAAAAATATGAATGTCAGTAGGTATTATAAAATGATATTATATTACCAAAAAAATCAACCATTTTTGCGAATTACCTGACTCTAAATCTTTTATACCTACACCAATAACATTGATTTTTGTTGACTCAAGTGATATATAGTTGCCTACTTGATCTGCCAAACAGATTTGTGTAAGAAGGTTCGAATATCTGTGAGTCAAACATTCTTCAAAGTGAATGTGAGATTTTTAACTTTCGATAGGCTTAAGCACTAATAACATAATTACTTATTGTTCTGGATTTAAGAACAGATTGTAATGTTGCAGTTTCGAAATACAAATTTTGTATTTTCCTGCAAATTTTACATTTGGTTTCATTTATAGAGCATGGCGGTAATACAAATAAACAATATCAATAGTTCTCAATCAAAAGATTTACTTACATAAAAATATCTGCATAAGATAAGTTGTTTAGGTCATCAGCTGAAAGGCTGGTTTGAACCTCTAGAAGCTTTAGTGAGTAAAACGAGGAGTGAGGTGGTTTACCTTTGCATTCCTCACTGAGTTGAAAAATATGCTCACCAGCATGCCCGGCCCTCTGAATAGCATCTACTTTCCATTCTGCAAATGACCGTTACTTTATTCACCACAGGGTCTGGCTGTATAATGAAATTCGTTACTCTCAAAGGAGATAACTCTGACAAGTGTCTTTTACACATATACATACCTCTTCTGTTCTGAAATTCTTCAGTCATATAATTGGCTGACATGTAATAGGAAACCGATCTTTTTTTCTAGTCCTGGAACTAGCAGATAAAGTGCAAATAATTTAACACTCCACCTGCCTGTTATGGGAAAATAAGATAAGAATATCTGTAAAATTAGAATGGTTTTTTTAACAATAAGTAAAACTAATGCCAAAAAACATTTTCAGCATAATAATAAGTTATGAGGTTTGTAATAAATCAACCCTTTAGCCAAATTCCTAAAGAGGATCTCACTGTTTTTACTATGCGTTCGCGCGTTTGGTATTTCAAAAGAATTAACGTCACGTCAGTGCATCAATTTATTCAATTTGATAAAACAAAATTAAGCGACTCCTAAATTCTTTTAGCATAAACTTTTCTTGTGGAATTGATTAATTAAAAATGTAATTCGTTTACACATTTTTGTTGTTTCACCATTAAATAAAAATCTGATTCAAACCTTTCATAAGGGTGCAATTTAATTCACAATTTAAATATATAAGGTTTCTTGGTGAAGCACTTAACTTTTTACTCTAAAATTGAAACTATTTTTTATTCACCACATTGATAGATTGTAGAGTAAAACACATTATTCGTAAAGTAGAAAACTTGATTAATTTTATTTAACCTCTAACTTTTCAGTTCATAAAACGAGAATTAGAGTAGAATGAAAGATAATTTTTTTAGCTTTCAAAATACCAGGTAAGTTAAATAACTACAAATAAATTAAATAACTACATATTATAATAAGCTCGAGAGAATTAACATTATTTTTAATTTAGGTTTTAAGTCAGTTTTATCAGATTTAACTAATCATACAACTATAATGGACTCAACATACCACTATTATGGACAACTAATGTGGACTCAACAATACTTCTGCCGGCCCGTAGTGTAGTGGTCATGACAATTGACTTCTGCCCCACTGGTTCCGGGTCGACTCCCTGTCAGATCTGATATTTTTTCATCAATCATTTTCATCTGTTACCCGTCATCACTTGCATTACCAGTAACATGAAAAAAGTCAGCCGTACCATACAGTCAACAATATTTTGTACTTTACTGTAAGTAGAATATTCTTTTTTTAACTTGATTTATGCAAAAATTGACAACCCTGCTAGAGCAATACATGTAGAATACTTTAGTTAGTGTTAATGACTTCTGTGTGAAGAGATCGCCCCTATCTTTTATATTGTGAGGCCCTTACTCCAATGTCTCTCTAGTCTTCTAGGTGGACTCGGTGTTAAGTATGAAGGGACGTGTAAATTAGGGGTTAGTGTACCCTATTAGTTTGTAGTGACAACGGATTTAAAAAATAAATTAAATAAGTTAAATAATAAAACATTTTATTGTAGGTTAAGTCATATTAATCAATATAAAACTTTTTGCAATATTTGTTCGAATCGCGTTATTTTACCCCTATTGTGTTAATAAATTTAATGCAACATATTACGTGAAAAATAAGGGTATTTTAATGTAGCTGCTATTAGCATTACAATATTTAGGGAGGTTATATAGACGTACAATATTATATATATCATTGCGTGGATCTATGTTGTGTTAATGTGGATTTTAAGTTATTTAGATCGACTCTTTCATTAGTTGCCTAATACTAAGTTATATGAAAAAAATTATTTTACTGATTTGATATTGTACTAAATTACTATTAATAATCACCGGTAATGACCGCATGCAAATGCCTCCTATATTAGGGCAATTTATTTATTCTATTACAAAAATGATTTTTTATCTGATACGGAAATATAAATTAATGATTATAATACCAATATTACTGTTAGCTGTGTATAACTGTTAGATTACATAGGTTGCATAAACAGAGATGTTCGAATCCAATTTCATTTATTTCCTTAATGGGTTTCAAAACTCCCTTAAAATTTAATTCATGAATACTTTATGTTATGTTATGTCTATATCACGTTAACACAACTATGTTTTTCAAATGCAGAGAGATTCAAAATTGAAAGCAATTTCTCAGGAGCTTCTTTTACAGCTCCTAAATAAGAAAATATGTTTATATAAACATAGAACTGAAAAACATTCTTAGTGAGTTACGGCTAGAAAAATGTTTTGTTTCGAATTCAGTTATTCCCGCAAAAATGAGGTCATACGGAAATTCTTTTTGGTTTAACTTGGCGGGAAATATTGTGGCATCTTATGGTTTTCAATAAAATTTGAAATTACGCATTGAAAAAACCGGCAAGCCACTTTGTAGGTATTAACCAACCCCTTCATTCTTTTAATTTTTTATTTAATTGAATTAATAAGTTAATCAGCTACTATTTCCTACCTAAAGAATCACTGCACTCATTTTTTTGTAACAATTTAGTTTTTCTCTCATTAATAAAACACGAATTTCAATATCGTGTTTTAATTTTTTACTTATTTGACTTTCATTAGCCTATTCTTTTAAATTATTTTACAAGTTGAATTATTTTGAAAGTTAATGGGTTAATTTAGCATTTAACAAAGTTATTACCTATACGTTTAACCAAACAATAGTATTATTTTTTTACTCCTAATTTTTATGTTATAAAATGTCATATATCCTTAAAACTATCGGAGAAACAGTTATGAGAAATATTTTATTTAATTTTTTTGTTAAAAATCATATCCAAATGTTCAAAAACTAATGCCATCAAGTTTACATCTTAAAATTTCTGTATGGTATTTCCGGAAGATATCTCTTGCCAGCTGTAACCCGCCAACGAAGATTTTCCGGACTAAGTTTATGCAAACATTTTTACTTATTTTCAGCTGTAAAATCAGCTTCCGGAAGATTGTCGTTTAATTTTGAATCACACTGTAAATTTATTATAAAACTATGAGTGTGATTTATAATTTTACAAATTTTGAAAAAAAAATTCAACATGGGAGTTTATCATGCAGTCAAGAACTCTGCCTACTGAGTCACATAAGCAATAGGCCTACAGCTTTTCATCTTTTACCAGTTGCATTGTAAAGATTATATCCATTTAACTTTTTAATTTATAATTTGAATTTTAGGTTAAATTTTTTTTAAATTTCAGTTTTTACATCTAGGTAACTGAAGCAGTAAAGCCCTTTTACAAATTACAAAAATTTAATTTAACATTTTTCCTCAATGCTGTATTATTTTAGTAACTTGCATTTAACAGAAAGATTATTTTTTCATAAATTCATATTAATCTTCACAGAAAGAGAATTATCTGTATTAATAACGTAAAAAAATTATATTTACCATGGAAAGGCCTAATTTTAAAAACTTTGTAATACCCGGCCTTTTGATCTAACGATGTGTAGTCTTAGAACTGACGTGTTGTAATTCCTATCTCATACCACCATTAATTTTTGAAATTATCTTCATAAAGTAAACTTCAATTTAATTTTTAAGATAAGGTGACTCCACTTTGTTATTGGAGTCAGGAATTTTAACTGGCTCTGAACACCCACTACATTTTTAATGAAGTAATAAAAAATATGCTTCTAGTGCAAATTGTGTACTCGATATTGTAATTATCTTATGCATCACAATAGTGTGTAATGATGGACGTAGCTTCCTAATGAGCGGTCTTCTCCATTCTTGTGAATCTCCTGAAAAAGTTTTTCTTTGAGTCTTCTTTTACCCGTCTAGAAAGATGGAGTTTCCTGGTATAAATAGATACCAGGATAACGCATGATTATGACCGGGATCCTCAACAAAAAATATCGAGGTTCAACATGATATGTGGGGCAATAAACCGATCCCTCAGGAGAAGAGCTAGAAAGAACACCCTGCTCAAATTTTATAAAGTAATGGCGATCCCAGCATTGGCTTATGGAAGCGAGACATGGGTCCTTACAAAGAAACAAGAATCAAAAATTCAGGCAGCAGAAATGCGATTCCTGAGGCAGGTGAAAGGTTGTACAAGAGAGGATAGAATCCGAAATGAGGAGATAAGGAGAGAGTGTGATGCCCAGCCACTCTTGAGCATATTGAGAACCTACAGGAAAAATTGGTCAGATCATGTTGTAAGAATGTCATAAAACCGCCTCCCTCGATCTGCGCTGCTCTATAAACCAATCGGAAAGAGAAATATTGGTAGGCCGAGGAAAAGATGGACGCCGGAACAGGCTTGAATAGCCTAATCCATGAAGACGACGACGACGAAATAGATACACGTCAAAATGTGAAAACATTACTAACCATCTTCTCACAAATTGGTTTTATTTCAACTTATTTTACTATTAATTCCTTAGGCTTAAAAATTCACAGGTGACTACCTAAGCACTCAATGAAGTCAACTGTTACTTAAATAAAGTAGGAATAGGATCGATTAAATTCAACACTGAAGACATTGATATAACCTTTCATATCTTTTTACTTTTTGTCGTGCTTACTACTTGTTTCAAAAAAAATGGTTGTAAAAAGAAAATTGTTAATAAAACTCAAGAAAATACTGTTCTGACCTAAATTAATGGTATCTGCTCCGGAAACAGAATAAATTCTAAACAAAATAACAATAAAGCAATTTACTTCACTAATAGATAATAATAACACTAGACTTTTTTGTTTACTATTGTTTAGGTTATCAGCCGAAAGGCTGGTTTGAACCTCTAGAGCTTTTACTAAGTAAACCGAAGAGTGAGGTGGTTTATAATTGCCAATTTCATTGAATAGAAAAGTATGCTTATGAGCAATCCAGGACCTCTGCAAAACACCTACTTTCCACCCGGAAAATCACAATTCATTCACCACAGCGTCTGGCTGTATAATGAAATTCATTACTCTCAGAAGGGATAGTTCTGGCTGTTGCCTTTTACACATCTAGGCCTACCTCTTCTTTTCTTAAATGTTATAATCATACAATTGGCTGACCATGTGATAAGAAACAGAACTATAATTTGTACCCCTGGAACTAGCAGATCGAGTAAAAATAATTTAACACTCCACCTGCCTGTTACGGGAAAATTTTACGTACCATCAAAGTTATTACAAAAAATATAAATGCAAAGTTTTATGGTCTCATACTGGGTATCCGCCAAGTTAAGTTCTCTAAAAATTTATTAGAGGAAAATCTCGTTACATGTAACTGAACATTTTAGCTACATCCTCGGTGGTTAAATCGTAGTGTTACGTTGGTTTTTATAACACTTTAGATCTACTGCCTTAATTGTATAAGCAGATAAAAATTGTGTGATGTAGAATTCCTGCCAGTACTTTTTATTCAGCAGATCTTTGAAAAATTATTAGTAATTCACTGTCAAATCCATTAATATAAATACTTTTTATATGAACTCAGTTCAAAGGAATGCAAATAAATTAGTTTACCTATTAACGAATAATTAGAAAAAGAAGAATTTATCAGTAATATATACTATTTAGTTGTTTAGACTTTCAATTGAACTAATTTTGTTGATTTAGCCTCGTTTGAAGAAATTTTTTTAATGTAATTTCATTTTTAATGGAGATAGTAGAAAAATAGCTATCAGTATTGATCATACAGGATACAACTCTAAGGAACAACAAAAAATATTAATATTGACATTTTAGATATAGACGTTGACATTATAGAATTTTCAGATCTAATTTTACGAACAGATGCTCTTAGGATATATACCATGGTATATACGAAACAAACATATCTATAGTGATTTAGGACTTAACTCAGTTAGATAAGAAATTACCCGATTTAGTCACACATGAACATACGAATGAAGACTGAACGGGCATCCGAATCATTTTGCTATAAACTTGCTGGACAACATCGCTGCACTTTTACGAGACTTAACAGATGCAATGATTTAAAATTTGATACTGTACTATTTTTACACCGGTCCGTCGTTCGTATTTTGCCCGCTGTTGGCGCTGTTACGTGGTTGCTGCTGCCGATAGATAGCGCAGCGGTCAAACCTCTCACAGTTCGTGAGCCGGTGGTAAGATATACCTGAGGAACCGGTGAAAGCGATAGTTAAAGGTGAACTGTTTTTATCGATCCGATCACTCGAAAGGGTTGGTACGGAGAAGGAATTTACACTCAACATTAAGTATTTCGTGCTCTACATGCTCATTTCTTTTCCCGTCCCTTTCCCTTCACCGATGACTGCTTCTCTTGCAGGCAGCGGTAACAGGTGCTCGCTGCGTCGGCGACTGCTCCTATTTGTTCAGGCAGCGGTATAGACGACCCTGTTTTCGCTTGTCAGCGGCTGCTTTTCTTGAGGTAGCGGTGAAGGTTTTCCCTCTAACACTTTTTTGTACTACTTGAACGACACAGCCGGATGCCCTGCCGCTCCGGCCGGTCCTATGATGGTTTTACCGATTGGACTACTACAGCCGTGTGGAGACAAATTAAGTACTAAATTTTAACACAATTAACGTTACTTTCATAAACAGATATATTTTTTTCATTTCTATTTTAAATCATTCCAAAATTAATTTTTTTTAAAAGTCTTTTAGACTTTTAAATCTATAACATTTATTATTAATGTATAATGATGTATGTTTTATATTCAATTTTAATTTTATTACTTATTGTTATTGTTTCTTTATAAAAGTACAGATTGTAATTTTGTTGATTTGATAAAATATTAGTATTGACAGAGTGATAATGAATAGCTAATGTAGTTTTTAAATTCCACTTAAATTTATGAACATAATTAAGAGTTTATTAAGATACAGTTCAATCAATTTAGAAAAGGTGGTCTGATTAGCAAGGTGTAATGATAAAGAATAAAATAGTTTCACGATAATTAAAACATTATTACTTAATTAATAATCTTTCTTACTGGTAAGTAAATGAATTACAAAAAAATATCTGCTCTAATTACTTCTTTCCCAAACCCCTCATCTCTATCTACAAAGCACACACCACGGACGGTGTGTTGGTCGTAAATTTATGTATGTAAAAGGGCTCGGCTCGTTATTATTTCCGTACGTTGTATTAGATTGTCAGGCCTATTCATTTTCCATATTTAAAATCTGATCACGCAACTGAACATTACGAGGCAATAATGTCGTTTTGTCACGCTGACTGAGTGACGGCTACCTGATATTTAATTCTTGTATATGTATGTATATGTGTACACAACATTCACAAAACAAATACACACACACACGCGCGCGCACTCACACACACAATTCTATAACAGTAGGTTTCTATTATAGGTTAATATAATACAAGCTAAACTACTGTACTAGCCTCTACAGCCTAATACATGTAGACTACAAATACTAACTCACTAATATCGTTCCATTAACAAACGTCTAATGTCGCTAACGTTTATAAAACCCTAATTGGACGAAATTATCTACCTATTCTACCCCTGATAAAATTCATTATTATTACTAGGCCTATTATTATTGTACTAAACCATTGTTATTAATATTACTATTATTATTGTTATAATATTGATCGAACCTTTGTAATTATTCCACTATTATGTGATGACAATATTGTAAAACCTACAGCATATAGTCTAACTTACAAAAGTTGAATTTAAATTTACTAAAAATCAAGTAATTTAATTTAATTGGATGCTGAAACTTGCCAATAAAGTATTATTAAATTAAATACACATTGAAGGACCAAAGAATAGTTTAAAGATAAATTGTCTTCCTTTTGTAGACGACCTGGTAATCATTAGGCCTACTAGAAAAACGGAACCAGTGATTAGAATAAATCAACGAGTTTCAAGAACAAACATAAAAAGTAGAACTAATAATTTTATTTGAATAAACTAAATACATAACGAATGTAAAACCAAGCCGCATCACTTAAAGATACAATGGGAAAAAATTGGAAAAATTTATAGGTTCAAGAGTTGGGGAGATAAGACAGCCGAATATCAGCGAAATAAAAATAAAAATAGTAAACGAGGAAGGATGCCCGCTGCACTACGAAGAACTCACCGCATGTTTAAAAAGAAAGTACTCTTTCTAGACAAGCGAAGATCAGAGATTATAATTCTGTAATAAAACATATAAGTCTGGACGCAAGTGAACACCTTGGAATGACCCAGAAAGCTGATCTAAGAGAAGCAGTGAAATTTCATAGAAATATCTTTTACAAGATAATAATAATCCAAAAATAGTAGACGGACAATTCAGGTTACGAGGACGAGAAGACTGTACAAGAAAAACGAATGGTTAATGGAAGCTATCACAAAACAAAAACTATAATTCAACTATCACGTGTATTGAATTGATGACAAATGGTTAACAAAACAAGTTTTTAAGACACTAAACAATAGACCTAAGGTATCAGATAAAATGGTTTAAAGAAGTAAGAAAGGATATAGAGAAAATTAGGGTAAACCGAAAGAGTACTTATATGGATTTTTTTTTTTTGGTTTTACGTTTGACTGTTTGCAATTTCTGCTAATGCAAACGTGGAGAATATTGATGTATGAAAATGAGCGATGAAAAAATGCTTGACCTGACCGGGATTCGAACCCGGGACCCCGGCGAAGAAGCCAGTTGCGCTGAGCAATATAATGGATTGAATCAACTTCAGACATCTGATTCCTGGCTTCAAGGACTACCACGAAGAACTTATAATTTTCTCTAAGTTTCTGTGTCATGAACTCTACTCGTTCAACTTTTCCTAGCTCTCCCTCTCAAATCATCCACCCGCTTCATCTACGATCTTCCAACATCTCTCCTGTTTCCTCGAGGTCTCCATTGGTATACTCTATATGCCCATATATCACAGCTCTGCCTCACCATATGTCCAACCCATCTCTATTGAGACCCACCACAGCCGATGTCCATGACATCAGTTAACTTTGTTTTCTCATGGAGCACCTAATTATTTCTCATTCCGTTTCATAAAGTAATAGCTAGCATGGGGTTTTCCATAGATCTTTTGCTACTATATTTCGTCTTGTTACTTTATTTTTTAAGGCCATGGATTTCGGTATACATTTACTAGAAATACACAATATAATACAATCATTAAAAACATGTACACTCATTTTTTTCAAAATTAAAATCACAAAAATCCAAAGGTATTAACATTATCAAAACTTCATCTATCACAAAATCCACAATGAAAATTAATAGACTAGGAGATCTCATAAAAAAATGGTAGGATTTTTCACTGGGTGAAGAGAGAAACAGGATATCGAGCTCATAAGTAGGCCTACTACTGATTATTGTATTATTTTAGAACTGTAATTAATTCAATACAAAGTAGATTATTTAAAAAAAATCTGGTGTGAAACACTCACACGATTTTCTCTTGCCAATGCAAGTAATGAACGATATAAACTAATGTTAGTAATGAAACATTAAAAATAAACAAAAAACTCACCTCAAAAAACGTAACATAATTTTAATCATGAGTGAAAGACGCAAAATGAAAATTAACCTCAGTTTTGCTTAAAAATACGGAAAATCACTCTTTCACGCTTAACTAGGCTCTGTAGAGAAAAATGTTCTAAACAAAAGTTGTAGATCTTTTAATTTACTATAAATTTGATTATTTATACACTTTTGTCGTAAAATGCATACTAAAGCCGAAATCTTTAAAAAAATTGTTTTTCCACACGTTTTCGTGAGAAAAAAACAGAAAATCGCTCTTCTTCTTCATGTAGCATCTCCATTACGAAGGTGTGCTAGCATCATGGCAATCCTGACCTTAGAAACTGTAGCTCTAAATAGGTCGATGGATGACAAATTAAACCACTCTCGCAGGTTCCGTAGCCAGGAGGTTCTTCTTCTTCCAACCGATCGTTTGCCCATAATCTTTCCCTGGATGACAAGATGAAGGATTTCATATTTTGGACCTCTCAAGACATGGCCGAGGTACACCAGCTTTCTCTTCTTGATTTCGATCATCACTTCCATTCCCTTCTGCATCCTCCTTAGGACTTCCATGTTTGTGACTCTCTCTGTCCAAGAAAATCGCTAATTACCATTAAACTAAGCGCTATACAAAAAAATTTTGAAATAAAAGTTGTAGGTTTTTAAATTTTCTACAACTTTTATTATGTACATTTTTGCGCTAAAATGCATATTAAAGCCGCAATCTTAAAAAAAACAATTTTTTACGTGAAAACAGCCTCTCCAAGAATTTCAGCAGACATGGCGCCTACCCTATCTTGTAGAGCATAAAAAATTTAGTAAACCAGGTGATTTTAACAAAAAATCGTAGGACCCATTTTGAGAAAATCGCAAAAAAGTGAAAAATTACACAAATAAACTACTACTTCCGGTAGACCGATTTTGATAAAAATGTTGGTGTCGGATCCGGTAGTGGTGTCTAACTTAAGTTTCAAGTTTCAAGTTCGTACGATGTTCCGTTCTTGAGAACTGATATTCTGTTTTCACAAACACGCGCGCGCGCGCACACATACACACACGCGCACACACACACACATACACGGGCACACACAGACCAATCGCTAAAAACATGTTTTTTGGGTTCAGGTGGTCTGAAAACGTGTAGATCCGGTGAAAACTCGATTTCGAAAAATCGACATGAAAACAATACTTTCCTTCCTACATATTCATAGAGGCATGAGAAAGTAAAAATTAAAAACTGTACTACTCGTCTAAATTGATCGTAGCACTTTTCAACATTCCACTTTATAGACCTTATTTTATCTACTTTAATCTACTGATCGTTAATAACTAAAGAAATTCACTGTCCATATTCGTATTTTATATGAATGGAAGTTCAAATGAGTTTCAGTAACAATTTTCATTAAAGTTTTTAATTATTTAATAAGAAAATAAATTTGAATTAAAGAGATATGATACAAAGTTCAATTACTAATAACTTATTACTCCTACTATTATTATATTAAAAAAAGAAAGGAAATAATTAGATTATTTTAGTGAGGACACAGTATAAGAAGTAATAAAAAAGGTTAAACGAGTAATTTTCATGATAATTTATTAATATGGGTTAAAACGTCTCGGTGGAAAAATATAAATATTCTTTTAGTTTTCCTATTAAACAAGTTATTTTTTAATAAGGTTTTAGTTTATTTAAAAATGAAAGAATAATGTACTATATAAGGAAATAAAGTTTCTTAAGGGATTAAAAAGAAGTGTGACAGGAGTAGTGATAGCGGATGGAAAGGGGTGTTTTTGGTAGGGGAAGTATCGCAAGAGGATGAGGATCACCTAAAGAAGGTAAAGGTGAGCTGGGTAGTTTTAGAAAGGAAGGAGGTAGGTGTAATGGAGGGGCGCAATGGGTACAATCTCTTGCGTGTGTTGAAGCTCAAGCTTATTAGTCTTTTAAAACCCAAGGCATTTTCAATTCTGACATCTTGTTAATGGAATTACTCACGCGACTCACGTCATCCGAGCACGTCATGATTACTCGTATAGGCTTTAAAGCAAACTGCTATATATATGTATACTACAGGTTGGATGCAAGATGGTATATTGTGCCAACAAAAGGGGGGGAAAGAAGTTTTCATCTGACAGTTTCTTCCTCTCCTATTCTATAATAACTTTCCGTTGTTTTTTTTTTTGTTATTGTTTTACTTGTTTAGCCTTGTACAAATTAGCAATTAATTTTTTTTCAAAATTGATATCTGTTTTGCGTTAATGTATTAATTTTGTTATCAAATTCTGCTATTATAATTTAAATTTATATTTAAATTTATATTTAAGGGCAGTGTATTGCCCTCCACGATTCTCTTTGAAATGTGAAAACTTCACTGAATTCTTCTCTTCCCTTGGTCAACGTTTCTTGTCTGGTGGAGATTACAACTCAAAGCATGTACAGTGGGGATCAAGGATTATCAATCCACGAGGCCGAGCACTACTAAAGGCTATCCTAGAAAACCACCTTGATATTCATTCCACTGGAACACCTACATACTGGCCTTCAGCAACTAGTAAATTACCTGACCTTCTCGACTTCTTTATTTCAAAAGGCGTTTCTCATCTCCACTCTTCAATTTCGCCCTTAGATGATTTGTCGTCCGATCACTCCCCGGTTTTACTTGTTCTTTCTGACCAACCTACGGAAATTCCCATTAAACCTTCTTTAACAGCTGGAGTTATGAACTGGGATATGTTTCGAGACTCACTTCAACCTTCACTCAACTTACATCTCCCGTTAAAAAATTCAGTTGACGTAGAATCTGCGGTTGAGCACTTAACGACGATGATACAAGTTGCAGCATGGAACTCCTCGACTCCCCTTCAACATACGGTGGAGAGAAAACATTGCTATCCACGTTACATACGAAAATTAATTGCTGAGAAGAGGCAAGCTAGAAGACAATGGCAAAACTCAAGACTACCTACTGACAAAACACGACTCAATCAACTTACGAATACCTTGAAATCTATCATACGTACAGTGAAAAATTAAAATCTAGAAAATCGTGTTAGGAACCTGAATACGAAAGATGGAAGTCTATGGAAAGAAACCGGTAAACTCCTACGCTATACTCCTCACTGCCCTCCTCTTCGGAAACTGGACAACACATGGGCAAAATCTGACAATGAAAAAGCCATCCTATTTGCTGAACACTTGGAAAAGACGTTCCAACCTCATGGTGATACTGTACCCGCTTTTACAAAATTAATAGAAGATAAAGTATCTTCACCTTTACAGTTGTGTCTACCTCCACTCAATTTTACTGACCAAGAAATAAAGACTGCAATTACTCAATTGCCACTAAACAAAATCTCCTGGGTATGATTTGATAACGGCTGAAGTACTACGTGAACTGCCACAAGCAGGAATAACTCTAATTACGCAAATTTTTAATGCTATTTTGCGGACCACCCACTTTCCTATACAGTGGAAATTTTCACAAGTTATCATGTTTCATAAAGAAAATAAACCAATCCACGAACCATCTTCTTACAGGCCCATCAGTTTACTTTCAACAGTTTCAAAATTATTCGAAAAACTTTTACTCCCAAGACTGCTTATATTTGTAGAAGACCAAGGTATAATCCCTAATCATCAATTTGGGTTCCGTCGACGGCACAGCACAATTCATCAACTACACAGAATCGTTGATCAAATTGCCTCTGGCTTTGAACAAAAAAAATATGTAAGTACCGTCTTCTTTGATGTTTGCGCAGCGTTTGATAAAGTTTGGCATCAAGGTCTGCGATATAAATTAAGAAAATTCTTGCCAGATGCCTATTTCTTAATCATCAGCTCCTTTTTAACGGACAGATTTTTTCAAGTAAAACATAACACGGCTCTGTCTGACTACAAACAAATCGTCGCTGGTGTTCCACAAGGATCAATCTTGTCGCCACTGCTTTACAGCATCTATACATCAGATCTACCTGCATCTGCTAACACCACCTTAGCGACTTATGCTGATGATACAGTCATCCTTTCTTCTGATGTAAAGCCAGAAGCAGCAAGTAATAATTTACAAAGTCACATTAACTTTTTAAATTATTGGTTAAAAATCTGAAGGATCCAATTCAACGCTTCAAAATCAGTGCATGTCACCTTTTCTCTCCGGAAAGGCGAATGTCCTCAACTATTTCTCGACAATAAACCGATACCACAACGACAAAAAGTTAAATACCTTGGACTTCACCTTGACAAGAGACTCACCTGGGCGACTCATATAAAAACCAAAAGACTGACTTTGAACTCCAAATTGAAAGAACTATTTCGACTATTTGGACGCCGCTCTTCACTGACTCTAAAATCTAAACTATTACTATACAAAGTTTATCTCAAACCAATATGGACCTATGGACTACAAATTTATGGCACAGCTAAACCGAGCAATCTACAAAAATTACAAGCCTTTCAGTCAAAATGCCTACGTTTAATCACCTGCGCACCTTTTTATGTCAACAACAAAATTCTACATGACGACCTTAATATTCCGTTCATAAGTGAAGTAGTTAAGTCCAGCTACAGTGTTTTTCACAGAAAATTGCATGATCACCCCAACGAATTAATCACCAAACTATCGGATGCATCACTACCAGGAAATCCGCAGCGCAGGTTGAAACGTCAATGGGCCAGAGATCTTCTATAAAGTGATTTATTTTATTTTTCTTTCTTCTTTTTTTCTTATGTTGTTATTTATCATTCATGTATCATGAACTTTATTTCATAGAACATATACCAATGGGTATCACTGTTCTTTTTCATTTATTTATTTTTATTTATTTTTTTTCCTTGTCATCCTTTGTTTACTGTCATCTAATTTGCTCGTTGTATCTTCGTATATAGTTGCAAATAAAGTTATTAAAGTTAAAAAAAAAAAAAAATTATATTTATAAATGTCTTCTTATCTGGTTTGTAACTGAATATATATATATATAAGACTCGGTATCAGTGTACAAACCTTTCAATATACTTATAAATTTACTACTTAACCCCAATGAATACAATTTATAGAAAAGCGCATGCCGACTCACATGGTCAAACGCTGCTCTAAAATCTACAAAGAAAACATACAATTTTTTACCTTTCTCCTTCAAGCTGAGATTAATCGTACATAGCAAATTGAAGATGTTATCTGTGGTAGAATAACCTCGCCTAAAACCTGCCTGACATTCATTTAATAATCCATTCTTATCCACCCAATTAACTAACCTACTCAACAAAATACCCGTAAATAGTTTTGCAATCACATTTATGAATGATATACCTCTGTAATTATTCACCAAATTAACATCCCCCTTCTTATGGATCGGAAAGATAATGGAAAGATAATTTTTATTATTTTTATATATAAAAATAATTAAAAATTTAGTAACGAATTAACACAGAACTACCTCGTTGTTATAAACATGAATATAATTACGATTGTTTGGTATAGGGTCTAAGTTACTGAAAATTTTAAAAATCAACTATAATAACTGCCACAAATCTGTATAGATAAACACATAGCACGCTGACTAACTCATAACCTTGTCTCGAAATATACAAAATCGTTGGAACTACAAAAATTTGATATGTGGTTCCATTTGGGTCGTACGTCCTTGCTGAGAAGAATTTTTTAAAACTTCTAGCTACTTTGAAAGAAAGAACATGGAAAGACTTGCAATATTGTGGGCATAGTATACCCGGTACTCAAGTTTACAGGAGCAATGTTTGGGTCTCTACCAAACATTTAAAAAGTCTATGCTAATGGAAGAATTAAGCTCTTCTGAAATACGCCATTTACAACATATTTTACGAAAAGTAAATTAAATGAAGTGTTTATAAAAGTAAAGGAACATAAAACTAAGTGAAAATTGTAGGCAAGGGATTCTAGCCCACATTATTAAATTGAAAGTCATCATTGAAAGACTGACGGAATCATGGTACATACTTCTGCATCCGCTTAGTAGATGAACGACCTCGTACGGTGATCATCTGAGAGTCATAAATCTAATCTGGGAGTTTTCACCTTATTCAAATCCAAAATTCAAGCCAAAAATAAAAATTCAGATTTAAGTAAAATGCGTAAAAATAATCTTTCAATAACTCCTGTCTTCTTCTTTGGTTCCTTTCCTCTATCAAAATTGTGCTACCGTAACAGTAAATCTTACTTTTGAGACGGCTCCCTAAAATTTGTCCAGAGAGAAAAACTGATGCTACTAACTACGCAGGTCGTTTAACCAAGGTGTTCTTCGTCTTCTTACTTTCCTCTCTTCTGGTATTTTTCCCCATATTATCAAGTGCAGCAGACTGAATTTCTCTCAACGCACTATAGGCCTATGCCCTAAATATTCCAATTTTCGTCTCTACCCTGTCGATCATTTATTGATCTTTATGAATCTGATACAAAGACCTCATTTGTCCTTTCTTAGATCCATGATATTCTTGATACTCATTATATTATCTAGGTTATTCGAAGCCTTGACTTCTGTATAAATGAACTACGAGATATTTTTCTTCCTGTCAGGTCCTGTAAAGGTACAAAAAACAAAATCATTTACTACAAAAATAATTAGGTAAGCCTACTTTTGTTGTTAAAAAAAGAGTCTTCCAATTACACTGTTGTATCAGGTAATTAGGATTAATGTACTAAAAGATCAAACAAATAAAAGTTTAAATTAAATAGAGAAAGGACTAAAGTAGGCATACATTGATCTGTTAGGTACAGCTGTTGTATAACTTGTTTTTTACCTTTTTATTTTCTATATATAATCCTACAATAAACTAACATGTTTTGGTGGATCTGTCATCTTCAGAATACATAAAATTTAAACTAAACTTTTTTTAAATTTATTAAAACATTTTCAGAAAAAAAAATTAAATTGAAAAATATGACATGTTACTTTCAAACCAATAAACATTTAAACAAACAGAGGCAAGAAATTTTAAATGAACAGGTTAAATTTGAAAATGATGAAGTAATGTTTACTGCTGCTGGTATCTGCGTAGAATATGAATAAACTTAAATTTGAATAATTAAACAATTTCATACGAATGACTAAAGATACAATAACTTCTGAAAATTGTTAAATAAATTTTAAAACGTTTAGTTTCAATTTTATGTAGCTTATTCTGATAATGGTGTATCCACCGAAATATGTCAGAGGAAAGAAGTATTAGTAAGTAAAAAAAATAAACAAGTGATAGCCTGTAGTACAAGGCCTGAATCGCAAGGGCTGAAGCGGAAGTACCTGTAGTACGAGTCAGCTATTCCTCGTAACTGTAACAGCTATTTTTACAGTAGGATTGAATATTGGCTGTAGGATGCATTATGAAATTTTAATTTATAACTGAAGTACAGTATATTCAAAAGTTGTGTAACTCCTTGTTGGTATTATATACGAAAACACAAAAATTGCTCTCATTTTACCTACCTATAGAATTGAGACGTAAATGGATTTAACATCTACGAAACGTTTCCCTCGATCAAGATTAAAGTTCCGCTTGAAGATTTTAATTTACAAATCCCTTTTAAGACCAATCTGGGCTTATGGTGTCCAGGTCTTTGAAGTAGTGGTAGAGAGTAATTTAAAGTCAATCCAGGCCTTTCAATCAAACTTCTTAAGGCTTGCTTCTGACACTTATTTTTATGTAACCAATAAACCCTCCACGACAATTTCAAAATTCCAACAGTAAAGGATCTAATCGCATCCTTGCATAGTACATTTCACGAAAGACTAGGTGGTCATTCAAACCAACTAGCCCAACTGCGCGACGTCTGAAGCGAAAATGGAGTAGAGACGTCTTGGTCTGAATAACGGACAATACCCGTAGATTTAAACGGGGAGTGTGTACCACTGAGTACTTCTTCTCCGTAAAGTGAAAATCCCCACCGCCATTTAAATATACTATACGGAAGTTGTGCAGCTTAATGTACAGTACCGTAATAACAATTAAGGACAATAAAATATCTAGGGTATACTAATAAACTAAGCACCTATTTATTCATCTATACTAATAAACTGATCACACAATAATTAAATGCGGTTATTCAATGATGTATGAGAAAACAAAAATGAAATAATATAAAACGCTTAAATATTGCAATGAGTAAGTGATATTGATAGAAGAAGAGACGATAGTTTGAATCGGTAGGGGGTTAAATTGCTAAAATAATCGATAATTACTGGCCACGCAATCTGACTCCCTTAGTTGAAGCTTTTAATTTAAGGGTGAACGTAACTGCTGATATCAGTACAGGATCACGTTTCAGCTGAATGTTTAATGAAATTATTGCGGCGCTCACTCGGTACATGCGATAGTTTAGTAGTGCGTGGTATATGGCGTGACGCGACGAATCAACGTGCAATTCTAAGGTGGGACGCATTACCTACCACCACAACTGATACCTGAATGCCTCCGTGACGTAACTCTCTGCAAGGACGATAGAGAAACAAGAATAATTTATTAAAAGAGAGACTTAATTTGTTTAATTAATCTTTTCTTGACAGTTGCCTAATAAAACAATTATAATTCGTCACGTAAATAACTAGATATAAAATACATTTATGTGTTTTATTAATAGTAGTATTCTTTTTTGTTTTTTATCATAAATAAAATAATAAGAACCTTTATTAAATGTTTAATTTTTGTCAATAGTTTACCGAGAACATCAATTATAACGAGAAAGTAAAATATTTTTTATAACTGCCTTAATTACTGTCTAGTACATTTGATGCATTAGGATTATACCTAATTTAATTATTTTGCTACTTCATCATGTCGATTTTTCAAAATCAAGTTTTCACCGGAAGAACATGTTTTCACGCCCCCAGAACCTAAAACCATGTTTTAGCGAATGGTCTGTGTGTGTGAACATCTTAAGAACGGAATGGTGGGCTCTTAAGCATTTTTAACTATTTATACTGAACGTAGAAAGGCTTAACCGTTAGGCCTAACAACTTTAAATTACAGAAAAAATAAATAAATAACTTTATTATTAAAACAACTCGATCAATTCTTTTAAAGTAAACTAATTAGGGCACAGTTAAATTCATAAATTTTCATTCTACAATCGTTTCCTTATTCAATAAATTTAAAGCGAGTTTATAAAAGGATTGTACTAAGATCATAGAAACAAAATATATAGGTATGTTAAGGGAAATGTTATTCTATTCTATTAAATCTAAATTTTAATTCTGATTTATTACAAAAGTCTGTAGTATAGTCAGTCGTTAAGTTTGCTTTTGAATGCAATTAAACGTAATCATTATTACTACATAGTTAATTTTAAAATGTTTATATATGAAGAGAAGATGAAATTGTGGGTGGGTGCTGAGGTAGTTGGGAGAGAGGCGGGCACAGAGAGAAGAGAGTCTAAATTCATCCACATCCACTTTACTCGATGCTGCTCGTTGACGGTGTGCGGTGCTTTTCTAATGAAACTGATAAATCCCATTGTTGGGCGGCTGGCCTCCTAAACTAATAAGGCGTCTCCATCACTCCTTTTCTATCCATCTCTCTTGGAAGCCGTATCTCTATCGCGCTCTCAGCTTCACAGCTGATTAGCGACAACAAACACGAATTAGCATTTTATTAGCTTGCACCCCGCCCACCCTGCGACCCAGACAAAGTGCTATTAAAACTCAAATGCCCCTTTGATCTTATTCGCTCCCAGAACTTTAAATGAAAAAGCTCACTCAAGCTTTCACACACTAAACATACAACTAACGACCGAATTTAATAACTATAAAACTCGTATTAACCAAGTCTCCGCTTTAATGCACTCGAATCTCTAATGAGACTCCGAGGACAAACACCCTCTGGCTCTAACGGGGACGCGCCGCGCGCTCTGTCTTTTAATAACTGGCGAAACTCCGCCCCGCCTTTCACTCTTGGCAACACCAATTCGTTGATACCATACTATCACAATTTCGTACCTCGTTCGCTTACTCATTCACTATTACAAATTTCGTAGCGACTTCTTAATAATGTTTGACGTTTTCTGCATTTAAATGTTTCACCGTAATTTATAACTTACCTTCAATTTCAAATTTTAACTTGATATATAGGTACTTTACCTTAAATGAGTACATTTCAAACTTAAGATCAAAGATTACGTTTTATTACATCACAAATTCTGTACAAAAGCTCAAGCTAATTGATAATTTTGAATAACGTTTTGTACAAAATCTTTTACATGAACAACCAAAATTTTAGGCTATGCTAAGTATTTTTGTAATAATGGTTGAATTACTGATTAATACAACTGATTCTGAACGATTTTTAATTTTGAACCACCCCCAACGATTTTGGAATTCGTAAATCGATCAGAGATAAATAAAGGATTAGAGCTAAAAATTTCATTTAAATATAAAAAATACTTTTAAATCAATTGTACCAGTTTTGTTAGTTTGTACTTAAATTGTTTAATTATTTGCATACTTTTTAGATGATTATAGGAGGGTTTCATTCTACTGATTGTTGAACTAACATAAATGCTTGTACGTATGCATCAATATCTGATTTCTTTTGGAGTGACGTTATTTTTTATCTTGTCCTTCCAGAAATAAAGCGAAATGAACAGTTAGCCGAAATAAACGTTTCATTTAGAATTTATTAGGTCTAGACTTTACATTTAGTAAATAACTATAAATTTTCAGATGACGTAAAAATTATTACAATATCATAGCCTGATATTTAAAAATATATAAAGCCTAGACAAATGACAAGTGTAGCCAGTTTAAATTTGGGCTACATTCCAAATTGTAATCGTAAATGGTTTAGTTAAGGTAAGGGATTTAATTTTTAAGAAAATTGTATACTACTTTCCTAGAGCAAGGCATTATATAAAATCTTTAAGCATATATTACTACTCGACAAAGACATATTTTTTCGCGTCTAAGTTTTTTGATAATTAACAAAAAAGTTAAGAATTTCGCAATAAATTTTATTTTGTTCCTGTAGTTAATTCCTTAGGAATTAAATAAACTTATAAAACTCTTTAACGATTCAGCTTGAAATTTGGCCAACTTAGGTTTTTGAGTTAATTTAAATACTAGGTCTATGAGAGTTGAATCAGCGATAACCAGGTTGAATTTGTAAACCAGTAACGGAATTAATACTGGTTTTAGTTTTTTTAAATGGACAGAAAAGGTTTCTTTAAATACTTTTTTCGGATAACACTGAATAGGCCTACACAATTATTTTCGTTGTTGTTGTAAAGTATACCGTCAAAAGACTAGTTTGAACTTCTATACGTTTACTAACTAGAGTGAATGTTGTAGTTTATCAATGATTCTTCCACTAGGTAAATAAGGATGGTGCCATGTCAGCATGTTGAATTTCCCGAAAAGCATTCACTTTTTCACTCAAAAACTGGCACGTCCAATCATTTAGCTAATGGTCTGGCAGTGTAATGAAATCAATTACTTTTCGAACTAAGCAATAAACTGCTTTATACAATAATTTTCATCAAGTGTATCGTAGATCTGATAATGACCGAAGATAAAGGACAGACAGTTAAGGCTTCAAAGAAAAGAACTGTACAACAAAAACGGATGATTAACCAAGGTGACAAAAAAATAAATACGGATATCTATGCAAGGTGGGAAGTATAAACAAATGAATACCAAAATACATTTTTTGAAAATTTTATGATTGACCTTATGTACCAGATAAAATGGTTAAAAGAAGTCAAGAATAACCTTGTAAAAACTGGAATAAAACTGATAAAAGCCTACTGGATCAAGCAATTACAGGTTAATATAGTACAGTTTAAGTATTTCAGTGGCTTTCACAAGTAAGGAAAACTAAAATTTAATGGACAAAAGAAAGAAGTGTACAGAAAAAAATTCTGGAATTTAGCGCAAGAAAAATTTTCGGAAATCTTTAATGTTACTTGGCAAGCATATAATTTTTTTAAAACATTATTATAATAGGCTTGTATTGTTTACCTCAAAGTTCTAGCGAATTCAGCGAAAATAATAATAATTGTTTTTATTGCAAAAGCATTTAACTAAACATGATTTTGATATAATTTTTAATTGAACAGCCAATGGTTCTTTTAATTTATTTTAAGTCATGTCAATTGATCAATTATGGAAGTTTACGAAATAGTATTAGAGGGTTTTAAAAGTTAAGAATTTTTAGATTTTGGCCGGAAATCAAACCCTTGAATAGTTTTGGGTGATCTTATGCTCTAAACCACTACGCCACGAGGCAGCGACAGCCATTCTTGCATAATTAATTTGTAGCAATTGAATGGGATTAAAATTAAACTAGTTAAATTAGTTTTAGGGTAAGTTTTCAAGGTTGTTTAATTGAGTAGGGGAAATTATTTGAAAATAAACACAAATTAAAGATAAAAGACACGCTACTGAGATACTAAGAGCTGATAGTTGAATACGATATTAGACCAGTATATAGTTAGATAACGTATTATAAATTTATCGTTAAGATAGGCGACAGAATTTAGTCGAGTCAAACATAATTGAGCTCTATTAGAAGTCCATTAGATGTTATTGGGCCCTCGAGAGCTCCCCAACCCTCCTCCCTCAAACCTATAGCTGAGTGGGGCTAATGATGTGATGAAATTGTTAATTCACTTGTGAAGGGGAAACTACCCGAGTCGATCCGAACGTCACCCTCTTCCCATCTCTAAACTACTCTTTCGTTCAACTTCCACTCATCTCAATTCTGTCCATTAGTTCGTCGTCAATTCACTTACCTTATTCCCTTCCTAATAATCACAATTTCTCATACCTGATGTTCCTAAATCTTACCTGGAAATTAATTATATTGTAGCTTAATCATTGTTTGTACGTCTTCAGATCCATTTAATTCCACCCAAAGATTTTTCCATTAATGTAGTCCTAATAATAATATTGGACCTTTTCTATTTATCTAATTCATCCAAACAAGTAGGTTTAACGTCTGAGTTCTTTAATCTTCTCCTGATTTTCACTCTTTGTAATGTGTTACATTATTGCGGCCAATCGTATTAGTCCTCGATTTCTGTGTAGGCTACAACCCAAAGTTTAGGATAATTGCAATTTACTAACTTACTAAGCATCAATTAGAGTATTTTAAACCTAATGTAGCCTACGTTGTATTCTGTTCAATTTAGAACAATAAGCAATCCCATGAATCAATGAGATAAAAATGATATGGATAACTTGTAAATTAGTAGTAACTAATACTAACTTGGGACTTGTAGCATTGTAGTCTTGTACAGCCTCAGGTCAACCATTCCAGAGGCGTATGGTTAATTCCCCAACCATCAAAGTACATTGGTAACTGCCTAGTTTTCAAATCCGTATAAAAGTAACTACCTTTACTGTATTTGAATGACGGAACCGTCGTCTCCGTACATCAGCTGACTCGCGGTGACAACATTGGATGAACCTGATTGCTTACGTTATTTATTGTAGTATTAATAAACTACAACTTATTTATTTGTAAAATATCTAAAAACTGTTTGAAATTGTAAGTACTATAGGCCTAAATGATCATTACCCTTAATCTTTTTTCTTCATATAGGTCCTCATTTTAGACCACGTGAGGAAACTTTAGAATTTTTGTAATTGTTTCTATCAATCGTTCGTTTCCCTGTAGGGCCTACAGTTCTTCTTGACCTCTTAACCGATATTATCCTATCTTATACTATTATTATTATTATTATTTTATTACTTATTACTATTTTATAAGATTATTATACTACGTTCGGACCCATTTTCTTGCGGAGGATCTTTCTCTTAAAATGTTCTGCTTCTCTTAGACCAGCCTTCCCGGTAATTATGAGGCACTCACTCGCGTAGAGACTTAAAAAGACAAACAAGACTGAGATGTAATGTGTGACATTATTATTATTATTATTATTATTATTATTATTATTATTATTATTATTATTATTATTATTATTATTATTATTATTATTATTATTATTGTGTTACATTATTGAGACTGTAATTTTATCACAGTATTTTTTTTACGTCTGACAGTTCTGCAATTTCTGCTAACGCAGACGGTGGATAATGAAAATGAGTGATGAAAAATGCCAGACCTGATTGAGAATCGCACCCGGGACCATAACATAGAAGCCAGTTATGAATACATACATAGAGTATTATGAATACATATCATTTGCACTGACTGTGATTATTACAGTATTATAATGTCTGATCTTGTCTTGTCCTGAAAGTACTTTCTTCTTATACAAAAGGTGAGTTCCTCGAAGTGCACCGGTCATCTTTCTTCGTCTGTTGTTTGCTTCATTGTCATTGGTCTTTGATAGTATTACATCCCCGAGTTGCTTCAAGCTATCAAATTTTCCAATTTTTCCGCATTATGTCTTCAAGTGACGCGGAGCTGTTTTGATATTCGTTGTGTATTTTGTATTTTATTTGTTTACGTTTGATCCATATATGTACGTAAACGCATTTTTAATTGAGTGATCGACGTAAGCAGGTGCGTATTTTTACAAATGTATAGTCTACAATCTTTTAAGAGGCGAGTGACGAATCTTGGAAGAGAGTACAATGAATTCGTATAACAATCAACTTTTTGTTTAATCGATATATATTCAGATTAAGTAATGCCTGTGAATCGATATGTGAATGAGATGACGAATTGTACCCTACACTTCACAGCCCGTTATATTATCCTTGTTGGCCAATAGAAATCAGCGTGTTATTAGGTGAAGTTAAGAGCGGTTTAAATTTATCGGCATTGAAATTTTTTGTTTTTTTTAGTTATGCAGGTATTAAATTAAAAGCCATTTTATTCTTCTTTAAAAATCAATTTTATTACAAAAAAGCTAAGCTTTTGATTGAATCTATTATTATTCGTATGTAATAGATTAATCATTGCTGTAATTATGATAATATATTTCATATACTCGATGGATATTTTATTAGTTTTTATTATTTTCAAATCTTCAGCCGAAATTGGTTTATGAGCGTAATTAATTAAAACGTAAAAGCAGCAAAAAAATTCGAAAATATTTTTGCTACAAAGAAACTTTTTTGTGCTATTAGAAATCGCGCAGTCTTGTTTTATCACTGTTTTCCTCTCTAAGTTAAAAATATGGCTGCTTATATATTTGCAATAATTTATACGGATTTGAATACTAGACGGTGATCACCGGTGTAGTTTGATGGTTGGGAATCAATTAATCATAATCTCTCAGGAATAGTTGGCCTGAGTCTGTACAAGACCACACCTCATTTACTCATCATCCTCATCTCATTGGGCCATGGAGTTCTTAATTGTCCTTAAATTGAACAGATTGCAATCTACACATTCGGGAATAAAAGACATCTTTAACTTGTAGCAAAACAGCTAATCCCAATTGTTTTTCAAAATTAATAAAATAATTTATTAACTAATTTCCTATTTTAAGTCAAAATATTTGATTACATTATTCATAAGCATTTTCTTAATTATTATGAATATCATTTCATAATTTTTATGAATTTAAATCTTAATATTTTTAAATCAATTATCACAACACAAAATAATTTAATAATTTTACAAATATCTTATATCTGAAAATTTAAATTCTCAAAATTTATGTATATTCAAAATTTAATACAGAAGGCATTGAAATAAAATATTTTTTTTTTATCTAAAAACTTTAAATTAAGTTGTAAATTAATTAACCAAAGAAATTAGAGGTCGTAAGTGTATTACAATTACATTCAAAATGATATGAAATAAAATTTGTATTTAAAATTTTTGAATTTAAAAACAAGGAAATGACATCGTTCTTAACAATACTTCCAAGCGTTTGTCGGTGCCAGAAACCAAAACTGATGGACATGACTTGTGCTCCAATAAGGAAGAATGAAATTAAATATTTATTGAATTATAGAAGATTTAAATAAATTATACATAGCCTAATTGAAGAAAAAGAAGGAGAGAATTTTAAAACAAATAGTAATATTGAAGAAAAAAGTAAATTTACTTTAAGTTGACCACGAACTTTGATAGACTTAAATAAAAAGACGACACCAATCATTTTATTCAAAATTTAAAAATTTCAAATATTTGATTTGAATAATATTTATTTAAAAATATTTAATTGAATATGCATAATACATATTCAAAAATTCACTTTCAATTTTAAATCCTTTCATTAAAATAATTTTAAAGTTAGTCGTGCAAAGTCATTTTAGAGTAAATTTAAATAATTTGTAAAATATCAATAGAATATCAACACATTTGATTTTGAGTTAAATAAAACCTGTTTCTCGTTTGTTCTCGTTGTAATGAAAATTACAGAGATTACCTTCTTAATATGTTCATAAAACATCCAAATGTAGTTTTGGATTAAATTCAGACAATTGATGTTAAATTTTAATAAGTAACACTATGTATTGTAAAGTACTTGATTATAATTTGTGGTTCATAAAGTTAATGTTATAAAAGTAATACCGCAAATGAACGCGGTTTCATTTCAGTTTCACTAAAGACTGAAAAAGATTTACTATCTCTTTTCAAAGAGATTATTGCATTTCTGTTTTATTAGGCCTTTAGGCTGATATTAATACCAACCACTATACTAGAAAAAGATAGAGGAGCTTTTTGAAAAGAATAGAATTCTATATTCTTACATTCCTTTTCTTTATTCAGTTGGATATCTCTTTTCATTTTCTTTCATTTTATAATCTTTTATCTTATACGATTGTTTAAAATGCTTCAAGTTTTTCAGTTTGTTTGTTTTTTCTTTCATGTGTTATTTTCAGGGACCCATTAATATTATTATCTTAGTATACATAGTTTAATCGATTTGCGTGTTTATTGAATAATACAAACACATCGCTAAAATCTAAAAAATTGCCTATTTTGTGTAGAACGTGTAACCTTACAACTCAGATTTTTTTTACTTTCGCGTAATAAGTGAGTTTAAAGCTACATAATGTCACACAAGATATATTAAAACAGCGAATTGTTATTGGATTGAAATAAAAGAAGTTCATAATTTCCAATGCTCTTTTAGTTCCAAAGTTGTCTTATTACTGCAAGGGCCCTTATTCGTACAATAAGTCGAACTAATAATCTATAAATCTACAGAATGCTGGAAATAATTTTCACAAAACTTAATTATTAAAAATTTCTCAATGGGATATCAATAAAACGTTTACTATTTTCCCACTAAGAGTAAATTTACTTAAAGGTCAATGTTATTTAAATTCTAATACGTTATTTTGTAATTTCTGTTAAAATAGTCTAAATTCATTGTAATATGATTTGAGATGTAAATTCTATCCTCTTTTTTACTCCCATCGGTCTCAGAATCTGAGTAAGGGAGAAATAAAATGATTTTATGTTATCTTCCCAACTGAGTTAAAAATATCTTTGTACACAATTATAAAAATATAGCAGATCCAGAAAATCGTCATTACCTTTATCAGAATTTCTTACAACAGAGGTAGGTATTTCTATACAAAATGCAAAATATCTGACTGACTCAATCTGTCATCACCTAGAGAGCTGAATTTTTTACATTTATTCTTTAAAAGGTTAAAAGAAACATTAAAATATTTTCACTTTGACCACTTTTCCGGGCCCGTTGGCGTAGTGGTAAGCGGAACTGGCTTCTACGCTGGGGTTCTGGGTTCAATTCCCGGTCAGGTCTTGTATTTTTTCATTACTCATTTTCATATAGGCTTATCATCATTATCAACCGTCTGCATTAGCAGAAATTGCAAAGACGCCAGTCATAAAATAGAAAACAAAAAACTTTGACCACTTGCACCTAAAGATAAAAAATTACGTAATTTCCCTAAACAAATAGCTACAAATTATTTTTATACCTTCTTAAAGAGCTTCAATTCTAAATTTGGCAAGCGCATTTCGTGATATTTACGTAAAAGCATTTAAATCACATTTCCCTCTCAGATAGAAAAGGATAACTACCGTAAACCAAGTAATATAGTTTTTGTACCTTCCCTAAATGCTGTGGTCTGAAAATCAACATAAGTGTTCGTAAAATTCAGAAAGAGTAAAAATAAAAGTGTAGAGTATAATATAAACATTTATAGATTTATTTAATTTATAAAACAAAGAACGCATATAAAAAAGACGGACATAACTGACAAAGTACTAAAAAAACTTATTAAAGTAACACAGTTTTTATTTAATCATTGTCTTCTGCATACTTATTTTCCATATATGTGCTTAACCTTCATGCGATACCATATCTTCCAATATATTTTACACTCTTCATGCGATAGATGAAATATATCTGCTGGAGAACCATTTGTGTATGACACTGCTAGTAACCCTGATTTAATAGGTGGTTGATAATTTACATCATAACTGATTGCAATAGGGCTAGTTGGACTGGAGCATCATAAGTTAACTCTAAATATTATTTTGGTTCATTCGCTTGCTCCCATTAAATTAAGACAGGTTCTCCTTCATAATGGGCTACAAAGTCGACTACTCCATGGTGCGGTAATTCTGGATGAACTACTGGCATCTCCAGTACTGTTATGTCAGTTATCTTTGAAAATACATTTTTTAAGCTTTTCAATGATCCTATTATTGAATATTTTGTGTTCATCACTTTAACTGGTGTTCCCAAAATGTGTCTTCTTATCCAATCATTGAATTCTACATCATTCTTTAATTAATCTGCAATTATAAAAGCAAAAGTGTAGAGTTTTGAATGACGTAATATTGAAACTACTGGAAAACCAACTTCCATTTGAACAGATTTAAATATTCTTATGTAATAAAAAGACAAACACTATTGTTTGAATTTAAACATTTGTAATTTAATTTATTAAAAATAAAAGTTGAAAAAATAAAAGGGAAAATCAATAAAACGTTGAGCCTTTCTGAGGATAGTTAAAAGTCCGCGTGTATTGTGAGCCTAATAGTTTTACACAATACACAGCGTAGGCCTACCCTAATTTTTCATACGGGACTAAGAAAAAGAACAAAGCATGAGTAAAGTAGTTACATATTTACAGTTTCTGTGATAAAATAATGAAATTATAATCACTTAGTGAGTTTGGCAAAACTCATAAATACTGCAAAATATTTTACACTTAGTTTACTATTGTCTTTTCAAAAATGAGAATGTAACATGTTCAATTTATTTGGTTAACAATTTACCAATTTGCCCATAACAGGCAGGTGGATTGTTAAATTATTTTCACTCGATATGCTAGTTCCAGAGCTACAAAAAATAGTTCTGTTTCTTATCACATGGTCAGCCAAATATATGACTGAAGCATTTACGAATAGAATAGGTAGAGGTGTAAAATACACTGGTCAGAGTTATCTCCTCTAAGAGTAATGAATTTCATTATACAGCCAGGCCCTGTTGTGAATGAAGTCATTTGCAGAGTGAAAAGTAGATGCCTGGTGTACTGATATGCATTCTTTCCCACTCAGTGAGGAAGCCATGTGGTAAACCACTTCACTCCTCGTTTTACTTACTCAAACCTCTAAAAGTTTAAACCAGCCTTTCGACTGATGACCTAACCAGCAACAATTTACCAATCTGTAGATTTGTAAATTGCAACTTTATCATCAACTTCGGTATATATAACAAATAGTTTATGTAATCTATACTATTTTTCAAAGCTGATGAGCTCTGAACGTACGCATTGCCCCTACCAGCAACGTCGCCAACACTTGCTCTCGTAGCTCTGTTAGAAATTTATTTCGTCAGCTATTTTCTTGGTCTTTCAATAACAATTATAATCTATGAACAACCAGCTGATTATATTACAAAGTATTGAATGTTAACGTGCTCTGCAATCGACGTGTTCAGTAAGAGATGCAAAACACGACTGAACTACTGCTCTTATACGCATACGCGCGTAATGTTTGTGAAGCTGATAGATCCGTACAATCTGACAACGCTGGCAAACGTTCTGATTGGTGTAAACGCGTGGAACAGCAGAGCTCAACCGTGGAAAGCATTATAGTTAGTTTTTAGCAATCTAGAATATGCCTAGATTGAAGTAAACAATCAAAGGCGTTCTTACATCATTTCACTAAAATACACGACTGTACATATTTCAAAGGATAATTATATAAAACCATTAGCTTGAGTTGTGGTCAGCATAACTGCTCCATGCCAAGGGTTCAATCCCAGTCAAATCTGGCATTTTTACTTTAAATCACCTTGTATCATTCTGGATTTCCTTACTTACAAGCCAAGGCGTATGCACACATCAGCACCCAACAAAAAAAAAAAAATAAAAGGAAATAAATAAATAAATGTTAACAGATTTAAAAAAAATCTGTAGGATACAACACAAATAATGCATTAAATCGAAAGAAAGGTAGGGATAAAGTAAAATCAAAATCAAAATTTTCGTACTTAATTTTTTTATATCGAAATGACATAAATTTAAAATTTATAATAATATACAGAAGATTGTAAATGATTTAAAACCGATATTTTTATTAAATTAACCTAAAATTATTATTACACATTTTCTTTTCTTTTCATAGACAAAAATTTATTTATTTTATCACAATAATTAAACAAAAATTTACCTACAAAATGTACATTTTATTTACAATATATACTATAACTTATTAATTTTATAATACATTTTTTGAACTTTATTATTACACAATTTTTTAATAATTATTTATGTTTGTTTCGCATTAACTCCGTAATATATTTTTTTAATTTATGCAATTTTTATTTTATTATATTGTATTATCTTTAAAAATAAATTTATTACAAATTGATGAAAACGGTTTTGCTTTGAGAATTTGTAATTAAATTAATAGTACCTAATTTATTACTATAAATAATAATAAAACTATAAAAATTATTATGTTATGTTAAGCATATAATAATACTGTATAATTATTGCTAAACTAAGTATGATTAAGTTATGCAATTTCCTTTTTTTACTTAATTTGCGTAAAAATTAAAACAGTGCCACAGTATAACCATATGTAACTTATGGTTATAATAGTTCTAACAGATTGTCGTATACGAAAAGTTAACCACACATTTCATAACTCCCTAAAGAGTTTTAGAAGGATGCCCGTAGTGTGTTTTCGTTTTGAGCAAAAATTAGCGAACCGATTGGATTAATTTTGAAACTGGTTTTATGAACTCTAAAAGTTTTTTTTCTATTAGCCACGAAACCCAAAATTAAAGACTAAAAATTTTTAGAAATACAATTTTCTCAAAGACGGTCTAATGATTTAGAAAACTTCCCTCATTTGCTACATTTTCTAAGTTCGTTAGGAAGGCATAAGAAGGGGCTCAGCTCAATTTAAAAAATTATTTATTTTCCATAAAAAACACAACTTTACAAAAATTTGCGGGAAAAAATTAGTTTAGGGAAAAATTATTGACAATAATTTAAGAAGTTATCAATTCTGTATTGACTTTTGATTGTTTGACATTTAATTTAGTTTTTGCAATTTTGTGTGAAAAAACAGCAACAAAAAAGATTTTTTCCAAAACTACTACATTTCCGCCTATGCCACTGCAAAATTACGCATAAAAAAGATAAAATACTTAGGTAGATTAAAAATCTCAAAGTAAATAATCGTTTGTTTAACACTGTATTTAGAGGTAATTTGCAGCTTCCACAGAAACTGAAAATTGCTCTTCACATTGAATTGTTTAATACTGACCGCATAAAATTATAAATGTTGCAGATGCAGCACCAAAAATTCTCACACAATTTGCAATACGTGAGCGAGTACTTCTTTGACTTTTTTGTAAATATTTGATAAAGTAAATACACAATTACCCCGCTATTCCGAACTGATTGGGATCAAATTAATTTGAATTTCGTAATGTTTCAATTATCCGTAAAAATGTGCATAAAACAGAAAATAATATAAAACAAATGAAATATGTAGCATAGCTAAGGTATTAAAAGTAATACAGCAGTACGTAGAGCTGCACAACTCTCAGTTCACAAACGTTATGTTTATAAGGTGCTGGTAAAATATTGCGTCATCTTGAAGTTTTCCAGCATTACGACAGCAAAGAATTACTCATTTTATGCAGCCAGGTAGTAAGTTAGTGGAAATATTGATATGTTCTTCTTATGTGATTTTATTCTAAGTAGTTTACATCTTGTATTAAGAACTTGGTTATATTTTTTATTCTCAACTACACGGTTTATCTTTTTTTAAATTTAATATTTATGTTCAGAAGCCTATTAAATTCTTTTTTCCATTATACAATTACTTAATTTTTATATTAAAACTCGTTTATACCTACGTAAAATAAATTAAAAATCAGTTTGTATTGCCTAAAATTTTGAACTTACAGAGTTTAAATTAGAAAGGTTATGTATAAGACTTCTAAACCTTGCTTTATAGATAGGGCCTACTATAATCAAATGTTAATGCTGCTTTGTAGATACTGTAATCAAATGTTAGTGTGCTGCTAACATCTTTTTGTATTTTTCTGTAAGCATCAGGGAAGTCAAAGATCGACGGATATTTAGATTCCTTTAGATTTTCACTTTCTTGCCAACTTAACTAGACTTCTTTTAATTTAAAAAAAAAAATAGATTGTAATGTAGCATTAGGCATAAGAATGTGCATTAAGATTTACGAGAAAGTCATGGCAAGTTGCTGAACATTCACTTTTTTTATTTAACGTGACATATTTAACCAATATATTTAACGACAAAAAGCGCGATAATTTAATTTAAAATTTTCTCTAAGACAAAAAAAAGAGTTTTATATCTACTCTTGGTATGTGTAGTCTACTATATTGTTTTGGCCAAGGGATAAACTGATTTACTGATTGACTGTTTCTATTTATTTTTATTAATTTTTGCAATTGTAAAACTATTTAATGTGAATTGAAATCACTTCAAAATGCAGGTGACGCAATTATCAATTAAAATACTTAATAATAAATACTGAACCTATAAACCTGAACAAAATCTAAACAAAATTATTAAGGTAGTTAAACATTTAAAGTAAAGATCATACACTTCAATTTATTTCTTTTAATATTAATTATTATATTAAAATTTTATTTACATGTTCTGTAGTCTCTCCCTCCGTTATAATAAATACTAATATTAAAATTATAATTATTACAAACTAACAATAAATTAGCTAAAATTAATAAATAATACACATTTGGTAACATTTTCTTAAATTACAAAATATTGTTCCAGTTAAAGTAATAATTTTATACGTAATTTAAACTATAAAAAACAGGATTTTATTATAAATATATTGTAGCCTATTAATTACATAAAATACATAATAAAAATATTTAATTATTATTTTATAATACATTCATTTGTTAGATTACGAAAGAAAATTGTAAATTTAGTACATATCATAAAAAAAACTATTTTTGATGCTCAAGTAACCAGATAAAAACAATCCTTAAATGAATAAATTTAAAAAAATACTTATAATTATTTTTAAAATTATCGGTAACACTAAATCTCGAGCAAATTACTCCATTTTTTATAACATGATTAAAAGTTCTTTCGCAGTTCCCATCGGTTCATAAATTTCCCGTAAGGTTTAAGGATAGGCCTACTTGATAACCAATGATAGAGATTTTGAGTCAGAAGTCCTCAGTTAATTAAATATGCATGGTTTTTTTGGTCAAATGTAATAATTGTATTATTGACCTAATAATTGGCTAAGTTTGGAAAATTTTAAACTTTAATAAGAACTAGTATTACAGCCAAGTAAAAAAATACTGTATAAAAACTTGGAACTGTAGATTACTAGGCTTACTTCTCCACTTAGGTAATTTTTAGTAGTTTAAATTATTTAAAAAAATATTAATTACATCTTTAGCTTATGACTGTAGCTAATACAGTCATAATATATGGCCTAATTATTTAAAATTGTATTACTAAGGGTACCCGAAACGGAGAAAATTAAAAATTTACACATATCCGGTTTTTAGCACATTATTAAAATTCAGAGTTTTATGCATCCAATTATGTATAACTTAATTTGTTGGGGTTTTTGCAGTTTTTATCTAAAAAATTAAAAATATGTTGAACCCTTACATTATTTTCTAAACGTTACCAGTTCGCATAAACACATCTATTTTTTGAATGACAAACGATAAATTCATAATGTTTTCTTTTTGTTTTAGACCACTGTGAATGTAACATTTGAGTAATTTCTAGATTATGATTATGGAATGTATTAGAGGTAACTATTTTGCAGTATTTATAATGTGTTCTCTTATATTTTTTTCTTGTTTCCTGTAAATAGCATTTTTTGACACATATGGAACATTTTTTCAGCCAACTGTGAACGGATTTTAGTGACATTTTTGCACAGCCTCTCATATCATAATTGTAATGTACTGAGTTAATATTACAGTAAATAAAGTGTTTGAATATTTTTTTCCCCACTTAAATAGGCAAAATTATGATTTTCAAAAATGGTAATTCAAAAAACATTTTCTTACCTTCCTAACAAAATATAAAGATGCTACTAACCCTGTGGGTGTAGAATACCCTGAAAAGTAACCACAACAAAATTGGACAGGATATCCTGTAGGCCTAATAATTTTTGAGAGAATTTTCCCTACATTAACATTACAGAGATAGGCATTCCGGGTACTCTTAAAAGAACATCTTGAGCAGGCTTACTAATTAAGGAGTCTCAACAAATATTAATTTGGTTTTCTTTAATTTTATTTGGTATAAACTTATTATTATTATAAGTTTATTTTAATTCGCGTCCAACACGTTGGTTATTTAATTCGCGTCCAACACGTTGGTTGGGACTACATTGGATTACGGAACAGTGGGTTTGAACTTGTAATTATTTTCCAGATCATGGCCGGTAATAGAACCGGGACATCCGCTTTGCAGTGTAATGCAGTGTAACGCTAATCACTAAGCCACGGGAGCAGCCAAATTTATTTTTATTAAGATAAAAATTAAACTAAGCTTTAATATGTTATGCTTTTAATGCACAATATTGAGTGTTGTAAATGTATTTTCAACGTTAAATTTCCACTTTATTATTATTTTTACTAAGTTTTTGTTTTGTAAAATACAATGCTGATTGTAAAATAAATACTGCACTGTTATAAAAAAAATTTTGGTTAATCTGTTACAGTAGGTTTTCGTACAATATTCAATTAATTAGAAGCATTAAAACTAAGTCAATATTACACAAATTTTTTTCTAAAAAATTGGGCTGTAGAAACATTTCACCAAATTTTGAGGAATAACACAAATTTATTTTAAAAGAGATAAATAAAACAAAATAACAATAATTTTTTTGCATACGATTTGCCACAGTTCTAGAACATTTTTCTATAATTTAAAAAAATTATTTATTTAAAATCAACAAAAATGATAAAATATGACACAAAATGCAGCCTATGTAAAACAAATACATTTTGGAATTGTTAAATTTATAGTTTTACGTACCATTAAGTTAACATATTTTATCAGTGTTATGAGCTGTAAAGGCTGAGTTATAAAGAGAAATGGAGTAGTTTGCTTTAAGTGAATTATCTCACTATGAACACGGTTAATTAAATTTCACGCAAGTTACACTTAATTTCACACCATTTGTAAACCTTTAGTTATTGATTCAACATGCTCTTTCGCTTTTAACCTAAGAGCGGCGATAGAATTTGATCGCGGGTCGGGTGAAGGGTCTGGTGAAGGAGGTGATGTCTTTGGGGCAGAGGTTTCGGACGTTGTTGAAGCGACGATTGGCGGTGTAAGATAACTCGGATAACCCGTCTGAGGATGGGCTAGGAAACCGGGCAGTGCGCTTAGCAAAGGTGGCGCTAACCAAGGGTCGACCGGAAGTGCTAGCGATGATCCCGGTGCTCGACCAAGGGATGTTACACTTTGATGATATTCACTTAGACCTAAACGAGCTGCTTCCATCTTCTCTTGTCTCCTCCATTTCGCTCGTCTGTTTTGAAACCAAACCTGCAAACAAATTAATTAGGATTATTATTTTTATATTTTTTGAAAATATAGTCATTCAGATTGACACATTTACAAAATTTTAATTAACCCAGTATTTTAAAATATAGACTAATTTGATACTTGCTTCATATTTCAGGAACTTTTATAATCGTTGTAAAGTTTTATAAAAGTCTGGTGTGAAACACTCACATGACTTTTTCTTGCCAAAAAAAATAATGAACAATAAAACATAACATTAGTAAAAAACATTCAAAATAAAGAGAAAAACTAATCTCAAAAAATATAACCTTATTTTAATCATGAATGAATGATGTAAAATGAAAATCAACCTTAGTTTGGCTTAATAATACGGAAAATTACTTTTTACGCTAAACTAGGCTCTGTAGAGAAAAATGCTTAAAATAAAAGTTGTAGACCTTTAAATGACCTACAAATTTGATTATATACACCTCTGTCGTAAAATGCATACTGAGACCAAAGTCTTAAAACACCCACTTTTTTACAGATTTTCGTGAAGAAAAAACAAAAAATAACTAATTACCGCTGAATTAAACGTTTTACAAAGAAATGTTTAAAATAAATAAAAGGTTTCTAAATTTTCTACAACTTTAATTATATATACTTTGCCCTAAAATGCATATTAAGGCCACAATCTTAAAATAACCGTTTGTTTCTACGAGAGAACGGCCTCCCCAAGAATTTCAGCAGACATGGCGCCTACCCTATCTTGTAGAACATAAAAAATATAGTATTAATGAGGCGAATTAACAAAAACGTAGAAGCCGTTGAGAAAATCGCAAAATAAATTGAAAAATAACACGAATAAACTTCTGGTGGACCGATTTGAATGAAAATTTTCGTGTCGAGTCCTCTAGTAGTACCTAACTTAAGCTTAAAATTTCAACTTCGTACAATGTTCCGTTCTTAAACTATTTTGTTCACACAACACACACACACACACACACACACACACACCAGTAGCTAAACAGATGTTTATTCAGTTCAGGGGGTCTGAAAACGTGAATATCCGGTGAGAAATCAATTTCGTGAAATTGACACGAAAACAATACTTTTCTTCCTGAATATACATATAGGCAAGAGAAAGTAAAAAATGAAATAAAGGTGTTAGTAGACCTAACTAAATATAAGCTTAAAATTAGATAGTACTAGACTACATTAGGCATACTACTAAATTAAATATTACCTACATTTTTTCACTAACTACTTGAGGATATCAATTTATTTACTTTTTATATCCACGTACATAGTCAGTTTATTTTTCTACTTAATTCGAATTTTCTAGGATTTAATAACTGTAATGGTGTTCTTCTTAACTAACATTAATTGATATAGATAGTTTAAATCTAATTTTTTCAGAGAGGTCTACTAGTAAAACTATTAAAGAATGTTGTTGTTTAGGTCATCAGCCAAAAAGCTGGTTTGAACCTGTAGAGGTTTTACTAAGTAAAACGAGGAGTAAGGTGGTTTACCATTGCCTTCCTCACTGAGTGGAAAAGTATGCTTATCAGCATGCCGGGCCCTCTGAAAAGCACATATCTTCCACTCTGCAAATAACACCTTCACTTCATTCACCACAGGGTCTGGCTGTATAATGAAATTCATTACTTTCAGAGGAAATAACTCTGATTAGTGTCTTTTACACCTCTACCTCTTCTGTTCTTAAATGATTCAGTCATTTAATTGGCTGACCATGTGACAAGAAACAGAACTATTTATTTTAGCCCTGCAACTAGCAGATTGAGTGTAAAAAATTTGACACTCCACCCGTCTGTTATGGGCAGTATTAAAGAATAATTTTATAAATTTATTTAAACGGAACTAAAACAGTAGAGGAGGCCAAATATGAACGTAAATATTAACTTGTAAACTGAAAGTATCTATGGAAAATATTTAGGGCTACAATAGTTAATTTCTTAATTATATAAACCTTTACATCATTCAATTAATTCATAACACAATATTTAAAATTAACACCTATGCTACAGCGAAAAATATTTTCTCTTTAGTGTATACTCAATGACATGTTTATTATAGTTGAGACTAGGCCTACTGTTCAAAGAACCTAAGTAGAATTACTACTGTTCTCAACACATACCGGTGAAATTTTTAGGGAAATTTTCTCCTTCCTCACTCTCTTTCCTTACCTCTAATTTTATTCTATTTCTTTTGATGTTATAACTTTTATCGCTCGGTATAAAAACAGTATGATATAGTCTTCTAAATTTAGACATATTCTATAATTAATTGAATATATTATTATTTTAATTAATTACCTATAATCTAACTTAACTGTTTAATAATATTCGCAATAACATTGCTGGTTAGTTTTCACTGATGTATTTTATACATTATGGTATAACAATACTAATAACGAAATAAGTATAGTAAATAAATTATACACAATTTACTTGTGTTTGCATAGGAAACGGTAGCTAAATGTTTTCGTCATGAATAGTAGTTCCAAACTCCCATAAGAAATGCAAGGCTAATGTCATCAAGTATAACGTAGTTTAATCATGAGTAATTATCCTATAGGTTTAATAATTTTATTCAAAAACCAACAATTATGAACAAAGATGTTTTAGGTAGAAGAAAATTTCCTAACTATAGGAAATATATATAGGAATATATAGGGCCTATAGGAATATAGGCTAAAATAAAACGTCTAAAAATGTACTAGGGTATTATCTTAAGCCAGAATAATTTAAATATATATAGTCTATATATATATATATATATATATATATATATATATATATATCCTCCTAGTGAGTACAAGACCTTGACGTTGGTGGAGGGGCTTGTGTGCTCCTTTGACCCCGAGAGCTATGCCGGCGGTAGTGTAACTACTGGCAGGGCCTCCCAAGCCGGACAGGTCGAGGGATAGGAGCCAGACAAAGAAGTACTCAAAGAAATGCTGCTGCCTTGTAGATGTGATATTGGTTTATCAAAGGCTGAGGGAAGAAAACCCTGAAAGAAAATTGACCGATCCTTCTGGTAGAGGGTTAGATCGATAGGCCTGCACCCTGTCATCTGTAAAAAATTTTACCGCAAAAAATCCTAAAAACCAGCCTCGGAACTCGGACTGCCTACAACGGAATAAACAAGGAAACAGTAAACGACTTGGAAAACGGAAACGGACTTTGAATATTAGTACTTGGAATGTGCAGGGATGGAGAAATAAGGTTGACGAGGTCATCACAGAATTGGAAGGAATCAAATCGAAAACATCGTTTTAACGGAGACTAAGAAGAAGGGACAGGGTAGTGAGGAAGTGAGAAACTTTGTGCATATTTATAGTGGAGTGGACAAGGAGAAACGAGCCAAAGCTGGAGTATCTGTGTTGATTTCAAAAAAACTAAGAAGATCGATCAAAGGATGGGAACAAATAAATGAAAGACTCATTAGACTGTCACTTGAGTGGAAAGGACACAGCTTAGAGATTTTTGGAGTATATGCTCCAACAAATGATGCAAATGATGTTGAAAAGGATGAGTTTTATGAAGCACTGACAGAGCATATTGAAGTGATTGGTGATCGCAGAGAGGTTATTGTCCTGGGTGATTTCAATGGTTGGACAGGAAATAGATTGGATGATAAAGTTGTGGGGAAATATGGAGATGTGAGGCTGAATGATGGTGGTGAGAGAATGATACAGTTCTGTGAACAAAACTCATTGCAGATCTTAAATGGGTTTTATAAACATAAAGAAATTCACAAGTATACATACACTCAGCCTGCTAGAAAAATAAAATCTATAATTGATTATGTCGTGGCGAAGCAAAATACAAAAATACACTTTGAAGATGTAAGAGTACTAAGAGGGCCAGAATGTGGATCAGACCATCACCTTCTTCGGGCAGTGTGCTATTTCCCTTTCAAACATCATTTGAAAAATACAGAAAACCAGAACCAGCAATCAACTTCGGATTTGACTCCATTTAGAGGAAAACAAATTTAATATCCAGAGCTTGAATGATCCTTCTACTTCATACTTATATAAACGGCGACTGGACCAGAAGCTACAAAATGTGACATATTCCTCAGCAAATCAAATGTATCAGGACATTGTTTCCAGTATCACTCGAGCAGCATTGGAGGCCCTGGGACAGGTTCCAAAATTCAAGGAACAGGATGCTCCCGGTTGGTGGACACCCGATATTGACCAGGCGGTGAAGGAGAAGAAGCAAGGTTACCATAAGTGGCTTACAACGAGGGATGCTGAGGACCGACGTCAGTATGCAAGAATGAACAGAGAAGTGAAAAAGTTGGTAATCCAAGCTAAAAATCAGCAGTGGGAGCTGAAATGTGCAGAGGTCGACAGATATATGGGATCAACAAAGTCAAGAGAGGCATGGAAAACAGTAAAGCAACTAAGAACAAACAAGCAGGAAAAGAGTAGTTTGAACACTATAGATGAAAATGCATGGAAAAAGCACTATTCTGAGCTGCTCAGTGAGACCAGGCCTCAGTTCTTAGAGGCTGATACAACAGCAGGTGACATAGAGTATGATGAGGATGATGAAATATCTGTTGATGAGGTAAAAGCAGTGATTGCTAATTTGAAAGATGGAAAAGCGGCTGGTCCTCTTGGTGTGCCAAATGAACTCTTAAAGCATGGTTCAGAGACTCTGTTGAGATTACTAGCCTATGTATTCACCGTATGCTTTCGAGGTCAAGACCTACCACCTGAGTGGACAAAGTCTTATATCAGTAATCTTTATAAAAAAGGTGACCGTCGAGACTGCAATAATTATCGGGGTTTAAGTGTAACAAATTCATTGTCTCGAGTGTATGGGAAAGTCCTGAAGAACAGAATTGAGAAGGAAGTCATGGATGTGGAGGAGCAGAATGGCTTCAGAGCGGGAAGATCGTGTGTAGACAGCATTTTCTCTTTGAAACAGTTAACAGACAAAAGGATAGCTCATAATCAAGCTACTCATATTGTTTTTGTGGATCTTACTAAGGCTTATGATAGTGTCCCTCTCTCAAAGTTATGGATGGCCATGAAAAATCAGGGCATAAGTGTGAAATACATTCATGCTGTCCAGCAACTATATAAGAATATGACATCAAATATCAAAGTGCGTGGAAAAATCACAGATGAAATTCCCATTACTAAAGGATTAAGACAAGGATGTTGCATTGCTCCTACACTGTTCAAAATATATTTGAATGAAGCATTGAAAGTCTGGAGAAGGAAATGTTGCAACATGGGTATCCTTGTTGGAGATAAAAGGTTGTACTCATTGCACTTTGCTGATGATCAGGTTATTATGGCTGAAGATGAACAAGACATTGACTACATGCTACGGAAACTGGATGAGGAGTACACAAACTGGGGTCTATCAATAAGCAGAATGAAAACAGAGTATATGGTTGTTGGAGGAAATGCTAGGGATTTGAGTCTTGGAGGTGAAATCATAAAGGCAACAAGAAGATTCAAATACCTCGGAGTTGTGCTATCGTCAAATGGGAGAAGCAATGAGGAAATAAATGCAAGAATTGGTCAAGCGCGGTCAGCAATAAGGCAGTTGAACAGTGTCCTATGGAATGGAAAAATAACAAAGAAAAATAAGATTCGCATTTACAGCACAGTCATTGAAACCATTGGAACATACGGTGCAGAAACTTGGGAGGTGAAGAAAAGGTATGAAGCTAAGCTCAAGGCTTTGGAAATGGATTATTGGAGGCGATGTTGTGGATATACAAGAATGGACAGAGTGAGAAATGATGATATTCGAAGGAAGATGGGTCTGACTGAGAATATTGCCGATTGGATAGAGGCAAAGAATTTGAAGTGGTATGGGCATGTGAAGAGAATGCCTCCTGAGAGATGGCCAAAGATATTATTGGACTGGGTCCCTGAGTCAAGCCGCAAAAGAGGAAGGCCGAAGCACTCCTGGCAGTATGGCATGGAGGTGGCGATGCAGGCGAGAGGACTGACAGACAATGACTGCTTGGACAGACAAATGTGGAGGGTATTGGATGCGAGAGACGGCGACAGCTGTAAAACAAACTCGCTAATATATATATATATATATATATATATATATATATATACATCCCGCTAACAATTCCGCGTCTTTTCAAAAAGCGTGCATTTCGCACATCGCTTATTTGAAGAGTATATTCAACTTTGATGAGAGTATATAGGGTATTTGTTACACTTACACCCTGAGTTTTGGTATTGGTTTGTCCTGATATTGAAAATTGAGCATTTTTCAATTTTATTCACTGTGCTATCAATTCAGACTCCTTTCGAATTACCGACAATTTCGCGTTCGTACAAATTACCGACAATTTCGCGTCCGGCATCGTTCCCGCTATTATGACTTATAGCCTGCAACAGTGTAAACGATGTTGCCATGTCGTACCGGCACGTGTACTGTAGCATTTGCCACTTCTACGTGTTGTAATTATTGTAGTTAGATATTCACATCTCACCCTAGTACTTCTCCACACAAGACCATCGTATGAAAACAATTCGTTCTCGGACGGAATCCAATCCAGTCATCAAAATAATTTATTATTTGTTGTTTATTATTTTGACATGTATTTTAAATAGGTACTTATTTTAAATCAATGTAAAACCAGAATAATTAAAGAAAGTATATTTTTTATTTGTTAGAGTTAATTATTTAAAATATCCTAATTGTTACAAATACAGTCAAACCTCCTCATTCGAAATCCTCCCTAAATCGAATATAATTGTATGCTATCCCCTTCAAAAATCGTCCTTAATATGAATTAAATTACCTCCCTATTCGAAAATTTTCGAGAGTTTCGTGGTCATATATATTGTAACAATACATTTTTTTATACATTATTAATAAAATAATTACAAAATTTCCAATTTACACATTGTACACGATTTTTAATGAAGCATGCGTTAAATCATGACAATAAGGACACAGTAAGCGTAGTACAAAACTACAAAAAGCTTTAGAAAAAACTGAAAATGCAGTTAACTTTTGAGTTAGAAGAAACCAGGCAGAAACAAAAACAATTAGGCCTACACTTCTTACAAAACATTATTGTCACAAAACCTTACGACCAAATAAGGGCATAACAAGCGTAGTTCAAAGCTTCAATACGCATCAGGAAATATTGAAAATTCAGTTAATTTTTAAGTCAGAGGAAACCAGACGAAAGCAAAAAAAAAATTAGTTAGGCTAAATTAGTAATGCAGCCTTTCCTTCTTTGGTGTATGATTTTCGTACAAACAGGGTAAAAAATACCGTAGCTGTATTCATTCGGATTAAGCAATATTTTACTCGTTAAAATTTCTAAAATTTTCGGTACCCAATTTATTTTTCATTTTCTGTAGGCTGACCTAACTTTTTGTTTGTAGGTATAGTTGTACTGTTTACGCGTATCCCGATTTTATTTTACTCTGTTTTTTATGTCGTTTTTTCAATAATTTGTCATATCGTTCTTATAAGTAGAATATTCTTTTGCTTTTGAGTACTAATAGAGCTTGTAATACCAAAACATGCCCTTAATTCTTAATCACAGTATTAAGTAAACCCTGTGGTGAATGAAGTAAAGGTATCATTTACAGAGGGGAAAATATGTGCTTTGCAAAGGGCCCTGCATGCTGATACGCGTACTTTTCCGTTCAGTGAGGAAGGCCACCTCACTTCTCGTTTTACTTAGTAAAACCTCTACAGGTTCAAACCAGCCTTTCGGCTGATGACCTAAACAACACAAGTAAAATAATATTTGTAAAAAACTTTCCTCAATCAAATTGGTGGTCTATTAATAATTTTGACTTTTGTAATTTAATATTTTATGAAATTACATGAATTTTATTAAAACGCAATTTTTAAGTACATTTTTTGTTTCAATATTTTACCTCTGTAAATCGAAATCAGCCGGTTCCATCAGATTCGAATCAGGGAGGTTCGACTGCAATTACTATAATATGATCAATTAGTAGACAATGCAATTAAAATATTTACTTAGTTGACAAAATTATGTAATTGTAAAGTGACATAATTTGTTCAATATTCAAATGGAGTACCATTCACCCATTGTCTTTTCGGTGTTCAAATGAATTCATCATCATCATCTGTTAAGGATTAGGCTCAATGGCCTGTTCCAGTATTCATCTCTTTTTAGGTCTTCCCAAGCCTCGCTTCTCTCTAGGTTTATATTTCCATGTTTTAGTGACTGAATCAAAATGATTTTATAAATTATACAAAAGTACGATGGCCAGTAAAATTTCTACAACATTTGAAATGCAGTCCGGCTTAGTCATAGTTTGTATTTTTATTCTTGTTCCTCAAGTAATGGTAATCTTTGATCTTCAACAAAGTAAACTAACATAACATTACACTAATAATTCTCGTATCCAGCTGTTTTGTACACGTTGAAGTTTATCCTTTAACAGGCCATTTCCAAGATTATTTTTCGGCTAAACAACTTTCAGTCAGTCTTCCAAACCCTGATATTTTTCTCTGCGTTTTCTTTTAAATTATTTAGTGTTGTAAAAGCCATGGTGGCCACTTTTTGTTGATATTCTTTTGGTTTCTAGTACTTTATTTACATCGTCAACCAACCACCCAATCTAGGAATCAATATTACAAATAATGAAATAAATAAACCTTATTGTTACGTAAAAATATGTACATTATTTTTGACTAGTCAAAATGCTTGGGATAAGGAACTGGAAGGTTATACTATTGCACAGAAGACAAAAAGGAGATAGACAAGGCATTCACTTGGAGAGGCCAAGAAAAACTATGTGAAACCTTGACAAAGACAGCCAAACAATATGCTAGGACCAACTGATTAGAAACGAATTCTTAATAGTAAACAGTGTCCATATTCATAAGTCAACTTGATAGTTGATCATTAAAAATTTTAATCATTATAATTAACAAAAAACCAGATAAAAAGTAATTATATGACGGAATAATTTGAACATTATTTGATTTTTTAAACATACATTTATTTTTATTCCTAATTTGTGTACGTTGCAATCTGTTCAATTTAGAACAATAAGCAACCCCATGACCCAATGAGATGAGGATGATGTGTATGACGTGTAAATGAGGTGTAGTCTTGTACAGACCCAGGCAGACCATTCCTGAGAGAGTATGGTTAATAAAACCCCAACCATCAAAGTACACCGGTAACCACTGTCTAGCATTCAAATCCGTATAAAAGTAACTACCTTTACTAGGATTTGAACCAGGAACCTTCGTCTCCGAAAATCAGCTGTTAAACACCTAATTTGGTGACGACTTTATAAGTTTAAGTGTGACTAAATTAAAAACAAATCCAACAGAATTTGTAAACATGATAAATACTCAAAGGTATTGGTACGCTAAGTACCTTATTTTTAAGCGTTTTAGGGCGTAGCAGTAGGATTTGATTATATAGCAGACACGTTCCTTAATACACCTGTCCCAGGATAGTTTGCTACCTAATATTAATTCTAAAAATTTTGTAACTTACCTGTTACAAAAGATTTTGATATATTGTCATTAATGGAGATATCCTTACTTTGGTTACTTATTTCCTTACGACCAGTGAAGCATTTGGCCACAGTTTTATCTGAGTTGAGAACTAGATTATTTATTGCATCCAGTCTATAACCTTACTTCAAGCTTCTTTAGTTTTAAACCTTGTTCAGAGTTTTCATCTTCGAAAGATATTATCGTATCATCAGCAAATAATATAACATTGAAGGAGCCAAGAAATTCAGCGAGATCGTTAACAAAAATTAAAAATAGCAAGGGTCTTAAAATTCTAACTCGTTGAACTCCCCTTTTAACTTGTATAAAATTTTATGTGTATTTTGTTTTAACTTTGCAATGATTGGATGGCAATTCGACCCTCTGATGTCCCTCTAATACCATACACCTCAATTTTTTTATGGGCAAATCATACGGGACACGGTCAAAAGCTTTACAAAAATCAAAAAATAAATAACAGGGGTTTGTTTTTGCTAATAATTAATTTCAGTAAGCTTCTTCAGTATCGGGAAATTACAGTCTCTGTTGACCTACACTTTCAGGACTCGTGTTGGACATTTGCGAGTGTACTGAATTTACTTTAAAAAAATCGACTAATCTACTCTCTTATCAATTTATTATCTTTTGTAAAAATATTTTCACCGTTTAGAAACATTTTCTCGATGTGGGTATCCTTTGAATTATCGATTTAAATTTACTCGCCCAAGTGACGAATAAAATGCATGTTTTGATTGTAAGAGGCAACTGCCTTTAATAAATAATAGTACTGTAAGGGGTTGCACATAACAGGCAGGGTGGAGTGTTAAATTATTTGCACTCGATTTGCTTGTTTCAGGACTAAAAAAAATTTAGTTTTGTTTTTATCACATGGTAAGCCAAACATATGACTGAAGTATTTAAGAACAGAAGAGGTACAAGTGTAAAAGATATTTGTCAGAGTTATATCTCCTCTGAGCGCAATGAATTTCATTATGCAGCCAGACCCTGTGGTGAATAACGTGAGGTGTGTCATTTGCAGGGTGGAAAATAGGTGCTTTTTAGACGGCCTGGCATATTGATAAGCTTTTCAACTCGGCGAGGAAGGCAATTGTAAACCACCCCACTCTTTGTTTTACTTAGCTAAACCTGTAGAAGTTCAAACCAGGACTGTAAAGTTGGCCCCCATACAAAAATTTCAAAAATTAACTTGTAAAATTGATCGGTCTACGTTTCTACCGGATTATTCCGGAAAATGTTTTGTTTGTTCCGTCCAAATAAGTGAAAAAACGCCGGGAGGGGCTAACTTCACACTGGCCTCCCCCCGCTCAACTTTTTAAATTTTTTTTGGACTTCAGAGACAGACCTTCGTTTGTTTCGGATGGTCTCGCAAAATATTTTTTTAGTTCCTTTCAAGTAAGCGAGAAATCGAGAAGAACTGGGTGGTGCTAATGTCACTCTAATCCCCCTTGACTCAATATTTTAAAGTTTTTTACATAGATTGACAGCCCTTCGTTTGTTCCGGATCATTTCGCGAAAATTTCGTTTTTCCCGTTCAAATATGCTAGAAAAATCAAAGAAAAATTTGGAGTGGCAAGTATAAGCCCATGCATTCAATACTTTTTGGTTTTTACTTTAAATGATAGCTGTCATTTGTTCTGGATTGTTCTGTAAATTGTTTTGTTTGGTCTGCCGAAATCAGCGAAAAAATCGTGAAAAACTTAGGAATGGTGGCGATACTCTAAGAAATTCAATTTAAATTTTATCGTTATCCCTATCGAGAGTCGTTCTGCTGTTTCGGAACGTTCCATAAATATTACGATTGTTAAGCTCATACTCGCGAGAAAATCGAGGTGAACTGGATGGTACAAACTTCACTTTAGGTCACCCACTCATTAATATTTAAACTTTTTTGTCTAAATCGATGGCCCTTGTTTTTTCCGGGCATTTAAAAAAATGTCGTTTGTTCAGATGTTGTAAGAGAAAAAGGGAAAAAACTGAATGGGTGTACTTTATTCTACCCTTAACATTTTTTTTCTGAAATCTGTAATCTCTGTCCAGAATTTTATAATGAAAGAAAATCGGCCCAGAATAAATATTAAAATATGCCTACTTGGTTCAGGTCTGTCTAGTAAAGTTTGCTATTTCCCGAATTTCTTAGTTTAATTTTTTATCGCATTGTTTTTAAGCAAAAAACAAGGCTAATAATAATCTACTCCTAGTCCATTTTTCATTTTTTATATTTTAGAAAAAGTTTTTTCTCTTTAATGTTTTATTTACTTACTGTAAAACTGCTAAACCTAGTAATTGGGGCGACATATTACATGATACGAAATAGCATTATGGAAGTGTACTTGAAACATTTTGCAGTGAGAGTGGGCAAACAGCAAAATGCGCATTCTTTTTACACATCGTAAGCGTAATCAGGAAATATTTGATTGACAATTGTCAGGTGGTGTAATGTTAAAAAAAGCGTGAAATAACATGTTAAAAATTCTTAAACAAATTTTTGTTTTGTTTTATCCCTAATGCGTGTAGGTTGCAATTTGTTCGATTGAGAACAATAAGCAACCCCATGACCCAATGATATGTATGACGTTTAAATGAGCTGTAGTCTCGTACATACCCAGGCCGACCATTCCTGAGAGAGTATGGTTAATTGACCCCCAACCATCAAAGTACATTGGTAATCACTGTCTAGTATTCAAATTCGTATAAAAGAACCAAAATTATACTATATACTAGGATTTAAACTAGGAACCTCCATCTCCGAAAATCAGCTGTCAGAAAAGCTGTCGAAAAGTCAGCTAAACAGCTGACTTGCGGCGACGACTTTTCTTCTAGACTAGACCAACCCGTTGGTTACTAAACGAACGACGTAAACAAATTACTAAAGGATTTGTTCATGGATTCGTTGATAGTGGGTTTATGCCTAATTTGAAAAAAGAAACCAAAGCGGCGTGCGATGGACTCATGTATGGAAGGCGACAGCACGGCGGAGAACAACTCTTCAAAATTGCGTATAATATACGTTGTGTATACAATGCGTTTAGAAAGATATCCTGCCAGCCATAACAATAATTTAATCCTGACACTACTATGCGCAGCACCGGTTTCCTTCCAGGATAGTTTGTCAACCCAAAAAATCGTCTATCGGAAAAGAGAGTTTTTTAATTCTATTAAAAAATATATAATTATTTTTAATTTAATTGTATTACTTATATCAAATAATTTGCCGAATAATATTTATTTGAATGTTTACTAAATTAGATTGTGAGTTTTGAAAGAATTGTAATTCGATGATTAATAAAAATTTGTTTTTATTATTCTTTTAAACTTTTTTTCTTAACACAACACAATATTTATTTATAACTTGTTTTGTCTATTTTCTTAACCGGTGGACGCGAAATTGATAGCAGATGTGAAACTGACGTCCTTGTAAGAATATACGTAATATACGTATATTTTTACATAGGGGCGTAGCGAGAGCACTCTGGTGAGAAACTCTCCAAGGTACGGTGTATAAAATAGTTTCAAAACACCGCCATTTCGCATCCGGTACCAAAATTTATTTATTTTTTTGTGTCTCTCTGAGTAACAATAAAATTCTCAAAAAATAAATATAGTTGCCCCAAACTATGTACTTTAGTTTAAAAAAATTACGTCCGAAAACCATGTCACAATAAATTTTTATTAAGTTTTTATTAAGGATTACAATTTGGCGTCCGTATACGGACGCCAAATTGCACTCGGACTCCAGATTGTTAGGAAATTGTCAATGTATGGACGCGAAAATGATAGTAGTACATATATATATATATATATATATATATATATATCAATCGATACGACTGAATTCCAAAACTAGAAAGGAAATTAAAGCCTACTCAACAAATTTTGAACACATATTTAATTGGTGTTTAAAGTCAATAAAACTGACAAACATGAATAGCTAAATCTATAAAGATACAAACTCAAACTTTCACAAATAAAAGAAAATATTTGTCATTTCGAAATGAATTCATCTAAAAAGACAACTAAGGCAACAACAGTAAATATAAAAATAAGAATAATGATAATGTTACCTAATTAAATTAATTAATTATAAATATGAATTAACCAATACGTATCCCTAAGTATACAGCAAATGAAATTATTAGTTAGTCTTCTCTATGTGTCTTATCTGTCTATACTAAGACACACTCAATAATTACGAGTTGTATTAAGTACGATATACACATACATAGTGTAATATGAAAATATAAGTAGCGAAATATAGAGGGGCAAAACTAAACTAAAGAGAATAGAAATTTGAATTAAGCAGTATAAAGTTTTCTAATTAAAGGCACAAACTGGGAAGGAGCATCGCGCTCAAACGAGATTACACCATAAAGGCTCATGAGAAAGGATGGATGAAGAGCGGTGTAGCGACTGTTTACAGGATAATCACGTTTCGATGTGAAATTAGAATTACCGCGCGCGCTCACTCGCTTCTTCCCACCTCATCAGTCTGTCTTGCTTTCTCTCGTCGCATTAGATTAACAAACCCTATTAAAGACACACACGCTGCAGCATGGCCGTGTTGGTATAAGCCCCTTGCCAACTCATTAAAGGAGGTACCTTAACCCTCCCTTTCCACTTCTAAACCCCCTCCCACCGACCCCAGCATTCTCATCTCATGAACTAATCAGTGACGGCACTTAACTCTGTGGTTCTCGGTTTGTTCTGCTCTTAGCATGGAAATTACCAAAGTTTAATTATTTAAATTAAGTTATTACTTAGCGCATACTAACTTTGTGAAGTTAAGAAATAAAGCCAAATGCGACGTTACTTACAACGAATTCGATGAACGCGAACAACAAAAGGGGTGGTCGGGTAAAATTTATTACAAACCCTCTTTACTCACAAATTATAAGCAGAAATTTATTTATTTATTTATTATCAACAACCTCGCCAAATTTATTACGTACTTCTATTCAATTACACTTAACCGTTATATTAAAGTAAAATACAACATCCTTTAAACATCGCTCGTTATTTATTTATTTTACCTTAACGTCAATAAACGTTTAATTATAATACGATATTAAAACTTCAATTAATTCGGAATAACATAAAACAACATTAAATACTACACGTTATGAAATACGCGTAACCTAACTCACTTAGAAATTTATTATGTTACTCACAACTTATCTTTCGTTTACATACAACTCTCTCTCTCTCTCTCTCTGATAAAGAGAAAGCTCCAAAATTGAGTTTATAGAATTAGAATAACATTTAAGAACAAATAAAATATCATAAATCTTAGTTAATCTGGTAAATTACTACCCTGATTATCCGAGATCAAAAATGTTCATCAGCAGTGTCTTGACATTGTATTTTTAATAAACAACAATAAGTTGATAGATGTGTTAAAACATTTCAATCAGTTAAATTTGGCTCGTCTTTTGCATTGTCTGGAGTAAACGCTGAAGGCACTTAAGACTAAATGATTCACTCCATACTTCGATGTAGCCTATTCTTTCATCCCTCTGCTTTGAAAACGTTAGCATCCAAAACACCTATCTCAATAAACTCCACAGGTTCCAATTCTTCAGCAATTAGCTCACTGTTTAGTCTAGTATTTTGTCTAAAATTTTCATTAAGGTGTTTTCTTTACTAGTGTCCTAATATGTAAAATGTGAGAATGTAGGCTACGCTGCACAGTTTAATCGAATTAATACCCTACATTATATATATATTTATATTTTAAGTTAGTTAGTTATGTTCTATTTAATTATTTTTATTTTATTTATAACATTGATACACACTTTTTCAACTTAACAGAATACATAATTTTGTTGATGTATATCATATGAAGATGACTATGTTGTGAAAAATAAACTATATACATAAATTAATTGAATATGTGGGAAGACTCATAGGACACTAAGGCAAAAGACAAGACCCGAAATAAGGTTAAAATTTATAAGACGGTGGCAGTTCCAGCCTTGACATACGGCATGAAGAAAGGGTGGTGAGGAAAAAGGAGAAAAAACATTCAAAATGCAGAAATAAAATTCGTAAGGTCTTTCAAGGGTTTTACAAGACCAGACAGGATCAGAAATGAAGATATAAGCCAAGAATTGGGAATTTTTCCACTCAACGAAAAAGTAAAATTGTGTCGTACCCAGTACGTTGATCATTTAAATAGAATGCCACAAAGCCGTTTGCCTAGTGTAGCGAGAAGATACAAATTTAAAGGAAGTATAATATTAGTAATATTGGCAGGTCGAAGAAAAGATAGAAAAGAATAAGATAGAATAGTAGAATATGAAGGTAGCAATAAGTAAAACAAAGGTCGTGGCATTCTTTGGAAACACCCCAGTAAGATCCAAAATAGTTCTTAATGGACACATACTGGAGCAAGTGAGCCACTATAAATACCTTGCAACTGATGTCTCATATGAAAATGACTATGATGTGAAAAATAAACTATATAAATTTAATCAAAAATTTGAAACGATTCATAGGACACTGAGGCAAAAGACAAGATCCGAAACAAGGTCAAATTTTTATAAGATGGTGGCAGTTCCAGCCTTGACATACGGCAGTTAAGCATTGGTGATAAAACAAAGAAAGAAAGAAACATCCAAACTGCCGAAATGAAATTTTTAAGGTCTGTCCAGGGTTGCACAAGATTAAACAGGATCAGAAATGAAAATATAAGGCAAAAATTTGGAATTTTTCCACTCAACGAAAAAATAAAATTGTATCGTGCTTAATGGGTCGATTATTTAAATAGAATGCCAGAAAGCCGCTTGCCTAATGTAGCGAGAAAATACAAGCCAGGGAGAAGTAGAGGTACTGGCAGGCCGAAGAAAAGATGGGTGCCGGAACAGGTAAAAATACCTAACCCATGAAGGGAAGAAAAAAAACATAATTTAGTAAACCATAATAATCAATGCTGCGTCATAGGTAACCAGCAGAACCGAGGCTTGGGCTCTAGCTGCCGAGTTCATTTAGTCATTACGCATCAAAACTATTATTCTATACTAATAATAATTTGAAACCAAATTAAGTAAAAGGCAAAAGATGAATAGAAACCAAGAAATACGAGTTGACTTTAATGAAGGTTTTTTTTTTATTTTTAAGAAGGTCGTTCCAAAAAATTTAAATCAAAATATAGTCTACATTTACTGGTAGCCATTTTTTAAAAATTTGAAGAGCAAGATGATTTTGTGGGATCAGATTTTTTGGAGGTTTGATCAGTGACTTCGAGATATTTATCAGTTTATATTTATATCATATATTGTCTATATTAGTTAACGTTGAAGTTATTTTAAGAGTTTTATATCTTCTGAATGAATTATTACGCAGTTAAAAACCGGTTTTCCTGGTAATAAATATATATACGTATGACAGTTAAAAAACAGGTAAGAAACTTTGGAAAAATCATTTTACCGCACCCTAAAAAATAATCTTTTAAAAGAACTTATGGTATGGCACTCAAGATGTATAATTTTTAAATTTAGTTATTTTTTCACTTTATTTATTTTTATTTATAACTGTGCGGTTTTGCACAATCAACAAATGTGCTCATAATATACTTTAAAATTGACATTAGGCTACACGTTAAAGGAGGACACCACTCATTAGTAGGACTCCCGCAGTTAATTACTACAGTTAGCCTTTTTACAATTTAATCATTAAGAGTATTCAGTTAATAATAGTAAGTTTAATTATTGTTTTAAAGTGTTTTTTATTAAGCGTTATTAAATTTGAATTGTATTGAATGCAGTTAACCCAAGTCTCTGCTCTACCTCCTGCTGAGCCGACAATATGTATTGCCTGGTAAATGTGGAGAACTTAGCTCACGAATCAATGGGTTGGAGTGGTTAAGTAATTTTATTCTAAAGCGTTGATACATTTAGTGCCATTAATGAATGGGATATTTAGGTCCGAATGAAGTGTGTGATTTGACACTAAAAATGGAGCGTTAACTATCAATTTTGACTGAAATCGTTCAAGTTCAGCTATGGCTGATGGTTTTGATGAACCATAGATTTGACAACCGTACAACCACGTTGGCTTAAGTAAAGTTTTATAAATGAGCAATTTTCAAGTAATTGGGAATTATGATCGATGAGATAGAAGGCTATATAGCGGTTTTCGCCTACCATTTAAGTTTAACGGTTACATGCCCATTCCATGTAAGCCGTCTGTCTATATGTAGACCGAGATTCCGAATTTTGTCGGCATGAGGTAGAGGGTCATAGAGTAGAGTGTCATACAAAAAAACTCTCGGACAGGTCTAACGTCTCAAGGTAAACGTAACATGTTTTGTTTTGTCCGAATTAATTTAGATTCTCCACTTTGTAAACCACGATTCTAATTTAAAAAAATGATTTTGTAAATTTGGTGAAACATTGTTGACCGTTTTATCCGAGGAAAGCACAACTGTGACATCGGCAGTTGTTGAATTGGAAAAAAGCAGTGAGTGTATGTGGATCAGTTGGAATATCGGCAGTGTAAATGTTAAATAATAATGGGGAGAATATAGAACCTTGTGGGACTCCGGCCTCAGCCGGCTTTTAATCTGACCGTTCGTTGCCGAGAGAAACAGAAAAATATCGATCTGAGAGAAAACTCTTCATAATAAGATAATAAGTTGTATAATAAGTTGTTACTTAGTAATTGAAAATAAAAGCTATACAAATGGGAAAAGTAATAACTAATCAATTAGACTATTTTGAATTAATGATGCATTTTTTTTTTATTCACTAGATCAGTTACCCAAGATATAGTTTGGTTTTGTTTTCTGATTAATGAGCTGCACTTTCGGAAGTTGAATGTGTTTTTTACATTTTTATTTATAAATTTATTTTTTGTTCAAAAAATATGCTTCTGGTAACCTCCGAAGTAGGTAGGTTAACCCTATAGAGGTATGTACCTAATTTTCACTCAAATTAGAAATATTATCTCATTGTAATCTTCTTTATTTGTAACTGGTTTTTTTTTATTTATGTTAAATTAAAATGTATTAATTATTATTGTTATTTTTATTTAGTTTAATTTTTTTGTATTTAAATTGTCTTAGAATGAGATAAGAAGTTTTAGATTTCATTTATTATGTATGATTCAAAATGTTCAGTCTAATTTTGTTTATGTGTAAAGAAGAAATGGAGTGGATATAATGAATTATTATTATTCTAAGTAAATTGTACATATAGTTAAAAATTTTGGCTGATAGTATTCATAAACTTTTTTGTATGATTCCAAATGTTTAGTCTAATTCTGTTTATGTGTAAAGAAAAACGGAGTGGATATAAAGAATTATTATTATTATTATTATTATTCTAAGTAAATTGTACATATAGTTAAATAATTTAGCTGATAGTATTCATAAACGTTAAAAAATAATTTTATTTGGACATACGAATAAAAAATAAGTAAAAATTTAAGCAAATGAGATTAAAATGTTGAAAAGGAAAAAAATTATAAATTGAAAAATAAACTTATTTAGAATTTATCATCTTACACTGAACCAATTCAAAAATTTTCTGAAATTTCTACAAAAGTTTATTAAATTTATTTCTAATTTAATATTTGAAAAAGAATCTCTTACAAAAGTTAAGAACATTGTAAGTCGATAACAAGGTAGATATGATAAACGCGTATTGAAAAATTATAGTATAATGTTATAAACGTTGAAAGATACGAATGAGGCAGTCGACAATAGGCTTAGTATGATAGTAGAAAACAAAATAGAATACATTTTAAAGGGTGAAAGTGTTATCCAGTTACACAGTTGTTGTAGCAGTGTGAGGAATTTGTAGTAGGCTATATTAAATAGTGGAAAGGGGAAGGGGGATGGGAGAAAGAGTAAAGAGATTTTTATACGGGGTACGTTAGGGTTGGGAGAGCGTGAGTAAGAATCAACAACTTACGATGATGGACGAAGGGGGTGAGTGTAAACTGAGGCTAGCAGCCGCTTCGCTCACTCTTCTTTATCAAGATGAACAAATTGAATGTCAGCTAAGAAAATGGACGAAAATGAAATTACTCTCTCCTGTGCCGGTACCTCTCCGACGCATTCCCCACTCTTTTCTTTTACTTTTTTATTTTATCTTGTTATTAAATTGCCTTCAATTTTTCATATGAAACTCATTTTGAGAGATTCTACACAATGCCTTTATATCAAAAGTAATGTCATAAACCAGGTCGCACTAGCACCCCTTCTTCTGTTCCTCATTTTTTCCCCTTCGTATCTCTCAATCCAGCTTCATCTTTTTCTTCTCTCTCTCTCTCTCTCTCTTTTACCTCCGGGCAACGTTTATACAGACGTACGTGTACGAAAGCAGAAGAGTATGACATCACGGAGGGACATATAATTTCCTGTCCGAGCCTTAACGGAATGAACTCAACCGAGATATTTATATATTCGTACATTCCTGACAAATGATAATTCATTGTATTTCTTTCAAAATCTCAAAAATGTATACATGATAAGTATTAGGTGGTACACACTAGGTGGGCAAGGCGACACAATCTTCCCGTAAATATTCACAGTAGTCTTAAAAATTCTCTTTAAGACACTTGAGTGGGTAAGAAAACCATACATCATTGCCGAATACCTAAGCATCCTACGCTTTGCGGACGATATTGTGCACCTTACTGGACGATCTAAAATAAATATATGTTGAACTATGTTGCAAAGAGTTTTGGTAAAGAACTGTACTAAAACAAAAATATTTTTCAACATTAGTAAGAAAACAGATATCAATGTTAACGAAGAATTTAATGTCATACAGAAATGTAGACTGCATACCTTGGCCAATAAATATCCATTGTTGAAGATAGGCAGCTGGTATAGATAAACGGAAGACTATAAATCGGATGAGAAGAATTAAGGAAACTTAGAACGCATTGAAATCCAAATTTTTACAATGTAAAAATACACAAGTATTCACCTATATTGTTTCCCCGACTCTGATATTCAGTACAGAGACGGAGTTTAAATGAGGGAGGAATTGAACGTCTAATAATCATTTGAAGGAAAATGTAGATAGGCAGGCTGGGAGTATCGCTGTGTATGAAAGAATCCAACAGAAGACAAGATTGAGAGACTCAGCAGAACAAATAGCTAAATCTGAATGGAAATTGACTGTTCCTCTTATGAGAACTGTGGAAAACAATGGACAAGGAGATTAACAGGCTGGTGTCCCCAAACAAAAGAGAGAAACCCAGAAATATCAAGAAAGAACTCACACATCTCTCTCTCTCTCTCTCTCTCTCTCTCTCTCTCTTGCCAAAGTAAATAATGAAAAATATAACCTATGTTAAATCATGAGTAAACAATGTAAAATATAACCTAATTTTGTATTAAAGCCACAGTCTTAAAAAACATTTTTTACCACAAGAGGACAGCCCCATAAGAATTTCAGCAGACATCGATTATTATATCTTCAAGAGCTAAAAAATTTAGTAAATGAGGCGAATTTTAAAACAATCGTAGTAGCCATTTTTGAGAAAATTGCAATAGAGATCGGACGAATAATTAATCCTTCGGGTTGAGCACTTTGGGGTTATTGTAATTGGAATGTAACGTATAGACCTACATTATAGGCCTACTAGTCCTCGCTGACTAATGTTTTGACTATTTTTTTTATACAGGTGATTAGTTACAGGCCGTAGATAATTACTCGGTAAAAATGTACACTACAACTATCGTAATAGATATAACGAAGACTTGTTTAATTTCTAGGTATATGGAGGTATATATAGGTATATGGAGACATAAATGTGCCCTATGTTTAACAATTTTTTTTCGTAAACCAAGAAACATAAAAGTATTCTAATCCTGGATTTTGAGAAAATAAACCAGTGAAATATTCAGGATAAATTAATAAACATACCCTACAGTTATGTAAATATTTTACCAATTACTTTTATAGTAAATAGGCTTGCTGTTTAAATTAAGCCGGCCTATGATGGGCAGGTGGAGTATTAAATTAATTGCACTCGATCTGCTGGTCCCAGAGCTACAAAAATAGTTCTGTTTCTTATCACATAGTCATCCAATTATATGACTGAACTATTTAAGAACAGAAGAGGTAGAGGTGTAAAGACACTAGTGAAAGGTATCTCCTCTGAGAGTAATGAATTTCACTATACAGCCAGACCTTGTGGTGTATGAAGTGAAGGTGTCATTTTCAGGGTGGAAAATGGGTGCTTTCTGAAGGCCCTGACATGCTGATAAGCATACGTTTCCACTCACTGAGGAAGGAAATCGTAAACCACCTCACTCCTCGTTTTTACTTAGTAAAACCTCTAGAGGTTCAAACCAGCCTTTCGGCTGTTTACCTAAACAACATTTAAATTAAGAAGAAATTAAATAATATTTATCTGTTAAAAAACTAATAGTTTTCAGATTGTAAACCGTATGGTAAAAGACGGTCGTATACTCAACTCGGTTTTAATATTGTAAGATCATTTCAGGTCTGTTACACATCCAAACAGTTTTTGACATGAATAGTGCACAGATACCTGCAGTTAATTTCAATAGAGGAATAATAGTGTAAAGGACTGTGAAATAATAATAGCAGATCTTACAGCACTCTACCCTAAACAAAATTCATTGTTAGTATTTCTTTACCTGTGTTGACACGCCTGATGTTTGCTTTTATTTCTTTGTATTGTTACGTTTCTTTTATTGTAATCAGAACTAATCATTTGGGTAAACACAAAAAATCAGAAAGAAAAACATTTTTGAAGTACTATTCATATGAATTAGGAAGGCTTTAAATTTTCTTTGTTAACCTTTTCACGATGTGTCAATAATCTGTATTTTAAGTAATGGTCCATTAAATGTACGACAGATGATTATAATTGTGTTTTTCCTGTGTGTGTACATTGTAATCTGTTCAATTAAAAACAATGACCCAATGAGATGAGAATGATGTAAATGACGTGGAAATGAGGTGTAGATGTAGTTTTGTACAGACTCAGGCCGACCATTCCTAAGAGTGTATGGTTAATTAAACCCCAACCATCAATGTACACCGGTAGTGACTGTCTAGTATTTATATCCGTATAAAATTAACTACTTTTACTTGGATTTGAACCAGGAACCTTCGTCACCAAAAATCAGCTGTTAAACAGCTGACTAGCGGCAACGAATTTACCCCTAGACCAACCCGGTAGATCAGATGATTATAATGAATAATATAACCTATGTTTAATCACGACTAAACAATGTTAAATGAAAAACATGACCTAATTTTAATCTTGAGTGAATGACGAAAAATGAAAATCAACCTCTGTTCGACTTAAAAATACAGAAAATGAATAATTACCTCTTTACTAGGCTCTATAGAGAAAAATGTTTAAAATAAAAGTTGTAGGTTTTTAATTTCCTATAACTTTGATTATATAAATTTTTGTAGTAAAATGCATACTAAGGCTGCAATCTTAAAACTTCTGCGCTAACAGAGTGCGGGGCGTCTAACAGATAAAACCCATAATTTATTTTGGGTACAAACAATATATACGAGGTGTGATAAAAAAAGTACGTGAGTAATTTTAATGCGAACAAAGTATTAAGTAAGTATTAAGTTAGGCTACATCAAATCTTTTGTTGTGGAGATACAAAAGAGGGTAAACTCAGCAAACAAATGTATGTATGCCTGCAACAAATTACTATCTTCAAAGTCCCTGTCCCACAAAACAAAGATTAGACTATATAAAACAATCATATGTCCACTTCTATTATATGGCTCTGAAACGTGGAGAATGACCAAGAAGGAAGAAAAAAAGCTGATAGTGTTTGAAAATAAAGTCCTGCGCAAGGTATATGGGCCCACATATGAACAAGGAGAATGGAGAAGAAAACACAACAAGGAAATTAGGGACCTCTACAGTAACCCAGATATTGTAAGCGAAATAAAATGTAGGAGTATGCGATGGGCTGGGCACGTGCTAAGAAAAGGAGAAGAGTCCAACCTGAAGAAAATATTAGACCCCAACCCCACAGGAAGGCGCCCCCGGGGAAGACCTAGACAAAGATGGTGGAAGCAGGTTAAGACCGACATGGAGAGACTTGGAGCTACAGAAAGAGATGCTGAAGATCGAGCGACATGGAGGCTTTTTGTTGGTGCGGCTAAATATCAACTCCGATATAGGGAGTAAGTAAGTACATGGGATACTTACTTACTCCATGGGAGTAAGTATTTCTGTAAGTAAGCATTTCTGGTACGCATCTTTCGGAAGGGCCTTTAGCTGCTCTGTCGAGATCCTCTCAATGTCGGGAATGGTGTCAAAATGTTTTCCTTTCAGCACAGTTTTTATTTTTGGGAAGGGCTAGAAGTTGCATGGTGCTAAATCTGGAGAGTAAGGCGTAGTGTCTGCAGTTCATTTGTAGTAAAATCATTCACCGTATTTTTTGATCACACCTCGTATACTAAAGTAACTAATAAAACACATTTTGCTAAAACTTTCCTTTCGATTATATTTAAGTACGCCACTAATCTTAGAATAAACAATCCTTTAATATTAAACTTGTTTCCGTACAGGTTTAGGGTTTAATTAACCCTAATAAACCCTAATGTAGGCTATTAAGACAGTGAATGTTTTTCGTTCATTGGAAAATGAAATAAAATACATCACAATTAAATGAGAGATTTAATAAAGGATCCAATTTTCAGCAAGCGCCTAAAGACACGTTCCTTTTCCCCGCGTAAACCTGCTATAGTTCATGTCAAACAACCGAAGACATTACCGCCTAGGGAAAACAAACTAGGGGAAGTTCACCGCTGATGTTTAATAGAATGGGGAAAGAGAATAAAACAGCGAATGACCTGAAAGGGAGAAACGTTGTCAACCAAAAAGCCCAGTAATATTTAGGCTATGTGCAATGTTTATAATAAGATAATAGTACGAATTTTTTATTTAATTCATTTTTCCAATATTGAACGAAAGCCTTCTTCAAATGTCTTCATATTTCTCTGTTTCTCGGTCTGTGTTCAGTTTAATTTCACTACTCTGTTGATGTCATCTCTCCATTGCATCTGCGGTCGACCTCATCCCCTTGTTCCTGACTTTCTCCAATTTTTATTCACACTGTTCCATCTTTCACTTGTGTTACTTTCATTTCGTTATATTTTAACCAATTTTAGTTCGATATCCTCCACATAAGTGATAGTTTTTATACAACCCTATTACAGTGGTTTCTGATGTTACTAACCTTAGTCTTCAAACATTGAAGGGTGATATTATTTCTCAGAAAACCATTCAATCATAATATTGGTAACATATTAATATATTCTAATATAGGAAAATGTTAAAAATTAGATTGGTGGATAAAATAAGTAGGTAATTTAGAGGTTCTTAAATGAGTGGATACAAGACGAAGTATATGGAAACATCTTACCAGAAGAAGGGTATGCTAGTGGGGCATATTTTAAAACATCCAGGTATTGCTTTATCAATAATGAAGGGTAAAAATTTAAGCAGTGAGTTATAGGGGTAGGCAAAGGTTAGAATAGTTAAAGCAAATTAAAAAATGTAGGATACTGCAGGTATGTAAATACGAAACGATTTGCGCAAGCTAGAACTGCTTGGAGAACAGCATCAAACCAGTCATGTGACTGATGGCAAAAAAAGCAGTCCCATGATCCAGTGCAATAAGGATGACGTGTGAATTGTTGTGATGTGGCTTGTTCAGACTCAGGTCTACCATTCATGAAAACGTATGGTCAATGGGATCCCAACCATCAAAGTGCACCTGTAACCACCGACTAGTAGTCAAATACGTACAAAAGTACGGAACTTTTCTGTTTCATGTGGAGAACTGCATTAAACCAGTCGAGGGACTGATGACAAAAAATATTTTTTTCAAGAGCTGAATATAACAAAAATTTTGGAATAGCATTTAAGAAAGGTTGTCTTCAATTTCATAAAGATTTTCCCCACCTCAATCTCGGTTTTCTCCGCCTAAGATGCTACCAAAACTTACATTCAAATAAAAAGTAGAAAAGAATTCAGATTAGGTTTGAATCATATAGTTTTATAGCCAGAATAAAATTGTGCCAATCTTGTGTTCTATAATTCACAATTAAATTCAGTTCAAGTTACTTTAACTTCAAAGTTTTCGTAGTTTGTTTTCAAGTTTCGGAGTTCACACTTTTACGTTACGAGTTCCTAAGTTTTTAATGCAATGTTGACTGTTTAAATCACTAGTTTACTTTCTAATTCCTGAATATTTTACAAAATATTCCATTAAATCAGAGTAGATATTTTTTTTACATTGTATAGATCTACTAACTTACTTATAATTTTTCCGGATTGAAATCGATTTAAAATTTTTATTATAGAGACGATAAGCTTCTTCTATCAGTATGCAAGATTTTTATAGGTTTTTTAGTTGTTAAAAAATTCTTTTAAGATTTCCAATTTATTTGAAGTTAACAGTAAAAATACCTAAATGCTTGAAATATTTTAATCAGAAGACCTTACTATGTTAAGTTTATTTTAAGTCTCAACAACACCTTGGTTATTACCAACTCTTGTTGGATATGGTACAGTGGGTTTTAAAGTTTAATGATTCTCAAATCTTACCTGGGCATCGAATACGGTACTTTTCGCTTTGTAGTTTAGTACGTTGACCACTACTCCAAGGAGATGGTCAATCTCGATTTAATTGTGGTAATATTGAAATGTTTTAATCGTGCGCAATTAGCCCTAAGACTAAAAACTTGAAGAATTAGGATTTCCAAAAAATGAAAATTTTATTAATTCTTAACTTTTAGATTGTAGAAAAAACAAAAGTTTTAACGTAAAAATTAACATAAGATTATTGGAGAATAACTTAAAACGCGGAGTAAGTTGAGAACCCAGTCCTGTTTCTTAGTTAAAATTAAACTTTAATAATACTTTGTGAAGATGGAAATTAAACAAATTCGATTACAATATCTCTAAATTCGGTTAGAAAAAGAACGATGTTTATGTACACTTCAATGGTTACACTTATGAAAGACGATGAAAAGGAGAGAACTTATACCACAAATAAAGAATAGCATAAAGTAGAGAAAGAAAGAAAGAAGGAAGAAATCGTGACAAAGAAATGTTGAGGGAATATAAGGTTCAGTTAGAAAGAGAAAGAAGGGGAAAAGTGGAACAAGAGAGTGAATGTTTGGAAGAGTAATTGAATAACGTACGAAGAATGTGCAATCAATGAATGGGCACATATATAAGTACAAGAAGACAGGGGGGAGGAAAAGGAGGAGTTTAAGGGTGAGAAGTGAATAAAGTGCCAAATTGTCAATTAACGTATCAAGCCGGGAATCAATTTGTCTGAACAGGGGGCCCTGGCAACCGCGGGGGCTCGTCTGATTGGCTGGTTGAGCGCGCCAGCGCGGGAGGAAGAGAGGCGATCAGATCCTCCAACGCAATCCCTCTCTTTTCAATCCCCAACAGATCCGAATAATTTCTCATCCCCGTACTCATCCTTCGCCCTTAAATAACACCATGGTTTGTGTGTGAATGTATGTGTACTGTAAACTAATATACTACCCGAAAACGGATTCTCAAATTTTCAGTGCTTTACTTTAACCACACAATGATTTTCACAATACAATATTGCGGTTACATTTTAAATATACCCTTCAACACAGCAATTTCTTCACCAAATAAAACCCAACGAATTTTTACAATATAAAAGAAAATACATTTAACCAACAAAAATGAAAATGTAGATATCACCAAATATTCGGAGTAGGTGCTAGTCTATTTTTTATCATTTTATACTTACATATTTCTGTCTGTACAGTGCACTACGAGTAACAAAAGTACAGTAACAAAAGAGATTATTGTGGTGATGATACAGATAATATGAAGAGCTTCCATATTCTTGTTTTTTTCTAATTAATTTTGCATTAGTTTTTAAAAATATATTACTATAGTCTTTTGAATTTTTAACGTAGTAACAAACCTCTGTTCCAAGCTATCTTTAGCCTTGTGGGAGAATAACCCGGTATGAGTTCGTTTCCACGTCTTGTTAATTTTCTGTAGAAACGTTGATATTATTATTTTATTGTGTTGAATACGTAACGAACGTGTAGATCGTTGTGATTAATCTCGTTTTGTACGTAATAAGGAGAGCCCGTTATAAATTAAGTGCTCTGGATTGGCAAGACTGTAATTTATTTTTCATACCAAAGTTAGGTATCAACCAGATAACTGATTTCTAACCTAAAAGTTCACACACAAAGAAATCTCAATATCAATTTTAGAGTTTAAATGTAAAGTTTTTGTTCAATATTGTTACATGGGACAGAAGACCCTAAAGAATATAGACGTCAAAAGATTGGACTCTTCGATCTCTGAATGTAGTACAGACGCATGTTGAGAGTACTTTGGACTGACGCAGTTACTGACAAAATATTTTTTTTTTTTTAATAATGATGTACGAAACAGATATAGCCTATTTATTAAGAATATTTTCATCATTCTAAATAAAATTGAATAGGGGAATATAGGAAATACCAAGTGTGGTTCTACTGCACATCGACTGCCTTTTTAGAAAACTGCATTCAATGTTCGCATTGTCATCATAATATCCTACCTCCAATTGGAGATGGCATCATAAGAAGAATAACCTAGAAAAGTAACGTAACTAGAAACAAAGAGTAATGTAAATAATAATGATGATAATAGTAATGTAATGTAGTAATGTAAGAAGTAATGTAACTAAAAAGTAGAAAAGTAACGTCTAAAATACATAGATATAAAAATATATTTTTATCCTGTTTATTTGCTAGATAATATAATAGGTACTAATGCAGAATGTTTGTTTCCTTTCACAGCCTCATTCACGTACAAAACCGCAAAATAAAACTATAGGCTACTAAACTAATATTTTAAAGAAGTAACGTTTGTTTGTTTAAACAAGGTAATTTCAGAAACTACTCAACCGATTTCTAAAATTCTTTGACTGTTCGAAAGTTTAGAACTTTCTGAGTAACATAGGCTACACAGCAGAAGTAATTTTTGAAAAATAATTAATTATATTGGTAAATAAAGTTACATTATATTATTTTATTTGTATGAGGTAAGGCTGGTTTTTCATCTGTATATTCTATGTATACAACGTATTTTATTGTGTAGGCCTACATGTACACAATACCTGCATAATTCAATTAACTTTAGATATAGTCATGTGTCTCAGGCTACTGAAACTGCTCTACAATACGATATCATCGTATACTGGTTCCTTTTTTCAAAGTGTTTGGAAACTATATACGGGACAGATCTTCTTCTTCTTTCAATCAAGGATTAGGCCGCAGTCTTACGAACTCACAAACTATATCATCTATCTCGATCTTCTCCTAGGTCTACCGACATCCCTTTTTCCTTCTGGAGCATACCAGTGTGACTGCTTAGGAGTCCTGTGATCTGAAATCCTTGCCATGTGCTGTCTCCAAACTTTGGCGATAATCCTTTATCTCGTCGTTCAAGTTGTAAATACCCAATGCTGACCTGATTTCCTCATTCCTTATTCTGTCCAAACGTATCAAGAAATCTCATCTCTGCCGTCTGGATTCTCCGCTCTTGGGTTTTTGTTGTTGTCCACGCCTCACTTCCGTACAGAATAACTGGAGCTGCCATAATTTTGTACAACTTGATTTTCGTGACCGTTCTCACTCTATTACCCAATTTCTGCTTATAGTCCGGCACATCCTCTGGAATTGGCTTAACTTTTGCTCTATATCCAAATCAGAATGAAGTCCCACATTACACCCTAAATAACGAAAGTAAGATACTCTCTCCATACCGGTATTATCCACAAATATTTCTGAACGAACGGAATAGATATACAGAAATTAATCTCACACTCGGTTTCTGCATAAAAGATACGTAGACCTTCCCAAAATCAAAGAGATCGTGCAATTTGTTTACATACGTTTTCTTATAAGATAGGCCTATTAAGTTATTCGCAAGGCGTATATCGTCCCTTCCATTGGTGATTGTTACTGATGTCAATAAAATGCCTGCTTCCAGTATTAGGCTAATTGGTTTTATTTGTAGTCATGATTTGGCTTAAAAATATATATTGAAATATATTTTCAACTTACACGGTTGTGTGAGAGGTTACAAGCTTTAAGTTTAGTTTGCCTTGAACAGCCAAGGGGATGTTGCTAGAAAATAACAAAATTTGTTTATATTATGTTGTACACTCATACTGTCGATAAATTAAAGGAATTATTCAAATTTTAAACTTCAAAAGTGCTGTTAAAGGAGATTATTCGGATTAGTTAACATAGAAAAAGGTTGTAAGTTCAATTAAAAACTATGTTCAAAATCATTATTAAGGGGTAGATAGTTTTGGTATATAGAATTTTCGAGTGTTATTATAGGGGAGATTTAATGGACGAGTCAAAGAGAGGTAAGATTCAAAAGAAATATATTTTATCTGTGTAGATCTAATTTTTTATGAAGTGTAGGCCTACAGATATATAAAAGAAGTTTAAAGGGCTATAGGTGAGTGGTGTAGAACATATGTCTATAATCCGACATGGCCCTACCTTTAACAGCTATATTGTAATGTGATCGAGCAGAATAAAAAGCCTTGTAGCTTTTCATAGGCAATTCACCGCTGGAGTTCCGCTGGGGTCTATGCTCGCACCAGTTGTTTCTTTTGAAAGAACCTCGATTGTGTATGATATTAATGTAACCAATATTAATTCTACTCTATTGAGGACAGAATAATCTGCCCAACGTAATCATATTAGAATTTTAAATCCTCATTATATCACATTTAGGTTTATTATTTTATTATTGGACTGTGAGTAAAAGATTGTTTAAAAAACCGTCAGTTTGGTTTTAAAAAATAAAAAGTGATCAAGAAATGGTTTTCGTTTTTTAACGAGATCCATGAGTCGGATATTTGTTGTGCAACCGCTTACATGAATGTTTTTAAGTAATTTTGGTTTACCGAACCAATTAAGAATAATTAGTATAGGCTATTTAATTTACTTTGATATTAAATTTAAATTGTACAAAAATTTAATGTTACTAAAATTTTAGAGATATAAAGCACATTTTTATCTTCAATATAGAAAAAACTACAAAAGCAAATTAATAAAACCAGCAGCCTTTATGTGAGATTCCTATTCCAGCATCTCTTAAATCTTTTTTGTACGTTTTGTGGTAGGTGGGATTTTCTGTCATACTCATATTTACGATTTTTTTGGATTAATTAACTTTGAATACAAATGAGTTTTTTTTCTTTAGTGGTTATATATAGTGTGTCAAAGGTGAGAGCTCAATCATTGAAAGAATTTCGTACATAGTAGGGACACATAACCTAAGGTAAAAAAGTTCTTTGAAGAGATTTTATTCCGTATAAATTTCTACTTTTTTCGCCGAACAATTGATCAAAGCGTCGTACAACCAAATCGACCACATTGGATAATTGTAACACTTAGTTTCTGTTTAATAGGGAAGTGTTATTTGCGTTAAAGTAGAGTACAAAGTCTTTAATTAGGGATTCAGCAAAATTAATTTTTCTTGGTTGTGGTGTTACTATTTCAATCTCCACTTTAGTATAAGGCCTAAATATTTAAGTTTGTCTGTCTGAGGTATTTCATGATTGGTCCTAGTGGACAAATTTTCCGTCAAAGTGTAAACGTAATGTGGTATGGCTTTTCTTCATTTAATTTAATTTTCCCGGGTGTAAACCATATTTTATTTAATTTTCCATAAGTAGTTTATACCAATGAAAAATTAAATCAAGTGAGATAATATAAAAAATTAACGTTAGTGTTGCAATCATTATTGTTAGTCAATAATAATCATAATATTTGTATAATCCGGGTAAGCAGCAATTAAACAATCCGAAAGAAAATTTTCCAATAAAGATTTATAGAAATTTTACGGCTATTAACCGAAAATTTGCCCATAACTGGCAGGTGGAATATTTAATTAATTGCACTCGATCTGCTAGTTCCAGGGCTAAAACAAATAATTCTGTTTCTTATCATATGGTCAGCCAATTATATGACTGAAGCATTTAAGAACTGAAGAGGTAGAGGTGTATTAGACACTAGTCAGAGTTATTTCCTCTGAAAGTAATGAATTTCATCATTATACAGCCAGACCCTGTGGTAAATGAAGTGAAGTGTCATTTTCAGGGTGAAAAGTAGACGCTTTTCAGAGGGCTCGGCATGCTGATAAGCATACTTTACCACTCAGTGAGGAAGGTATGGTAAACCACTTCACTCCTTATTTACTTAGTAAAGCCTCCAGAGGTTCAAACCAACCTTTCGGCTGATTATTTAAACAACACAACCGAAATTATGAAGTAATTATACAACTCCAGATCAGTAAGTTAGCCGGAAAGGCCGTTTTGTAAGGTAAGGTAAGGTTTTTAAGGTAAGGTAAGCTAAGGTTTTGTAAGGTAATTCAATTTTGTATAATTTTGGGACAAAATGGTCTCTGCAACAATGTGATACACATACAGTAAGCTGGTGATAATCCGTTATTTATATAACTAAGGAGACGGATTAACAAGAACTGTAAACAACTGACAAACCCATTAGTTCCAGAGACGTGATAAATAATAGTAAAATATTACAAAAAATATTCACAAGTGAATAGCTTTTAAAAATTTATACGAAGTTAAATAATTTACGAATAGATTTGTCTCTATTTTAAACATGTGCACGAGGTGGGAAATTGACCTATCCAACTATGGTCTGCCTAGTCCTAGAATAGATCAATTTAGTGTCTCTTCTTCAAGCATCAGATTTCCCAGGGTTGTGAACTCACACATTTAAAGGTCTATTTTCCTCTTGTTTTGACTACCAACAGTAAAAAGTTATTTCTGTAATTCCACCTTAAATTTTAAGATGTGCTGTATACTTTTATCATTTTTAGGAAGAAGTTTGTACAGATTGAAGTCCAGGTATTACAAATGTCTTTATAATAGCGTTTGCTGAGTTCTGTTTAAAGGAATTAAGTGATTTTTTCTTTTACTTGTATCCAACTATTCCTTTTAATAATATAATTTTTCATTTTTTTTAAACGAATTTTTGTAGGCCTACTTGCAGTACTAATTTAGGCTTAGAGCTATTTCATCTCTTTAGAGCTTTATCCCTTTTCACCATATATTATATTCTGTTTCTTTCTATTATGAATGTTATTTAATTAGGACTATATGTCGGATTACCTAAATTTACCAAAGTACTCGTTTCCAGACTGTTGACTGTACTGATTATAAAACGGCAGTTGAACTAGTAGTCATCGAATACCTTTTATTTCATATGTATTTAATATAAACCCTCAAAAGAGTCGTATTTTGAAATGATAATAAATATTTATTTATAAACAAATGCAATACGCTGACGTGAGAATGAAATGAAGGGAAATTAAATAAACGGTTGAGGGGGAGGTTGAGAGAGGGTTGTTAGCGATTATCTATTGATATGGAAAATAAGAAGGGGTGACTGGTAGAAAATACCAACTACTCGTAATAAAATATTGTCTACAGTGAACAAATTACTCGAATGCACCAAGAGTAAACTGTAACTTTCGTTGTTCAAATGCCTACGTTAAACATTTTTGAACGTATGACATCTCTATCGTTTATTTTCATTTACTTTCTAAAAGTTCTTTTTAGTCAATACTGAAATACCAAATAAATAAGTTCAATTAACAATCTTAAACAAAAACTAAATGACCTTAGATTTTTACTCGTTTAAAAGATTCACTTCAAAATCCTACTGCTTACTTTGCATTGTGGATACAAATGATAAGAGAAACACTTTTTTGTTTTAGAAATACATAGGCTATAACGTAGAGTACAAAACAATATCATGAGTATTCGCAATTTCAATTTATTTAGCCGATCATATTTCTTTCATTTTTCACCTACAAAATATATCATAAATTACCCTTGTACTAATTCCAGTGATGATATTCAAGCGGATTTAAGATGAATCTTAAAAATCTCATACCCAAAAATGTAACATGAAAATTTAGTACTTAAAGGTAAATAACATTGAAATTTTGTGATTACAGCAGGATCCGTTTAATACGCTCACGGCTAAAACGATTTTCTGTTTAAAACGTGGTTTTCATGAAGTCCCTTGATCAATAAGATAAAACACGTGTATATGTTTCCGCTTAATACGCATTCAATCCCGCCTAATACGCGCTTAAAATTGATGACTATTTTAAAAATAAGTAATGGAAATTTCGTTCTTAGTTACAGTATTTATATACATATGATGTATTAGTGGCGTTATTTGTTTGTGTTTTTATTTTAATTAAACGTGACAATAAAAAAAGTGTATATCTTTACGTTTATTTATGTAGTACATTAATAACCTATGTATTTATTTATATATAACCTATATGTAGTTATGTTATTAATATTTTATCACATAATGTAGAATGTTGAAATATTGACACTTTTCTGCCTTCAATAATAATTTCTTTTAAAAGCACTCTCTTAAGATTGTCTTGGCCGCTCCTCGGCTAAGACGATTTTCCGCCTAAGACGCTAATTTGTGTCAGACCCATGAAAATCGCATTAAGCGGATTATACTGTATAAATTCACGTACAATTTTGTTAGGTAGAATGATCTGGGCTACAGATTCAAGCCACTTGTAATTGAAAGTGACTCTTTCACATACAAAAGGTGATGGGGCGCATGCGTAGAGCGGTACATAGTTGACATTGCACTCTAGCCAGTAAGTTAGTAAAACATGGGCTTTGCGCGTGATCGCACCGAAGACCATCTCTGAAATCATAGATCCACGACCAAGATGTAAGCCATTATAGTTGAGCTGGCCTGCGTACTGCGTGTTACTCTTAGATATTTTTCCACTCACTGTAAATTTTTCCTTGGGTTTTATTTACTAAATTAATTTTATCATTAAGTTTAATATTTTTTATTTAATTACGATAACTAGATTATTTATTGTATAATATTTTACAATTATTTGTAGCGAATAAGGGTTGTAGCTCATGATTTAAGATCGTGAGTGGGGGGAGGGTTTTATATTTATAAGATATTGCCCATTATGTAGATCCACCCTCTGCCACTAATTCAAATAATTTAAGATAAATCAGATATAAACTAAAAACGAACAAAGACATTGTAATATAAAAAGTCATATTTATTATATACCATAAATAAAATCTTATTTAATTATATAATTAATTTTAAATCTTAGCAAAAATCTTTAAACATAATTATGTAAATACTTTAATATATAGGTTATTAAAGTGTATTAATGCAATTCTAACATGCAAACCACATTTGCGTGTTCACTAATTGTTTAGTGTATTGTAACCATAATATTCTTAACTGCATTATAATTGAACGGAATTATATTTCACTTATATTTTGTTTTGATTTTTAAAGAAATTAAAGCAATTAGCTTACACTTTGATTTGTATTTCCTTTGTGATTCAAACATTGTTCTAATGTATCTTTATTTTCTTATTTTTTTTAATAGCATCAATTTTATTAATTTCTTTGTAAATATTTTTATGTAGCTTTTAAAGTAAAACGTCAAAATAAAATGTATCCGTTAGTTAGTTGTTTTCAAATTGTTATTTAAATTAACCTCGATTGTATTAAAAGCGTGCAAACTTAATGGCGAGATAACGGGGTTTATCTTAATCGTTAAACTGAAAACTACCACGTACAACTAGGCTAAACGCAGTACTTAAGATTTTCATGATAAGGTGTATACTTAAAAGATTAGGTGAAATTAAGCGCGATTTCAATTATAATAAAATAGGTTATGTCGATAAACCTACTCTCTACAATTTATAATATCCAAAATAATAATTAACAACTGTAATTTAAAAGTACAATTAACTTCTAATACCTACTAAATTACGGCTATTACCAACGCTGCTCTTAAAATAAACCAAGTAAACACCATCGCCATGATCTGCCAAAAGTTTTTGCGGAATTTTCGAAAACTATAATATTTTTTTAAACAATTGGTAAAATAAATCTACAAGTATGGAATTCGGCAACAAGTTTTGCAAGAATCAACAGTTTAAATTCTTTGAATTTGTAAAATATAATGTTTTGCCAAGGTGTTTTGTCTAATTCAATTTACAGATTAATACGAAAACGATAAATATCAGAATTAGACTTTCACGTGCTTCTTAGGACGTGCAAAATTAATTAAGTTGTTAGTTTTATGCATCTTTATTTTCTACACATCTGGACTTCCTGACAGTAAATAAGGTGAAATATTGTATTAATGTAATACAATATCATTAAATAACTTGTGATCCTATTAAGTAATAACCAAAGACCGTTATTTTTCATATCGGTTTTAAAGTAAGCCCATTACTAATGATTCGGCGATCTTGCACGTTATAGGTATGCTTATAAAAGATTCTGAGTGACGGACGAATTGTGCTTCTATTAGCCGAATCTATAGTCTTCCCAATTCTGGAAACTTGAGAAGTTTATTCAGGCGGTAATCAACTACATCCGAAAGGGAGTAGTCTCAGCATAGCGCAACACTCAAAGAAAAAGAATGGGGGCTTATAAAGGAATTACCGAGATCAGTAATCCAATACTGTACTATCACATCTCCACTAACAATCCATTTCGCTTTCTTTTCTGTACGCCTATCAAATAGACCGACTCGAAGGATAATGCTTTTCATAAAATCCCCTTCCGAATATTTCATCAGTCACGAAGACTCATTTAGGACTAAATTAATATTGTTTAAAGCTGCAAACCACCAGATAAAACTGAATAGATGGTAGCTCAGCTTTAATTCTACCAATACTATTTCGTTAACTTTCTTCAAGTTAAAAATCAAGGTGTAGAGTCATAGAAAAGTACTCATAAAATCTGATCCTTTAAAAAAAGTCAGAATTCCATATTAAATTTATCTCGGACCCTTATAAACATAAAAGTCACGAAGATGGCCATAACAGGCAGATGGAGTGTTACATTTTTTGCACCCGATCCGCTCGTTCCAGGGTTACAAAAATAGTTTTGTTTCATATCACATTGTCAGCTAATTATATGACTGAAGCATTTAAGGATAAAAGAGGTAGAGGTGTAAAAGACACATGTCACAGTTCCTCTGAAAGTAATGAATTGCATTTTACATCCAGACCCTGTGGTGTATGACGTGAAGGTGTCATTTCCAGGGTGGAACATTTGTGCTTTTCAGAGAGCCTATGCTGGTACAGATCTTATGTTCATGAAGAGAGTCACGCAAGGAAACAAAATCTTCCCGTAACTATTTAAAGTAGCCGCAGAAGTTTTCTTTAATATTGTTTGAAAGCTTCAAGCTTAAGGGGATAAGTTTTCCTTAAATACAATGTTGTTCGCTGATGACCAAGTGATTATACAGGAAAGTGAGGATGAACTTCAGAGATCGGTTTTCCAACTACAACAAATCTGTTCAGATTATAATATGAAACTATCTGTACAAAAGACGAAGACCATGGCTTTCTTAGGCAAATATCCTGTTCGCACAAGAATAATGGTATACAACACAAATATCGAACAGGTTTCTTCAAGTATCTCGGTTGCGATATAACATATGAAGAGGATTTAGACATTAATAATAAGTTGAACAAGTTTCAGTCTTTATGTGGTACCATCCGACGCACCTTAAACAAGAAAACAAGGAAAGACACCCAATTGAAATTTTATAGGGTAATGGCTGTACCATCTTTGTTATATGGCTCTGAGACATGGACAACGAATAAGAGGCACCTTAGCAAAATACAAGCTTCAGAAATGAGATTCCTCAGGTCCGTTAAAGGTTGTACATTGCTGGACAGGTTGTACAACGAAGATGTTCGCAAGGATCTGGCAGTATTTAAACTAGAAGACAAGATCTTTGAAAATAGACAACGGTGGGTGGAACATCTGGAAAGGATGAATGATGAAAGAATTCCCAAAAAAGTTTAGCAATATAAGCCAGTTGGTCGAAGAGATGTTGGAAGACCAAGGAAGCGATGGTCATGTAACAACATTTAACAAATAAACCCTTTGAGATCGGAACAGGCGTTTCGCCTATGCCCTGAAGGAAGAAGAAGAAGAAGAAGCTTCAAACCACCAGATAAAAATGAATAGTTTGTAGCTCAGATTTAATTCTACCAATACTATTTTAGTAACTTTTTTAAAGTTAAAAATCAAAATGTAAAGAGTCATAGAAAAGTTGTCATAAAATTTGATTCATTAAAAAAATTAAAATTCTATATTATACCCCGAGGAACTAAAGACTACAGATTAGATCTAGCCAATAACAGCCAAGGTAGGTTGTGAGGTTGCCCCTTCGCTAAGTCACGCTCTGTTTCACCGAACTCGAGCTGACTTTTCGTTAGGCTGTCATCCACAGCGGGACCACAACGTGGCAATGCAGGATGCGATTAACGAAAGTCAATTGGCTCTGTGCTGTGATCTAGGTCACTATGCTCCGCCTTCATTTGCAGTCTCTAGTTCGTTAAGCTATAATTCATCATTTATATATCAAGGACCTTTGTACACATACAAGCCAAGAAGTTAATGATATTTCATGAAAAGTGTACCGACATTAATTTTGTGTATTAAAATAATCGTAAATAAATTCAAATAATTTGTTATTCTTAACATTTCCTAACATTTTTTTAGACTAAACACTTAAAACCTATAGGCTTATAGTTCATCCAACAATCTACTTAAAACTAAATACAATAACTTAATTCACTCCTTATTACGGCCGGTCGCGTTGGCGATGTTGGTAACGTGCTCGCCTCTCATCACGCGGTCTTGGGTTCGAATCCCACTCGGGCATGGCATTTTTTCATACGTTACAAAAAATTAATTTCATCCTTCACCGTCTGCATTAGCAGCAATTTGCAAAACAGTCGGACGTTAAACCAAAAAAAAAAAAATCCTTATTGCTGCACTATGAATCACTTTACTAACACTGAAGGGCTTAAATTTTTTAAGCCTACTTAGAAAATTTTCATTGTTGAGACGGTTAAGTTTTAAAAGAGTAACTTATTGCTATATTTATGTAGACGAGCTTTTCGTGTTTAGAAGCAAATTTTCTTGCCTCACTGTACACAAAGTGGATATTGTGACCCGAGAGATTATTCTTTTGTATTAAATCAATATTATAAATAAACCCACCGGGTTCTATTAGTGATAAAGTCGTCACCGCGAGTCAGCTGTTTAACACCTGACTTTCGGAGACAAGGTTCCGTGATTCAAATCTCAGTAAAAGTAGTTAATTTTATACTGATTTGAATACTATACAGTCATTACCGGTGTATACGTTGATGTTTGGGGTTCAAACAACCATAATCTCTCAGGAATGGTCAGCAAGAGTTTGTACAAGACTACACTTTATTTACACGTAATAAATATCATCCTCATCTCATTGGGTCATGGGGTTGCTTATTGTTCTAAATTAACAGGTTGCAACATACACACATTAATGATAAACGATTTTAAATAAATAACCCTGAACAGATTTTTTTTATTAAAACCTTTTAATAAATTTAGAAGTATTTGGTCATATGGTTCTCTATTTTTGTGAATTCAGACATATATTAGCTTGTAGCATTATATTTTGAGGACAAAACAATTTTATTAAAGAGCGTAAAATTTAGATTTATAAGAAAGGGGATAAAAATATGACATATTGTAACCTATTATACTGGAACAACGTTATCGTCTCGCACAGGGCTAACTAATACGGGACATGGCGTGTGCCTATGTTTGATGGTTGTTATCAAACATATTCTAAGCAATAATTACCCAGCATGAGGTCCACGAGCTAATTTTGATTTGCGAATGACAGTTTACACTCCCTATCCTTTATAGATGTGTTTGCATGTATGTTTGTTCACGCGTGTTGAAGCGTACGCTCTCCATTGTGGTCTCCTCCCGCCATATTCCCTGTGCCCACCGTTACATTATGCTTAGGTTCGCCCTTTAGCGCCCTTTCTGTAGTAAACGGGCTAATTACTAACCAGTTATAGATGTTGATGTACATAATAGTTAGTTTTGTTATTAGAATAGTATGTTTTTGAATTCCATGTTATTCTGTCGAATATCTTACGGTTGTATGGTATTTATAAACATAACAAAAATTACCGATCGGTATTGTGCTTACATAAGACTACCAAGGGAATTAAAGTTTTCCATAATGTTTTAGACGTCATTTATCTAAGCTTCATTTGATTAAGTATTAATTTAACCAGGATGAATAAATCTTTCTAATGCATACTGCAGTCTACAATAAATTCCATTTTCAATTCAAGAAGTAAATTGTTATTCGAGGAAAACAGAAGAACTTTTGTGTAGGTAGTACGATACTAACTCTTTTGCTACGGCGTGTTTTTCGTCGTGTAGTGAATGTTCAAATGTCAAAACACGCTCCCAAATAAATAAATTTATATAGGGCCATTTCCAAAATAAAATTGTGAAAAAATTACAGGCATTTTATACAACACGTACGGTTTTTTTTATTTAAAAAAAATTAAAATCGGTTATGCTTTTCGCTAGCTACAGTAGGCGAAACACTTTCGCGCGTAAAAATTTGTAGGTTACTTTATATTTTTGGCTGTAACGTGCTAAAATTTAAGTTTATCATGAAATTGTACAGAACGAAATTTGTAGAAGACATTGTCGTGAATAAAACAATGTTTTATAATATAATTTTGAGTAATATTAGCCTTAATAATTGCAGTTGGAAATTGGCAACGCGCAAAGTGAAAACAGAATCTGTGATATTCGAACAGTGCTGCATTGTCAAATTTCTGCTATTCCCCACCCTCATGTTCCCAATACGTATGTGAATAGTATTGACATTTAACACATATACAGTTACAAATACACGTACAAAATCATGTAGTAGTGGTAAAAGGATAGGGTTTGTAATAGGCCATGAAACAGGTCCAGGGAGCTTTGACGGAGAAAGACAATGTTTAATCTAAGAATATTTGCATACTACGCCAACAGTTGCACGTAGAACAAAAAGGTGTAATTTTATAGCATCTACGCATTATTCTGATTTAGTAGGCTTCTATAGTAGGCTGATTTAGTAGGCTTAATTTAGTAGGTGTAATTTTATAGCATCTACGCATTATTCTGATTTAGTAGGCTTCTTTAGTAGGCTGATTTCGTAGGCTTCTAGATGAACTATTCCATAAGAACATTGTGTTGAAGATATGACGACTTCAAAAGTAACTTGACAACTTACACCCATCATTTCAACCTTCAATACATTTCAATACATCAATACATTTCCATCGTGTTTTTATATGAAATTATAGAGCCATTCAAGGCGCGTAATTTGATATATAAACTGAACAAATCGTTTTTATAAATACGTTTGCTATAGGCTTTTAAAGCTGTTAACTACCAGGGCAACTGAGATTGTCCCCCGTAGCAGAAGAACTAAGTAGAATGATGCGTTCTAGACGTAGTAACCACAACATACAACTCATTACACAAAATAGGCCTACTATTGATCACAAAAATTCAAACTTCCAACCTCTTTCAACTTCCGACCTCCTGTTAACAGATGAGTGAAACGAAGGTGGAATAACGGGTCTACTCCGACCAACATACACGTAAAACACATCAAACCCAATTATCATATCTATTTAAAATCATTTCATAAAAGTAATTCGTAAATCATCATTGTTCATTCATCATTTCATTACTAAATTCCTTATACCTACAATTCACGCCAAAATCAACTACTGGACTAAAATGGATTAAGGTTAAAGTCAAAATACAAGACCATCTGAATATAGTTCAGAACTGGTGTAAGAAATGGAAAATTAAAATAAATGATGACAAATCGAGATATACTCGTATTACGTTTACTTTGAGGAAAGACACATGCCCACCGATACGAATTAATGAAAGACCAGTTCCTCAATCAGATGATGTAAAATACTTGGGAATGCACTTAGATCGACGCCTTACCTGGTCCAAATATACGAGGTGTGGCTATTAAATAACGAGACTGAACTTGTAAAAATTTTTATTTTTATTTTATACATAATCACTTATTATCACCTTCAATATACACTCCTTCTCTATCCCTACACCGCTCCATGCGAATTTTCCATTGTTGGAAACAGTGCTGGAAGTCATCTTTTGTCAGCTCCTTCAGGACACGTGCCGTTTTCTCTTTTACAGCTTCAATAGACCAAATCTTGTCCCTTTTAATGCAGATTTCATCCTAGGGAACAGGTAGAAGATAATAACATGTGATGAAACTTGGTTTCTTACGTATGATCCCGAAACGAAGCGCCAATCCATGCACTGGAAAAGCCGAAATTCACTGAGAGCCAAAAAAGCTCGAATGAGGAAGTCAAAATTTAAAGCAATGATGATTGTTTTTTTTTTATATCCATGGGATTGTGTACCTTCACTGAGTTCCTGAAGGTCAAACCATTAATTAATATTACTACCTTGAGGTACTTTCTTAACTACGTCAAAGAGTAAGGAAAAAACGCCCCGAAATGTGGAAGGACAAATCATTGGTTTTCCAACAAGACAATGCACCAGATCATTCCGCATTATCTGTCAAAAGGTTTCTAGCCAAGTACAGCATCTCAGTGTTAGAACATCCACCTTATTCACCAGATCTTGCACCATGTGACTTCTACCTGTTCCCTAACGTGAAGTCTGCATTAAAAGGGATAAGATTTGAGTCTGTGGAAGCTGTAAAAGAGAAAGCGGCACGTGTCGTGAGGGAGCTGACAGAAGATGACTTCCAGCACTGTTTCCAACAATGGAAAATTGGCATGGAGCGTTGTAGGGATAGAGAAGGAGTGTATATTGAAGGTGACAATAAGTGATTGTGTATAAAGTAAAAATAAATTTTTTTTCAACGTCAGTCTCGTTATTTAATAGCCACACCTCGTATTTGGAATACACGCAAAAGACTAGGATTGAAGCTGAGAGATTTGTATTGGATGATGAACAAACGTTCACAGCTGTCATTAGAGAGCAAGCTTCTACTGTACAAAGCCATACTGAAACCGCTGTGGACTTATGGGTTGCCGCTTTGGGAATCAGCTGCGAAATCGAATCTTGCTATCATCCAAAGATTTCAGTCGAAAGTCTTACGGATAATAACAAATGCTCCATATAATGTGACAAATGATGCATTGCATAAGGACTTAGCCAATGTGTCAACACCGTCAAAGAAGAAATTACGCAGCTAAGTTCTAAATATCAAGAAAAATAAGCAGATCACCCGAATTCTTTGGCGCTTAATTTACTTGATAATAGCAAAGACGTAACACGACTGAAACGAATAAAATTGCTTGACCTTCCGTTTAGATTTACCGACTAACCTACATTTTAAATAAACATATCAACATCAACATCATCTTCTTCCTCTACGCATTTTTCTATCACCATTATTAATTTGGTTATCTTTTCTATTACTGGTATTCATCTTTGATCTAGTTAATATTTTCAATATTTATTTATATATTTTTTCCTTTCCGAAGCTTTACCATTGGGTATTGCCTTCGTCATGTGAATCCGTTCATGCTATTTACTTATAGTTTTTGTTTTTAAACTGATTGTGAATAATCTCAGATGTTAGTGAATAATAGTCAAAATAATAAACAAGAAAACAAAAATTGAAAAAAGTGTTCAAGCTATTTCTTAACAACTGGAAAATCATATAATTTGCGCAAAATCCACAGATATTATGCTCTGCTGTAGGTACTGAAAATTTGGAACGAATTAATTCCATTACTAACCTTAACAAAACTGTTTTATGGTAAATGATTATTGTTATTATGTTGGTTATTTCTAGATTGTATTTCTGGTCTCCCCACCAATGGTTAATAAATTATATTTATACATATATATATTTTTTTTATATAAAAATGAAAAGAAAACTGTATTATTTTTTTAATTCATAGCCTATTTTATATTTTTCCACCCTGTTTACGAACTCATAAAATTTTGTTGTTTGTGAAATACAATTAAGCTATTTCTAAACAGTTACAATTTACAAAGAAGGGGTTGTTATGTCGTGTTTAGGGTAGGGACAGTCGACAACTGCATAGTTCATAAAATGAAATGAATCTAATGAAAAAGTTCTGGTAGGAAACCCCGTAGCTGTCCTTTTTCATCTCTTCCTCTTTCTCTTCCGTAATGTGTACGAATGGATGGATAAATGAAGGGTAGAAAGTGAAAGGTAATGGAGGGTAGCGACCCTATTCTGTCATCATTCTCACAGTTCACCGCCACCGCAGGGCAGTGCATAACTGATAATTGCGCAAAACAGTCACAGTTATTATGTTAGCCTACAGAACTGCATCCCATGTTAATTATTGCACGGATATTTTTACTGCAACAAAATTTCAGTTCTAATAGCGTTCGGTACAATTATTGGTTATCAATTATACAGAAACCACACATTCATTTCACCTATTTCTGTTTATCTTGAATTAGATTACATGAAATCAAAAATTACTCATGTTATGTTAAGCGAAACAAAAGAGTTTGAGGCACTCAAACGTGTAATGTATTTCCATAATACGGACAAGAAAGGAAAATGCCAATAAAAGATATTAATTAGAGGCAAATCTGTTGTATTTCGGTACTCTAAGCACCGCTTTTTCAACGTTAAAAATTACATTAGAAATTTATTGCTAATTTTTCAACTAAAAAAGTCGGTTCTAAATTGAACATATTTAATACATGAAAAAATTGTATTATTAGGCCCAAATATTAAAGAACCTATCATTCTTTTCAACCTACAGTATATTTTTAAATATTTGTTTTTAGTAGGAAAAGTCGAGAGTCTGTTGTGAGTTGCAGAAACCTATATTGAAGAGACTGCTAAAGAGCAATATTATTTGCGTATATTGAAACATATTTCACTAGCATAAGTTGTGATTTGCTTAAGAAACATGAGTTTTGTAATACAGAAACCACATTCTTTTCAACTATTTCTGTTTATTTATGTATTCTATTCTTTGAAATTAATATTTTGTTAAAGGTAGTAAATTGAAGTATCCTGCCAAGTAAAACTATTTAGAACAGTGAAAGAGAGTATGACGTTTATTTGTTATGCGTGTTGACAATGTAAGTTGCCTGTCTAGGATTAGAGTTAAATGCTTGGCCGTTTAAAATATTTTGATCAATTCGGGGAAAAATTGGAACGTTTCTTACTTACGAGAGAAAGGAACAACCTTACTACTGGGCTGTAAAATAAATTGTACATTTCTACAAAGGTATAATTTTGGTTCCCATATCATTTTAATTTAGAGAATTAACTGGAATTTAATCAAATTGATTCAAACCAGAAAAATTATGGATACATTGACGACCAACAATGTTACTATACCAGCGTAAGAAAATATATTTCCTGTTAAATTTTGAAGAAATAATTTAAGAAACAGATAAAATTACAGTACGTAAAATGTGGTGTTTTTATCGTTTTTTACTACTACGGATCAAGTTTTTTTTGTCTTTAATTTTTATTACGGTATTGTACATTGAGCTGCACAATTTTCGTATATGATTGGTGGTGGGGTGTTTCGCTTTAAGGAGAAGAGGTACTCAGTGGTACATTTTCCTTTACAACTACGGGTATTATCCGTTATTTAGACCAAGAAGTCTCTACTCCATTTTCGGATCAAGTTAAATGATATTTCTAACGTCTTTTTTTCTCTTTGGCATATCCCATAAATATTAAATATTTCTTCATTTTTCCACTAAACTTTTTTCCTTTTTTGACCATTTCTTGTAATTATTTGTCACCTTCTCATTTTTTGGAAATCGCTTAAATTCTTTAAACAATTGTTCTACATTCACTTGCCCGCTATCCTATAAAATACCTTCATATCAAAGCCTATATTTTCCAGTTACTATTTATTGTTTTTCCCATTACTTACGAAAAAATATCATTTACCATATAAATGTTAATTTCCTTAATTATACTTTGAAAATCTAAAACTATTTATTTTAATTCGTAGCGGGAAAATTAATTAACCCAACTATGGTTCCCTATTTCCAAGGGTAGATCAATTCAGTGCTTCTTTGTTTATTAACTACTGCAACTACTACGGTAATCTGCTAGTGTGTTATTAATTACAACTACATGTTAGTTACTTAAATACGAATTAAACTACTAAGACATTTTTATAAAAAAGTATGCTTTTATATACTAATTAAATGTACAAATGAAAAAAACAAACAATAAAATATGGAAAACAAAAGAATTTATTTAAATATAGAAAACTAATTATCGAAACCGGTAGTCAAGCTCACAAAACTATATGTTTCCTGGAGTAACCATTGTTTCTATTATTGCTATATATCTACTATTACTATGAACAATAGTGTTTTATAATAATTTTTACATCTATCCAATAACTATTGCGTAAAAGAGTCCGTTATGTTGTCTATTTTTCCATTTCCAAATAGCTCTTTATTTCTTATTAACCTATAATGTGGTACTTTCACTAAATAATAATGCGATACACATTAATAATGAAAGTGATTCTTTGATTTTATGAAATTAAAAAATTGTTAATTTTGAAACACTTTATTAAACTTTAAATTTAATTAATGCGTGTAAATTTCATATTTTTGTCTTCCAAATATTGTAAAATACAATATAATTGTGCATGTGAACACCTACATTTATGTTTTCAACGTTCCCTTATTGCTGATAAGAATTGGGTGCTATGTTTTGGAATAATTCTTGACACACTTACAAAATTATGAATTAGTCACTTTTTAAATGAATTGTTCCGTGAAATTCTACAATTTAACATCGTGTGCACGGGATTTGAAGGGTGCGTGTTATTTATAGATGAACAGTGAAGTATAATTCATAATAATAGCAATAACAATGATCATAATAAACTGTAATAACGAAACTCCTTTTCCAATACAACGACTGATCACCCGCACAAAGAATGATGATAGGAGGGTATAAATGAAAGAATGTGGGAATTAACCACCTGAAAGAAACTATGAGACAAGGGTTCGGTGGGTTGGTCAATTTATCACGGGTTTCGTCGTCGCATTAGCCTAATACTTCTCTTAACATTTGCACAAACAATTGCAACCCCATCACCAAAAACCGAAACACCCCATTTACCATCAGATATCACACACTTATAAAACTATCCCCTTAACTGAAAGTGACTGTGTGTAATAGAAATAATTATTTAGAATGAGATAGACAGATAGTAACTATCATCCCTTTTTGACAAACAACCCTTGTTTGTCGTTTTTGTTGTAGTGTTAGATCAACCCTTTCTTACAATAAACAACTCCAGGTCTTATTTTTTCGTTTAATAAAATATACCTAATTATAGTTGTACATTGCTGTAATAATAGGATGTAAAATACATTTTAAATACAAGCCTGCTCAAAAGTAATTAAAAATATAATTTAAAAATATTGATTTCATGTTAAAACCAATTTAGTTTATGATGTGAGAATAATGAAGCTTAAAGTTTAGTAAAGCACGCCTTTTATTCCATATTCAAAGTACTTTTGGTGAACTAACTAAACCTAATCCTCCCATTTATCAATCCTAGTTACATCATTTATATGACCAAATTGTTTATTGTTTTCCCTGCAGTCATTATTATTATACCTTTTTTGCAATGTTTGCTTGTGATGCATATTAAAAAATCATGTACAGTAACGAAGTATGGAGTACATACTAATTTAAAAATATTAAAAAGGAAATCTCTGAACATGCACGCAATCACACGGAAAAGAACGTAATACTAATTTTTAGAAGAGTTCATTAAACCAACTTATAAGGAAGGCATTTTTGGTAACTCAATTTGCAATAGTGGAAAAATGATAAAACATCTTAATAGAAACCGAACCTTTTAAAATGGTTAAATTTATAGGTAGTGTCATTTCATATGGCTTGTAAACGTCTCCCTACCATTCTACACGAATAAAACTGCTACTTCTCCTCTCACCTTATGTGTACAATGAATTTGTCTAAATTGTGTAGTAATTTATCTATACAAATCTGCCTCTCACTAGATTTATCACAAACAAAACCGTAATAACATATTCATTATTCATTTTTTTATTATTCCAAATTAACAAATTTAATAAAAATGTATACAAAATAACAGACTTTTAATAAATAACAAATTTGCCCATAACAAACAGGTGGAATTTCAAATTATTTACACTCAATCTGTTTGTTGCAGGGCTAAAATAAATAGTTCTGTTTCTTATCACATGGTCAATCAATTAAATGACTGAATAATTAAAGAACAGAAGAAGTAGAGGTGTAAAAGACACTAATCAGAGTTATCTCTTCTGAGAGTAATGAATTTCATTATACACCCAAACCCTGTGGTGAATGAAGTGAAGGTGTCATTTGCAGAGTGGAAAATATGTGCTTTACAGAAGGCCCGGTATGCTGATAAGCGTACTTTTCCACTGAGTGAGGAAGGCAATGGTAAACCACCTCACTTCTCGTTTTACTTAGTAAAACCTCTACAGGTTCAAACCAGTCTTTCGGCTGATGACCTAAACAACAACACTCATAATTAAAATAATGTTATGTTTTTGAGGTTAGTTTTTTGTTTATTCCTAATGTTTTATTTCTAATATTAGGTTATACTGTTCATTATTTGAATTGACAAGAGAAAGTTCTATTAAATAAACTGAGAAACAAATAGTAAATTTATGATTATTTATACTATTTGTAACTTGCAACGACTATACACAGCCCCCACTCTCCACGAGTTATATGAAATGACACCATCTATACAAATAGCAAATTAATACATAGTACTCATAATACTCGTACCATCATCTCGTATACATAGTACTTATAGTAGGGCCTACTCGTAATTTGCAACTAGAGATAGGTTCACTAGCCATACGAAGAAACACTATCCATTAAAAAAACTTTGTCATCAATTCATCGACCTCGTAATTTATGATGAAATATTTACTTCCAAGGATTTTTACTTAAAAAGTTATCCAAATTATTTTATAGGTAGTAAAAATGAGGTAGGTAAATATGGATAATAATTAATATGAATCACAAGAAACCATTCATAAAATGACTGCATTTAATTAAGCTAACGTTTAATATGTAAGCTAACGACTTAAGTTTAAAGTTTTTAACATAATTTAATGCAGTCAAACAAATAATTTACCAGTATAAAAGCTTAGGAAGTTTAGTTTTTCTGTAATTTTGCTTTTTTAAGAAAAGTTAGAACATTTTTTAAGAAAATTTACGACATAAGCGTCTCAAATATAGAAAAATAACAATTTCAGACTAATTAATTAATTTTACAAAACTGTATAACAAATATTTCAACAGATATAATTGCATTAATAACAAATTTAGTTTTAACAACGTTTTGAAATGTTATTTAATTTTGTACAGTTAACTAACGATGAATTTGTTTTATCCTATACCTCGCAATATTACAACGAGAAAACAAGGAGATAGAGTAAAGGAAGGAGGAGTAGACGGAGGGAGAAGTTTTAGAGAGATACGATGTTTATTTAAAAGGGGACTGGGGTATAACAGGTTGTTACCAGTTTATAGTATTCTAGATTGAATAATGCAATGTTAGAAGCAAAATTAAGGTAGAAGAAGTTTAGCAAACAGCGCGAACTCTGGTGGTAGTGGTTAATACTAGTTGAATGAGTATATAACGAGGCTGCTGTCGGTATGGAATTCAAATTTTAACATCGTTATCCAACGCTGACAGGGTTGCCTTTGGGTTAACAGCGAGGTTGTGAGTTACGAAGAGGAAGGGGATTGTTGGTGGGTCGTACAGATAGAGTGAGGGGGTGGGTTTGGCGAATCCTCAATTTATTCCATTATGCCCGCGCGTCCCTAATGAATTTAACATCCAATTTGGCGGTTATTAATCAAAGTTTTAATTAAGCGTTTATTATCAGGCGTTAATCAAGCATCACATCAAGGTACATGGGAAAGAGAGGGTTGGGAGAAATAGAGGTTTGGTAGGGGCGGATCGTGGGAGGGGATGTGGGATGAGTCCGAACTTCACTGAGTCAATCTGTGTGTTGATTATTCGGCTATCCATTAAATACTAATGCAATGTCGACGACGCGACAGCAGCAAAATTGTACCTAATAAAGTAAACACAACACAGAACAGAGAGTGAAAGAGGGAGAGAGATGTGAGATCAAGTTATTGAGAGAGTGTATGAAGTTTATACACAACAGAAAAAGAGGCATGGGACCATTTTAAAGCAAATATTTTTGCAATAACCTAACGTCTACCCTGAAATAACGAGGTTAATTCCCCCATCAGATATCCCAATACAGAATATTAAAATCTCTAACGAATATTTAGCTCCAAAAATATTTAACAGGATAGGTTATATCAGAAAAATTAGTAACTTATGTCGTGTAGGAGTACGGCATGTAGTGTTTAACCACTTTAACCCCTTCTGTTCTCAGACACGGTATTTCAGAGAGCCTTTACAATGGTTTCGATGGACTTAATGAGTGAAATAAGCAAACTACTTAACAATATAAGTTATGCTGATGATACAGACATTTTTGCGGCAGAGGGCTTCAGCGTTTAATGGACAGAATTTTAAAATAGTGAGAGCTGCTGGTCTAAAGATGAGCTCATTGAAAATTACGTGATAGTGGTCAGTAAGATACCTTAACAATCAGTCTATTGAGTAGGTTCAGAAATTTAGATATTTATAAACACAACAGACCTGGAACTAGCCGTGGAAGTAAGAGCTCGCATTGAAATAGCAAGGCTACTTTTCTTAACACGAATTATCTGCTTTTTAATAAGACAAGTCCACTTCCTGTAAGATTTTGTTTGTAAAGATAGATAAATTGTTTGCTTTGTCCCGCTTTTAGATGTGGAATATGGACTTTCAGTGTGGACTACAAAAATCGTTTAGCAGCTCTCGAGATATTCAGAAGAATACTCCTGATTTCATGACCGTTATTTGATGAGTGTAATTAAAAGAAGGAAAACTCTCTTGATCATCCATACAGGGGTGATAAGAATAAGGTACTCAGACATACTCTCAGGAGCAATGTTGAGGATAAGCGCAGACCTGGAAAGGAAATTCTCACGATTGATGAATATTAGACTAGACAAACATGAGTACGTACGCTCTTTTGAAGGTGATTCATAATTGAAAGTGATTAATCAGAGTTGTAGCAAATCTTCATTCATGGAGTCAGCACTCGAAAGAAGAGATCTCTCACGAAAAAAGTAAAAACATAACTTAGATAATATATAGACTCGCTATTTATTTTTAAAAATTAAAATAAATAATTTGTTACTTAAGGATCGTAATTATCATTAAAGTTAAAATCCTTAGATATAATTTATTAGTACATTTAAATTACTCGACCCCTCTGTGTCCTAGTGTTTAACGCGTTAGCCTACTAAGCGGATGTCCATTCCTGGCTAGGGGCTGGAAATTAATAGGCCTACATGCCAAAATCCTCCGTTCCAGTTCCCTAAACCACCGTAGTCGCTAATGTCAAAGCTATTGATGCGACTTTTAAATATTTTGTTTTTAATTATTGAAAACAATTTAAAGCAGTAGGTAAATACCTACTGCCTGTTTGAATAATAGGCCCTATGCCTATTTCGTATAATAATCATTACATAAAACTTTCTTAAACAATACAAAACCCTAAAACAATACAGACTTACCTATAGCATTAGAAAAGTACAAGTTTAGCAGCTTAACAGAAGGTAAGTATAGTGTACCTATTTAATGTTGCAATACTTTTTGATGCCTACAACGGGTAGGTGGAGTGTTAAATTAATTACACACGATCTCCTGGTTCCAGGACTACAAAAAATAGTTCTGTTTCTTATCACATAGTCAGCCAGTTAAATGATTGAACTATTTAAGAACAGAAGAGGTAGAGGTGTAAACGACACTACACAGTTATATCCTCTGAGAGGAATAAATTTAATTATACAGCCAGACCCTGTAGTGAATGAAGTGAAGGAAGGTGTCATTTGCAGGATGGAAAGTAGGTGTTTTTCGGGGGCCCTGGCACGCTGATAAGCATTCTTTTCCACTCAGTGAGGAAGGCAATAGTAAACCACTATATTCCTCGTTTTACTTAGTAAAACCTATAAAGGTTTAAACCAGCCTTTCGGATGTTGACCAAAACAACAGTACTGTTTATAAACTTCGTCAGTTCACTTTTAAAAACAGAAAATTTATAAATGCTAATTAGACCTAAATATTTTATCACAACAATGTCTTCATGGTTGTTTGAAATAGCATGTACTTTTAGTGGATACTATATGAAAACTGCCACTAATAAACTTACAATAATTTAAAAGTCAACTAATAATAACTGCAGTTTCTTCTTATTAATCAGGATTTATTTTATTAATATTATCATATTGTTAATAGCAGCAATCAAAAAAGCTTTGAAGCTATTATCTTGCTACTAGAATTTGTACAGAGCCTACCTATAAAGTGGCAATATTTTTAATCGTGTCTAAAATAATTAAATAATGTAATACGTTTTTTAAAAGTAACTGACTTAAAAATTAAACAGTACACAAAAATTAAATCAAGTGCAATAATGAGTTGGCCAATTTAATTTTAAATTATTGAATTTTGTGAAAACAAAATACAGATGGAAATAACAAGAATTTTTTGATCGTTTCTAAACGATTGAGTTTCTTTTGGATGTAAAAAGTTAATAAATCAATAACCTATTGTTTATTACAGTAATTATAGTATTAATTTACAAATTGGAAAGATTAATTAGTCCTTTCGATTTTATTTGCTGGTTAAATTTTTTTCTCAAAAGAGTTCAAGAATTAAATTAAAAATAAGATTGTTATTTTTGTTCTACAAATTACTGTTAAGTTTTAGTTAGCGAGTACGATTCTTTTACTCCAGATGAAAGTAATTTTTCCCTTTAACGAAAAAAATTAAGAAGGGTTTTCAATTAGCTGCGTTGTTTTCACAGAGTTGGTAATAAAGCTGTACAGTAAATTATAGAACTGTTTGGACGTGTTTGCTGTATGTAGTACCGAAGAATAAAAATAATGGTGAAGAAGTGCACCGAACGAGTTTTAACGAGGAAGTTAATTCAGTTGGCAAAACTGTTCAGCGGAAAATCTAGAATTGAGTACTAATGGGCGAGTTTAATGTAAAGAAATGAGATAAAGGAGAAGGAAAAACTAAACGGAGCGGCTGGCAGTCCGTTAACGCTAAGTGTGGGAAAACTCGCAGACGGCGCGAGCCTTGTAATGGAACAAGGCGGCGGCTTGGAAAATTCCCGTTTCCGAGCATCAGGCGGATAAAGTGTAAGAATAGCAGGAGCGAACGAAAATGATCCCTGCTTTGCTCCTTGTTCTCTGCTCCCCGGGGCGAGACAATTGCTTTACGCGCCAGAGAGAGCCCTCCACTCTTTCTTCGCCATTACCGACCGTCCTCTCATCCGTTACTTATCACCCTTCTTTTTCGCCCCACCAATTTTAAACACTTCAAAACGTTCTTATGAGTTGCGCCTTTATAATTCAAACGCCAAAAAACCTTTAACAATAACGTTTCTCTACAATGGCGGACACTTTTATAACTGAAAGAAACTTATAAAAGCAACCAATGCTATAATGAAATGAATAAATTGTTCGTTTATGACACACAAGTCTTAATTTTTTATAGCCACTGACAAACTTTACTAACACACCTTATCTGAATCCACGAATTTAAACCATTACTGCTTCTGAAAACGGCATCGATGAAACTGGTTCTAAAATTTAGAGGTAGATTCTCTTGAAGTTTAAAATGAATTGTGAATCAACTTACACATCATATTTACCTCAGATGCAAATTCTCATCGGAAACTATTTTTTAAAATCTACAGTAGCCTACATTTAACTAGAGTATATAGTTAAATAATTAATTGAAGAAAAGTGTGGCTCGTATAAAGATGTTACTTTAACTCTAGAAGTTGTATTAAAATTATATTTTGCTTTAGATCAGGTCGTATCACCGTCTAAGAAATGAGTGAATAGGAAATGTCAAAAAAATTTCAGATCTTGGATGATAATTGAAGTAAGGACCTTAAGATAAATAAACCTTAAGGCAATAAAAGGAATAACAAACCTTAAGGGCAGTCGAATAAATCTTTATAATTAGTGTCAAGTTAGAGTTACGATAGTTTAATCATATATAGGCCTATCTTTGTTGTCAATAAAATACTAAACAAGAGCGAACTCGTTAAATAAATTTGTTTATTCGATATCTACCTCATGGAATGTCTCCCGTGTTGAACGAACAAATTTACACACACAATGTAATTTATTATTTAGTACAACACTTTGTTTTAGTTCAAGTGCTCATGTTTGTCTGGATATTGAAATAGAACATCCAGAGGCTTAAGAATTTTTAAAATTATTTGACAGTCCTCTCTCGGAGCACGATTTTTATAAAGCAGGAATATTTCCAAGAAACAAAGAGCAGTTCTGGTGGACTGATGTAAGAACTCATGATCTAATTTTGGAGATAAAAAGAAAATTACAATAGATAATTCCCATAACATGGAGGTAGAGTGCTAAATTATTTGCGCTTGATATCCTAGTTCTAGGGCTATAAAAGATAGTTCTGTTTCTTATCACATGGTCAGCCAACTACTATGACTGAAGCATTTAAGAACAGAAGAGGAAGAGGTGTAAAAGACACTAGTCAGAGTTACTTCCTCTGAAAGTAATGAATTTCATCATTATACAATTAGTCCAAATGGTGAATGAAGTGAAAATGTAATTTGTACGGTATAAAGTAGATGCTTTTCAGAGGGCCCGGCGTGCTGATAAGCATACATTTCCACTCAATGAGGAAGGCATAAATATACCACTTCACTCCTCGTTTTACTTAGTAAAACCTTTAGAGGTTCAAACGAACCTTTCGGCTGATGACTTATACAACATTATAATAGACACAAATTTGCAGTAAATTACTAATCACTTTTCCAATCATAATTAAATAATAAATTATGATGTTTGGTCATATTGTTTCTATCACGACTTATACCTCGACGCATCTTAAAAAATCTCAGCAAACTTACATTTTTATATCTGCAATCATTTTATCTAGTTAGAAAACAAATTATATTATTTTTTCACTCCACAGGAAGTGAAAATTAAATTTTGACATGTACAGACCTTATCATAGAGGTTACCTTAATCAGATATTAGTTCCTGGTTTTAAAAATTGCTGAGTGTTTCATAACGCAGCCATAGACACCAAAATTTAGAGTTTTAAATTCATTGTTTATTTCCCAATAAAATTATTTAATATAATAGTCCGTTACGCGGTCTGAACGAGTAATAACCAGGACAAAATAACACGCATTAACAGAAAATTATTTTTTTCCTCAGTTTTTGTCGTTGTTGGTTTTGTTATACATAAAATATATTTAATTATACCGGCATAAATTTTAGGTACAACAGTATCAGATAATAATGAAATTCAAGGTTAAAAGCCCGGGTAGGTTTAATGAGTTAATAACTTTCTATTTCGTAAGTAAAAAAGTAAATTTAGGCGTAACTTAGAAATTCAGTAAGGGTAACAACCAATATTAAACTCGGATAGAAAGTAAGTTTAGTTTAAAAGGTGTTGCATGACAGGTAACAGTCAAATCAAGTGGCACTTTGCTCGCGTTTATCGTTCAGGACGGAATGCACATAATTAAATTAATTATTGTTCGCGTGTTTTGTTGGTTATATTTATTGGTAATAGAACCCTTTTTACTTTGCACTCACCCACCCGGTCAAGCTTTTCCTATCCGTTCACCCTCCTTTTCCGCCAACTAAGTCCCTGGCACGCGACAATCATCATCTAAGTTTAGTATATCGCTAGCAACCAACCAATTACTGTTTTATCCTTCTTATATTTATTTTTACAAGAAATATATCTAATACTAATTGATCGCATTCATAATCACAGTTCCGTTTATTTTTATAATTTAATATGCTCTAATAATCTCAAAAATTTGTAGCAAAGATTTTTTCCATTAAGTATTTTTACGTTGTTTAGTTCATCAGGTAAAAGACTGGTTTGAATCTATAAAGGCTTTACTAAGTTAAACGAGGAGTGAGGTGGTTTATCTATGCCTTCCTCATTGAGTGGAAAAGTATGCTTATCAGCATGCCCAGACCTCTGAAAAACATCCACTCTGCAAATGATACCTTCTCTTCATTCACCACAGGGTCTGGCTGTCTAATGAAATTCATTTCTCTCAGAGGAGATAACTCTGACTAGTGTATTTTACACCTCTACAACTTTTGTTTTTAAATGCTTCGGTAATATAATTGACTGACCATGTGATAAGAAAGAGAATTATTTTTTGTAGCCCAGGAACTAACAGATCAAGGGCAAATATTTTAACACTCCATTTGCCTGTTATGGGCATATAAGTTATAAGTACCGGGTGATTCAAAGAAACGGGAAATTCTGAAAATTAAATAATTTATGAAATTTCTTTTTTAATAAATGAGGGTAAAAATAATTCCATTTAAAAATACATACAGTACAATTTATTTCTTGAAGATGTCATCTTGCAGGTGAGCTCCATTTTACCCAAACATTCCTGCAGTCTCTTCGTTACGTTGTGCATGGTTTGACGTAACATGTCAACAGGATTGTCGTCGCATCACATGATCGTTTGATTTCAGTTCCTGGACGATCTTGTATGGATGACAATGCAAGTCACAATACAATCCCGTAACAACATTTTTCAAATACTTGAGTTATGCAACAGTACACTGATTGACGATGGATTGACTGATGTGGACTTCTTACGATAGTATCTCGAACAGCTTGGATATTGTCCATGAGCAGTCATCCAGTTTGGAGGTTTCTTTTTCATGCCGTACCAAATGCCTAGAAATTACGTATCCACGTGTTTATTGCATGTGCTGACGGAACACGATCGTGGCGTCCAAAATTAAAATGACAGTGTAATTCTCTACGTGCCTCTACATTTCTTTTCTTGTTCTTTTAAATAGCTTTAATCGCAAAAACACGTTGCGTATCAAGTATCCATGATAACTAAATGGTAAGGTGTCGTGGACAGGCTGGCGTAAGTTATGTATTATATAACTTACGTAATTACTACTTACTTATTACATAACTTACGACAGGCTGGCGTAAGTTATTCATCGCTGACAATCACCCGTGGCTACCAACACAAATTTCAAAATTTCCCGTTTCTTTGAATCACCCGGTACTTATACAAAAAGAAATCTCTAGGCCTAGGCCTACTTTACGAAAACGTCAATAGATTTTTTTTTTTTTGGTATTCCATTATTTAACAATTTAACGGACATTTAAGGCAGAACTGCTATAGCAGTCATGCCAAATTATGTAGGTAATACTTGAAGCACTTCTTTTTAGAATAAAAGGAATGATATCTCCAGTTATTAAACTATTTAGTAAGAACAAAAAAGTACTTAAAAATATATACCGCTACGACCCACGAGACACCTTTCTGCAAAACGGGTCATGTTTCCTACAGAAGCCAATTTTTTTCGAAGAAGAATTTACAATCAATTCAATAAATCCAAATATAGGACCTCACGCTAACAAAAATTGATTTTTATTGATCACATAAAAACTACTTCAAAAAAAATCAATCAAAAATTAATTATCGATGAGACATAAAACCTTAAATGCTCTTCTTTTCACAGCGTAGTCCACTTAGCCAGTGCCAATATCAAAATGTCCTAAATTGTTATCAAAAAGCTGTATAAATATAATAAATTATTATTCCTAACATCGTAGAGTTATTTCCAATCTTATCTTTCCTTCGATTCCTGTATTCTATAACTTTGAATATGCTCCATTCATTCATAGCGAAAATAAGAGATTCTTTCAATTACACTTGTTGCATTTCTTTATAATGAATTCTAAATAAATTATAAACAGACAAAGTAAATTAATAAAATATTTGTAAAAATTAGTTGTAGGCCTACTTATTTGCTTATATATGCGTATAATAAAATAATATACAGAATGGAAACAAACAACTAGTCATAAAGCTAGAACGCGAGGTACCCTGAAGCACTTTCTTACGAAAACCAGTAAACAAACTGCATTGCCAATGTGCCCAGCATTTAATAAGTTGGATCTAATGAGGCACAAGTGAATGGTGCTATACATAATAATTATATCAAAAAACCACTGGTTTAAAGAAATAGCTCTACAGTAGCAACAAATTTTGACTAACACTGCAGTTCTGTTCCACCACACTTCAGTTCAATTAATTTGTGACTAGTATGGCAGTCTGTCCGTTAAAATATTAAAAAGGAAAATGAAATATTGACAAGCAGTTATTACGATATTTAATGTCCATCGTAACAGACTTTTGCCTGTACAATGATAAATCTATATTAAGTTAAAGATTATTTTATTAAAAAGAAGAAATGGACTATTAAATCGTAATTAGATAAAAATAACCCCAACTCTGTCACTCGAATAACTGAATTTTATATCTAATCTGTGTTCCAAACTTTGCAGAATAATTTCAATGACAATGTTTACTTTTAGAGAAAAATAAATTTTAAAGTCAATCATAAAATATATTTGTATTTAAATTGTAAAGTAATTTAATTTTGGTTCATTTGAAAATATTATTCATAAGTGCAGAGGAAAATTACAATTTAAAGATTATTCTATTACGATTTTTTTTATCTCCCTTCAATATAAACAAATTATTATGAACAGAAAGGGGATTCGAACATAAAAATAGTTATGGCTACAGATATAAGTATGTAAATATGATTTTGCTTTAGTGGGGGGTTTGGTTTTAGGTTTTTTTGTATGGAGACGAAGTGTCCCAGAGAAAGAGGCAGGAAAATATCTGGAGTTTTTGAAATTGAATTGCCACCCCTCAATTGGCTTTAACAAGCTATTCGGTGACCCTGCCTTGGGCGCCATTGTTCAATCATATAGCGCATTTGAAATTCAAATGTCGGCGTTTACGAATCACACTTTGTTATGCAACAATTGGAAAACTCGCTTACAATGGAAAACATTTCACTTTGACGCCTCAATACTTCGTTATAAGATTGGCGTTGAATTGCTCTGCGTCGCGACGCCTCCGGTTCGGTTGAATCTTCGTTCCCCTATCCTGTATTATCACATTTTACTTTTGTAAATATACTCGCTTTATATGCTGCTATCTAGTGGTGCTAACGATTATCACTGAATAGAAAGAAAACCAAATGTTTTGAAAGAAATAAAAATAAAATTATTTCTTTCAAAACATTTGGTTTTCTTTTTATTCCGTCCTAGTCGTTAGTACCACTAGCTATCACCATATAAGGCAAAATAAAAAGAAATCTAAATAAAATAAATTTAGATAAAATTCACGTCTCTTTACCACAGTAGTAGTGCGCTAGCCTACCCCGCGGAGGTCCCGAGCTCGATTCCCGGCTAGGGTCTGGAAATTATAAGAAGTAAAACCCCACCGTTCCAGTTCCATAACCAACCATACATTCTAATAATCAAGCTGTAAATGCGACTTGAAATAAACTAAAAATTAAATTAAATATTCATTTGTTTTTTAAAATTTAGTTCTGTGATAAAGCCTAATAATAACAAAAATAACTTAATTTTATAAACAACCGTAGCTTCAAATGTTTCAAAAAACAATTTCAAAATGCTGATTAAGCTTTTAACGAGTTAAGCCGGAAGACTACGTCCAGGGATTTTTTTTGTTTTTGGTTTTACGTCTGACTGTGTTGCAATTACTGCTAATGCAGACGGTGAGAAGGATGATAGGTGAAGATGAGCGATGAAAAAATGCCAGACCTGACCGGGAATCAAACCCAAAACCCCGGCGTAGAAGCCAGTTGCACTAACCACTACGCCAACGGGCCGGCCACGTCCAAAGATAAGATTTTTATTACCCGAAGATATAAATCGGCGGACATTTACTCAAGAATATTGAAACAGTACGGTAAAAAGTACCTAAACCGCAGTAACATGTATAAGTGGGTGGACAAGTTAATTCGGGTACAAATGATATATCTTGACTGAAACATCCGGGTTCACCCACCAAAAAATATCAAAACTTAGGTAACTTGTCAGCCGGTAAAGTGATTTTAACAAACCTCGTCCGATCTGATTTTCATTTTGTTCGGCCAACTCTTTAAGACTTTTTACGTGGCAACAAGTTTAACGACAATGAAGAAGTACAAAAGTGGTACATGAATGGTACAAACGGCAAGGTAAAGACTTCTACACTGCGGAAATCATAATGTTCTCCGAACGGTGGAACAAGTGTCTCTAAATGTTGCTGGAGACTGACTTAAAATTCATTGTCATTGAATAAATAGTTTTTTCTGTAAAACAATTTGTCTCAATAATCATTGAAAGAAAATTTTAAGACAGAGGGAGTTTTACAAATTTAGTACGACTAGCTTGTAGATATAGTCTTCACACCCTCCTTGAAATTTAGAAACTAACAATTCTATTAAACCTTCAGACTTCATCACTTGCGACTTGACAAGATATGAGAGCGATACAACATTCTGGAATGATAGCGTGAATAAAACGTTCTCTAGGTTCATAAAATTTTCATTTCAATCTAAATAAATGAAAGTGAAAAGTTTTTCTTTGATGAGATCCGAAGATACTGAAAAGGATGATGCAGTGTAGACGGTAGAGAAATCATTAACGCCAAAGATTGTTACCCCATGTTCTTCGAAGTCTTCTAAAATTTTTAATTTTCGCCTAAAATTATAAATTAATTTGGTTTCAATTTTGTCATTAAAAACAATAATATTGTAACGATTTGTTCTGAAAATCATTAATGGGCTCCACCCCAATTACCGCAATGATGCTGTGTGTAGGGCGGCATTATTGTTTTTTAGTCAATAACAAGGTATGAATATTTATAAATATTTTAATCTAAAATGCCGTGTGTTGGTAGGCTTGAGTCCAACTGTCTAGTTGGTTTTAATTTAATGATTGATTTACATAATAAAATGTAAATTAAGCTTTCATTTATTAGACGTGCTATAATTTCACAGTTAATTCATTTCGTATGCTATTACTCTGTACTACATTTTAAAATAACGACTGCTAGATGGGTTTTAAATTTAATTTTTCTCGTTTTAGAAATGCTATGAATATTAATGCAATTCATACACGTATAATTTTTAAATTGCTTCATAAATATTAATTAAATAAATAGCCTAACACTATAAAATAAGTAGACCCTACATTTAATTATTCTAACGTTTAGTTGTTCAGAGTATGTAACCTTCAATGTGCTTATCAGAGTTGTTAAAATAGCATGAAAATCCTATTTTAAATTTGTATTTAAATAGTGACGGTTAACAAAGAACAAACAATAATTCAAAATTTAAAAAAAACTTAAGTAATAGTGAATCACCCATTTCAGAAAGCCCATAACTCAAAATTTTACATTTTTTCTTTAAAGCATTTTAGTACTAACCGAATGTAAACACACCATCCCAACAAAAATCACATAAGTCTGGCTTTCCTTAAGTAATATAACACTAAGAAAAAGCTTGTCCTTAAGGATAAAAAATGCTTCCTTCTAATTAAAAAATGAAAGTGGATGATTTTTTAAGCGTAAGCTCTACTCCTTGTGAAAAAGGCTTTACAAAGTTCCTATGCAAAAATCTTTTTAAGGGAGATTACTACTACTGTTTGTGACCACGACAAGAAACGTGAATAGCCTGAAAACCAACATTTTCTTCCTGAAAGTTACAAATGTCAATTTTTATTACTGCAAGAAGCTATTTTATGTCACTAACGTAAACTAGTGAAATATAAATGATAGGCTACTATTGTAAAACACAATTTTATTCTGATCTAACGTATTTGACAAAAAACAACGTAAGTTAGCATTTCACTCCAATTTATTCCAGAAACACCTTAAGTCAAAATTTTCAATTTTTTTTAAACAAGTGGCTCATCTTAAAAAATACAAAAGTATAAATGTTATATTAAACGGGACAGGACTCTGAAAAAATTATATTTTTCAATATAGTTTTTTTATGGAAATGTAGTAAATTACCAGTTTTTAAATTTTCCAAAAAATAGAATATTTGACTTATGGGCTTTCTGAAATGACCGATTCAGTTGGTTAAGAGATAAGGCCATTCAAAATTTTCCAAATTTTAAACATCTTCCATGTCTGGTGTAAACAAGATTAATTCAATAGAACATAATTTGTCTTTTCATTTTTTAATTGATAATTTTCATTAATTTTACATTATCTAGTTTGTCTGGATCGTATTACTTAACAATTTATCCTGGTATTTATTTAATAAAGCTTCAAATTGCGTACAAAGACACTTCCGGAAAATCTTCCCAGACGACTAAAGAAAGCGCGAAAGAAAGACATTGTAGACCTCAGATACATGTATTACTCTAATTAGTGTCTTCCAAATTGGCCTAACTACCTGATAAAGACTTAAGCTTAAGAAACATAATAATAAATTTGATTATGCTATAGTAATCAGAAGTATATAACACTATTATGTGATCTGCTTTCTCAATTTGAATAATTAATTAATTAAAAATAATTCATGTCATTCGTTCACCGTAATTTGTCATCACACTTGTCGTTATATTTCATTGTACAAAAATAAATAAACTAATAAAGAAAAATATTGAAATTTTCCAACGTATAAAAACCCCGATGATTCAAGACATTAAAAAATATTAATTTCTTTATCCAAAAATCAATTATTCAAATATAAAGACGATAAATTTTCTTTGTACAAAATTTGTCGTAATGCAGTAAAAGAAATACATAGACAAATACAAATAATAGTCTTTCAATAAGGAGTATTTCAATAAAGAAATTGATTTCTTTTTCGATATACTACATCGTGGATAAACACCAATAAATTCTAATGCTTTGGGGGAAATACCAACAAATTTCCTTTGGTTGTAATATAAAAGCTGTTGTAGTTGATTTAACAGCCGAAAGGCTGGTTTGAACCTCTAGAGGTTTTACTAAGTAAAAACTAGGAGTGAGGTGGTTTACTATAGCTCACTGAGTTGAAGGAGTACGCTTACCAGCATGACAGACCCTCCGAAAAGCACCCACTTTCCATCCTGCACGTGACACCTTTACTTAATTCACCACAGGGTCTGGCTGTATAGTAAAATTCATTACTCTCAGAGGAGATAACTCTGACTAGTGTCTGTTCTTTAATAGTTCAGTTATATAATTGAGGCTGACTATGTAATAAGAACAGAACTATTTTTTGTAGCCCTGGAAACAACAGATCGAATGCAATTAATTTAACACTTCACCTCCCCGTTATGGGCAAATATAAAAGCTATATCTTGTAATTTAATTTTTGATGTGGCAAGAAAAACAGATGTAAATTCAATGACACAAATCAAACTTTAACGTTGTACCCTACTTGAATTAATAGGCTATATCATATTACTTAGATAATTAACTGTGATATTACAATTAGAGTCTTAGTCATATTTGGTGTTTAAATCATGAAGATAAAGATTGATTTGAACTCTTTAGACATTTTACTAAGAAAGAGGAAACCAAGTAGTTTGCTATGAGAAAAAGGTTAATTTGAGCTTTTTAGACGATTAACAAAGTAAGACGGTTTACTAAGTTTACATTCCTAAATAGATTAAAAATATGACTACTTATCATCTATCAAAACTCCGGGCGAACATACGTCTTTTCCACCTAGTAAGTGACATCATCATAGGAACTGGCTGTACAATGAAGTCCATTTATTTTAACGGCAATAACTCTAAATAATATCAATTGTACCGTTGTATTTTCTATCATTAGATGCTTCAGTAATTCATTTGACTGATTGCATTTTTACAAAAACCGGGAACGAGCAGGTTAACAATTATTTTCTTTAAACTCTGCATAACTCAGCTTTTTTCGCCGAAACCCATAAAGTTTTTGTAATTTACTTTTTTTGCAGAGTTTATTTTTCTGTTACACAAAAGAGTAATAGATACAAACATGCAATTAGATCAGTATTTTATTAATAAAGTCCAAAATGGAGGTGAGTAGCATAATCTTACAGTAAAAATTGTTGAAATTTAACGTAGATTTAAATCAATTCCTCACATATTAAAATTGTTGAATAAAAATGTTATTTAATAAATAAGTTTATGTACTTGTTTAAAACCTTGCGATAAAAATATCCAAGAACATGGGAAGACACATAGGCCTAGATATAAATAAAACAAGGATAGTCATGTTTAACGCAGGGAAACGAAAACACAAGAGAAGAATGATGCAGGACATCCGCGTATAAATCGGTTTAGGGTTACCCTAAGGGGCTAAAAGATGAGGACGAAGAGGTAACCAACATCACGTCACATCGTATCCTTAATTCCATTTTTATTCCTGCTAGAGAGAGGGTAACTAAAGATAAATGCCTGTATGGAGATGCTATTACAAGTTTCGTTTTCCGTTTTCTTTTCTCTTACGCTCATGTCAAGAATTTTGTTAAACAAATAAAATATTATCCGTTTTTTATTATTATTATTACTACTGTCGTAAATAATTGCTGTAAACCAAAAATAATGTATTGATTACCTGGAAAATCTTTTGGTAATTGATACGACCAATTAAATTTTCACAGTAGGCTGCAAAAATACAGACAGAAATTAAGAAAATACTAAATGTTTTGTCATTACTGAACAACTAAACCAGACACGTTTTTTAATTTTATTAAGTTTATCCGTAATCAATGGATTTGATTTGCAGTACAGGTATCTATATATATACCGGCGTCCCACGAAGAGGTTTTTTTGAATTAATATGCCGGATGTATCGCACACTCTACAGACTGGAAACTTGACAGTTAAAATAAATAGATATGTAAAAAAGTACCCTAGAGTTCTTCTTCTTCTCGAGCTTCTTGAGGAAAAGTTGTATTTGCTTATGATAAATAAAAAACAAAATGGTGGAATAAGAAAATAATATCAAAAATGTGCTGTTGATACCTCGGCAATATTTTTCAAAAACGATAACTCATTTTTTTTTCGTTGCTATCAGTGCATAGCTATTAATGGACATCAGTTCGAATAAAGGTTAATGAAATAAATTTTGTTCATTAATAATTTATCGCTTTCATATTTCCTTCATTTTATTACTTAAGTAATATTGTAACAAATCACCAATTTTAAATGGTTATGCAAATAAAATTACTTTCCGCCAATTTGTTTTGATTAATCATAAGCAAATGAAACTCAAAGGTACTTTTTTACACATCTATTTTTATAACTGTAAATTTTCCAGTCTGTAGAGTGGCATACGTCCGGCATATTAATTGAAAAATCGCAACCTCTTAGTGGGACACATAAGATATAACATCCTACAGCGCTAGATCAAAATATAAAATAAGTTACGTAGAATTTTGTGATTTCAATCAAATTATCATTTTATTCCATTACAAACGGAAATTTATTGCGCGTAAATTACAAAAAATACACTGCACTTTAATAAAGTGTTAGGTAGTTACTTTTTAAAATTTATAACCTAGGTATGATTCATCATTACTAAGAAACAATACAATGGTTCCCATCTCAGAAAACTGCTATTATTCAGTAATAAGGCCTATTTATTAAACAATAATAATTTATTAATTAACTTATTAAATAATAAATATAACAGAATACCTGAGTATTCTATTTTTACTTTCTCTTGCCTATATTAATATAAGGAAGGAAAGTATTGTTTTCATGTCGATTCTTCAAAATCGAGTTTTTACCGGATATACACGTTTTAAGACCCCCTGAACCCAAAAAACATGTTTTTAGCTATTGGTCAATATATATATAATTTATATGTGTGTGTGTGTGTGTGTGTGTGTGTGTGTGTGTGTGTAAACAAAATATCTCAAGAACGGAACATCGTACCAACTTGAAACTTAAAACTTAAGTTAGGTAGCCTACTACTAGAGGACCAGTTACGAACATTTTCATCAAAATCGGTCAACCGAAAGTAGCACATTTTCGTGTCATTTTTCACTTTTTTGCGATTTTCTCAAAATCGCCTCAGTTACAACATGTTTTATGCTCTATATGATAGGGTCTATCTATATGAAAGGGTAGGCGCCATGTCTGCTGAAATTTTTGAGGAGAAAAAAGATTCTCTCGTAGAATAAATGTTTTTTTTAAGATTTCGGTCTTAAAATGCATTTTACGGCAAAAGTGTATAAACTTAATAAAAGTTGTAAATAATTTTAAAATCTACAAATTTTATTTCAAACATTGTTTGCATAACGCTTAATTTAGTGGTAATTAGCGATAAAATTAACGCATCGATTTAAAAGGTTTTAAATGATTTCACAATCTTGATGAAGTAGATATTAACAGTTTGATCTGGCCAGCCAACAGCCCAGACTTAAATCCTATTGAGTACGTTTTGATTATGCTTAAAAAAAGAGTTCGTCAACGTAATGCAGTGAATTTTCAACAGCGGTGTCATGTGGCGAAAGAAGAATAAGAAAATATTGACCAGGAAGAAATCTGAAACTTGATTCAAGGAATGCTGAGACGGATGCTAGCTGTAATTAAGGCAAAAGGGAGCTGTACTTGTTACTGAATTACAAATTCATTATAAATCTCATAATAATTATTTACTTTTAATTTTTTCCAATATGTATGACTTAAATATGGAAAAAATTATCTTATTTTTTCATTAAATTGGGTACCATAAATCAAATTTATAACTCTATTTTTTATAAAAATATAGTAAGAGAAATGGTCCTGGCACATTGTAGAAAATGATTTATTTGCACTTAGCCCAAAATCTTACATGATGCGTTAATTTTATCCCGGACTTTATAAAAGAAAATGTTAAATATTTTTGTCATAGATAATATTTCAAAAGTTCATTCTAAATAAAAAAATTTAATTAATTAATAAATTGTCATATAAATAACTTTGATATATCGATATTAAATTATCTCACCTGTACTGCTACAAGTTGATGGGCATAATCAAAAGAAGAAGGACTGCCTACTTTGGTCATTTATACAGAGTTGTTAAGAATGATTTTCTGAAACTGATTCTCGAGGAAAAGTTGAGGGCGAGCACAAGCATGGACGAAGAAAATCCTTATGGTTAAAAAACATTAAAGATTGCACAAACTTTAGTACACACGCTTTCGAGGGTGGCTCATGATGGAGAGCGATTTGCGAATGTTGAGACTAATCTTCAGTAATGGAGTCAGCACTATAAGAAGAATACCAAATCCACTGAATATTAGTTTTAATCTACTTAGGAAGAAATAAAATTAAAAATTTTGGAACGAAAATTTACATGAAACACTTATCGTATGTAAACCGAATATCTTTCTATTAAAACTTTTGTAACAAATCCGTAAGTTCACTGATAAACAGTTTTACAACCTACTTAAATAATAACAAAAATATAAAGAAAATTTAGTTAGATTTAAAAAAAATATTTACTTATCGTTTTAAAATATAATAAAATTTTGGGCAAAATTACAATAGAATAATCGTTATATTTTCTTGTAACACGACATTTATTAGTATTTAAAAATAAAGGTAAAGGGGGAAATTCGTGTAATTTATAAACAAAGATACTTTAAATATGTTTTATAAAAGAAAGAAAACGCTCGTAAAACAGTAACTTTTATTGAAGTAATTAAAAAATAAACAAAACAGAGCATGATGCAAGATAAGAATTCAAATATTAATATATCATGCAAAGTTGATTGTCAACTTGCATATCAGATTTAGGGAAACGTCAGATATAGAAGAGTATGAAGGGAGAAGTTAAGAAATGGGTAAGAGAGAGAAAAAGAATGATTGAGAGGTGGTGGGGGAAGACTATACATTTAAAAAATATGTATACATCCCATGACAATTCAATATAAATATTAACATAAGTAACTCGATCCATGTAGACGATTTGTCGAGCGGATTATTTTTTTTCTTCTTCAACTTATTGAAGATCTTAAAAACGAAAAAAATACATGTCAAGTATAGCGGCTGGCTTTCATTGGAATCAAAATTTCATATAAAAATACCGCTTTATTTGTATCTGTCAAATAAGAAATGTCAGAAATAGAAAAATATAAAAAAAACGGTAAATAAACTAATAGCATTCAGACCGCAACACGAAAGCATCTGTAATATATAACGTTTGTATTATAATAACGAATAAATAAAACAAAAACTATAAGATATTCTTTAAATTTTTATGCATTACATTTACAAAAAAAAAAGAATTAACTTGGTGTATCGACCTGTGTTTAAAGAAAAATACAGGAGGAATACATTACCACTGATTAGCGGCAATTAATATGAAAATACCTTTATGAAATAAACAATTCATTTTCCAACCTCTTTCCAAAATATAATTATAGCTTAACGAACTAGAGACAGCGGATGAAGGCGGAGTATAGTGACCTAGAACACAGCACAAAGTCAATTGACTTTCGTTAATCATATCCTGTGTTGTCACTTTGTGGTCCTGCTGTAGATGACAGATTAACAATAAATCAGCTGAAGTCGGTGGAACAGAGAGTGACTTAAGAAAGTGGCAACCTCACACCCGACCTTAGCTGTTATTGGCTAGATCTCATCTGCAGTCTCTTGTTCGTCAGGGTATAATGACTATTTTATATATAAGTTATAAACCAACAAAAAAAGATGTCTCAGCATTAATAGACAAAATGCGAATAAATAAATTTGAGAAAACATTAAAAGGACTTTTGTAGCTACCATTATTTGTTAACTAGGAACCCCCACTTGATTTTCGTCCTTAAAAATAATTTATTAGTAGATTTTACAACAATTTGTAATAAATATTTACAATCTTCTTTTTAGTGATATAACTTTTGACAATCTTCAGTAGACAACGAAAATATTGTTCTGAAAATCTTATGAATAGGCATTACTTAAAAATTTTAGCGGTCGATATTACTGCTACGAATTTGCGCAAATAAAAGGGTGGAAGCTTTCGAGATGTGGCTCTACAACAGGATGCTGAGAATGTTGTATATGGGCCGTATACAATCAGAAGATTATCAATCGAATGAGGAAACATAAAAAATACCTACTATTTTTCATTTCTACCTGAAACTCCAATACTTATGACATATTATGTGAAATAAGAGCAAAAAGCGGTTACTGCGAATAATATTACAAGGAAATGTGCATGTCAGATCCAATCAGCGCAAATACGCTTCTTGAGAAGAATTTACGAGTGTAGTCTGATAGGTCATATTCAGAATGAGAAAATCCTGGCCTATTTAAATGTCTCCTCTTTTTTAGAAACAGTTGGTAAATACAGAGAGAAATGCGAGGAACATGTGATAAAAATTAGTGAGGATAGATAGGTGAAACGAGCATTAAACGATAATATAACCTACCTCATGGAAGAGATGTGGGTAGCCCGCAAAAAAGAATGGTAAAGAAGTCGGAACAGTTTGGAAGGCCTAATCCATGACAGGAAAAAAGAAGAAGAAATGTCCACTGGAAAAGGGCTATGAGAAGAAGAATATCATTATTAAAAATCCTAAAAACTGATACTCCTTGATTATGATAGAGCTACGTTTATAGGGCGGTAGTCAACAAAATAATGATATTTAATAATGGTTGCCAGGATCCGGGACAGATAAGAACTAAATTAAGAAAATGAGTATGGAATTAAAGTCCGGAGACTGAGAAAAAGTGAGCGAAGTGTGTGACGCCCTAATTAGAAATGGTTGGATGGTATTAAGAAACTAAGCATGATAGTTCCAACTGGCACAATGTCGAGATTTGTTGAGCGAAATCCGAAAGGCCTATGTCCAGCAATGACTGGATAAAGTCTGTAAAGACGAGAGGAAAAGTGAAATGCACAGTTGTTTTTATCGCTTGTATCAGTCCAACAAAACTTTTAATGAAGTCGAATAAGTTTATTTAACTTACCTGAACTCTTACTTCCGGTAGATTAACTTTCATGGCTAATTCTTCTCGACTATAAACATCCGGATAATGTGATTTTTCAAACGCTCTTTCAAGTTCATGTAATTGATAAGTGGTAAATGTAGTCCGGTTACGTCGATGTTTCTTTTTATCGGGCGATAAGGGACAACCTGGTCTCGAACTCGATACGCCGACGGCTCCTTCTTCACCACCACCTCCAGGACCACCACCGGTTCCCCCACCGCTGCTTCCACCCCCACATTCATCATCACTTTCATCTACTCCACGGTAATGCCTTTCAACTTCCACACCGGATCCAGGTAAGGCCGTATCACTTGAATTACAACTGTTCTCACCTGAAAAATAACAATAATAAATTTTGTATTTTACGTTTTAATATTCTGAGTAGTCTTATTTATTTCATCGTTATTTGTCTCACTTATACAGTGATGAGCTCTCAAACTTTTCTCGAGAAAAATGTTGAGAATAAGTGCAAAGCTGGACAAAAGAAATACTCATGGTTAAAAACTATTAGAGACTAGACAACTATGATCACATACACTTTTAAGGGTGGATTGGGATAGAGGGAGATTTACGAAAATTGTAGCAAATTTTCACTGATGGATCGGTACTCTAAAGAGATGGTTTATTTGTTTTTTTTTGTTTTTACTTATTTATTTGTTAAGCATCCTAAGAAGCCATTATGTGTACCTTGTTTTAGAAAAGTTTTGTTTTCCTTGGTCCGAAGTCAGGTACTCTGGGTACTCTAGGTCCTAGGTAAATCATTAAAAAATGCTTAAAAGTAAGATAACTAGTGCTCCCTTTTACGTAACGAATGACACTCTACACACAGACTTAAACACCCCATACATCAACGATGTGTTCCTTCGCACATACACACGATTTAAAAAGAAATTACCCAAGAAATCCGAACCAGCTCATTGTTGACCTAGACACATCAGATTTACGAACTGTCCCTATACGAAGACTGAAACGACTCTGGAGTAGGGATATCATGAGACGTCAAAATTAAATAAAAACAAAATAAAATAAGTAATTAATTAATAAAATAACAATACAACTTAATGATTACGGTTGGAGTACTGTCAATGGCCAGCGATATCCTCAATATCTTAAAATTTGACGATATTTGTATTCTTTTTCTATAAAATTTGCTTGTTGTTAATTTTATACAGTTGCAAATAAAAATATCTTGTATTGTCAAAAAAAGATAAGCCAATGGCTTAACTGTTAAATTCTTTCCTTTTACCAGAGAGACTAAATTTACTGTAGGTTTATATCGTTATTTCTTACCATGTAACTAGGTTATACTGTATATTTTTTGTTTAATGTCACTTTATTTAAAATGATAATGATTATTTGGTTCTATTTAGGTAAAAGTTGGTGGTAGTCTACCGTGTGTGTAAAGTGTGGGAGCGTGTTTGTGTGAATGTAGGCTTATGTTTTTTTTTTATTGTTTCGTTGTTTCTATTCTAAGTAAAGTAAAGTAATTTATTCTTAACAACGAATTTAACATTTAGTTAACACTAAAAGTCTTATTTCGCGATGTTTTTTTATTTATAAAACAAAATATGAATCTAAGTAAAAAAATTTCCGTCACCATACGACCCTTCAAAACAAACTGAACTTCGCAATGTCGCCACCAGAATAATTGCACCAAGGAAACTTTTACTCAATTATTTTGCTATTTATTTCGCAAAATCTTTTTACGGCTCCTACCAATTTAGCCAACATGTTAGGATTTTTTGCAGAATTATTAAAGTGTTCTCTTTATAACCATGTAAACTTTTTTTAATCTATTCAGTAGAAATTTGAATTGAAAGACCAACAGAATCTCCATTTAAAATACATTGGACAACATTATACTTTTTAAATACATAAAATTATTATATAATTTTATACTATTTCATTCTCATAGCTTAATACATACGAAATGTAGTATAAAGCAGGGTTATTGGTGTCGCTTAACTAATTTCCTTAGATCATATCAAGAAACCTAATTTACGCTTTCTACAAGTTTCAATACCAAAGCAATGAAAGTCATTCCGCTTTTTGCTGAATACAGTGAAAAACGATCATACTCTTATTTTGAGGTGTTTTGAGCAAAGTCAGAAAAAAATCGAAAATTTTCAGTGATCCTGGATCTCAAAATTCTTGCAGAAAAGTAAAATTAATTCGTAAATATTTTAAAAACATTGAGTTTCAAAACTCCAGGTTTTACGTTGTACGTCCGTAACTTAGTAGGTAACAAAATGACATTAAGCTGAGAAGAGATATCAAAGACAGTAGATTCCTCTAAAAAGTCAGTGGTTTTATTACAACGAAGTCAAGGGATTGTAGATAGTGACTTGAATAAAATTCAGACAAACTATGTAGGCCTACTGATGTCCACTCATAAAAACATAAGGAAGAAGAAAATTGTTAAAGATTTCATTTAATTCCCTCTAAAATTTGATTCGATATTAAGGTGAATATTACCTTGTGCTTAATGTAATAAAAATCTTAAGAAATCGACAATGGAAATTATTTAATATTCCTTTAATAACTGCAAAGAAAAACGTTAACATCCAGCTGAATTATCAGTCTTCTTGAATGTTCAATTCTGAAGCCAATACAATATTATAGTGATTCTTTTGATTCATACCAAGTTATTTTGCTTGTATTATAGTCTAATGATTTCTCTTTCCAATTAATTAATAGTTAGGAATTAATTTCAGCAAAAATAATTTATAAATAATAAGAAATTTAATTTAGAATTCCGGCATTGACACCCGGTAAAATAACAAAATTACTTTCAAATTAATACAAGTGATGAACAACAGGAAAGGGGAACATTTTCTCCCTATTTTATAAAATTAATACAAATAAAAAGGACTGGTTAGATGTGTGAAACGTCAAGCTAACTTGAAATATCCACTGATTAAAAGTTTTATTAGGTCTGGAACGGAGTTACGACTAAATAAACTGTCTAAACTAAATGGAGTAAGCTAACCAGCGATATACTACGTGTGAGAGAGCAACGCTGAAGGAATGAGAGAGACAAGATGATGTAGAGGAGAGTAATTAATGCTTAGAACAAAGCCGCTGTGTGCTCCACAGTGCTTCGATCGATTGTATTGTTGACACGTGCCTCCTCATTAGAGAGGAGGTCCAACCTCTTTCATCCTACCTCCTTCAACCCAATCCTTCTCTCTCAGTCTCATTCTTACACCGTTATTTTCATCTCTTTTCAATTTCATTCATCTGCTCGATAACCTTGTAACACGCTTGTTATCTGACAGAAACATTTGTATCACTCATCGGCCGACACAAATCAAACGGGATTAGTTCTTAAAGGATTCGTTTTAAATATTGTAGCTTTGATAGAAATTATAACATGTAACTATCACAAAATTATTCTAAGAAATTTCAGGATTGTGTAGGCATATTTTCTGAATCAATTCAAAATAACTTTATTTCGGCATCTTCTTAATTCGGTATTCCTCTTCTTCTATTTCTTCTTCATTTTGTAGCAATCAGCTGTTGGTTAATTTGCAATTATTTGTTTAGAACAGCTGATTTCTACATTCTATTAGTGCAGGCAAATATTTGATTTATATAACATTATTTTTTTCAAAATTTCAATTTAACTATTTTAATTTAACTAAGCCGCATTGGCGTAGTTGGTAACGTGCTCGCCTCTCATCATGCGGTCCTGGGTTCGAATCCCACTCGGGCACGGCATATTTTCATACGTTACAAAATATCATTTTCATCTTCATCAACGCACAGTTACACCCCAACGTCGTCGCTAATGACCTTGCAGTTGATGCGACGTTAAATAAAAAAAATTAAAAAAAAGTTTAATTAGTACAAACCCACAATATTTAGTTTTTTAAATTAACCATTAATTAATCAAAGTATTAACACAAAATTATTTTTCAAAATTTATTTAATAGACTACTTTATTTTATTTTACATTAAGATACCAAAGTTGTAATTTACAACAATTTAAAAATAAATTTTGTCTTAAACTAACCATCAAACAGGACACATGAGTTTTTTATTCCACGTGATAGTATATATAAATATAATCAGATATATAATGTTTGTTACCGGGATTATTTAAAAAGTCTACAGAACCGCTACAACTGTAATATGAGACACCTACACAGACACACAACGGACAGTACACACATTAACAATTCCCAAACGAAACATAAACATAACTTTACAGCATCAACATCAACATCAACCAGATGACCTCACATACAGATGTGAGAATAACAAAAAAAAAAGAAAAAAGAAAATTTTATTAAGCTAATAAAATTTGGATTGTTGGTTCATTCGTTTTTAAAACTCTTAAAGGAAAAGATCACCGTATACAATTTTTTATAATAACACAAAAAACAATTTAAAAAATTTATTCATTTAAAAGTTTATATTGAATTAAAAAAATAGATTTTAGAAGATTTAGAATTTTCAATTTATTTTTAAGAAGATTCAACGATTATAAGAATTTTTAAAGAGTTTTAAGATTTTTAATTGTTTTTAAATGTTTTAAATATATAATAGCGATTTTTAATTAAAGAAGTTGAATTTTCGATAACATAAAGTCTTTTTGGATTTTTCTTTATTATGAACCTATGGGTTAACAAAATGGTGCCGTGACCAGGATATTTAATTTCAGGAGATTTAATACCAGGATATTTAATTTCAGGAGATTTAATACCAGGATATTTAACTATTTAAAAGGATTTACCGAGATTTACCAGGATACAAAAGTCACAATAACCAGGATAAACCAGGATAAACCAGGATTTCAGGACAATTTCGAGAAAAATATTAATAAATTAACGCAACAATAAACTTTGGAAGGATAACACAACAAGAACAAAGGACGAACCGGAACAAAATTCATTAAACAAAATTCATTAATAACAAAACAAAATTCATTAATAACAAAACAAAATAAATCTTCTAAAATTTACACAAAAAACAAATTATAAATAACGGTTACAAATTATAAGCAACTCACATCTGGCAAGTATATTGAAGTCATCTGGTAAGTCATCTATTACACACACATAAATCATCTCACCACCATCATCAACACCGAACAAAAACAAGTAGAAACATGAATAGGCAAGTAGCACCAATTCTTGACCCCACTAAACTAGACGAAACAAACATTAACTTCCAACTACGAATACGAAAAAGCACAACGACAGGAAACGTAAGACAAAAAAGGCAAAGATTACAAAAACTTTTAGATAATGGACGACAAATTGATTTAACTACACTACATAGATTTGACATGGACAAACAACTGGCTGAATGTCAAAACTATTTAGTAAAGCTACAAAACATAGAAAATGTAACTGAATTAGAAAGGTATAATGCTGAAATATTTGATGATCGACTTAACAAACTATTAACATTCATATTACCCAACAAACCAGATAAACTTGTAGGATTTCAAAATTTAAAGGAAGGATTTGATATTTGGAAACTTAATAGGTTACAAAATTTTGAAATCGAACCTAATTTCGAGCAAAACAATGTAAATCTTGAAAATGCACATTTAGGAAATAATTTCTTACCTGATCAACAAGGAAATCTTGGTGTTGGTCATGTTAATGTTTTACATCCCCCAGTAATGCAAAATCCAGTTCTTAGAAATGAAACTCCTGACATATTAATACCGAATCCTGTAGGTAATCATAATCCCGCCTATTTTCATCGTGAGTTAAATTTCAATTGGACAAAAATTGCAAATCCAATTGAAAACGAATTAAAACAATTAACTATAACTGATGGACGTGATATTGACATGTTAGTACGAAATATCAAAATTATTAAACAAATTCAGAAACGTTATGCAGTAGATTTACCTTTGGTATTGTTGACTCCGTTTATGACTGGGTTCACTGAACAAATTTTTGAAAATTCTATTAGAAATAATCATAATTTCGATCAATTTCATAGAGATTTAGTAAACAAACTAATCACGCCCAAAATGAAAGAAATATTAAAACTCAAATTGTTATACCGAAATCAGTCACAAATGGAGACCCTTACTGAATATATAAGAGAAATTTTAGAAAACCATGAGGTGTTAAGATTAGATCTGACAGAAGGTGAGTTAATTAATATAATTTTAACCGGTTTAAATGAGATATACGCCACGCACATAGGTATAATTGGCAAACCTAATAACTTACAAGATTTCAATAAATTAGATGCCTATGTCTATGAAAGAGTTTACGCTAGGACTCTGAATGACATCGGTTTATCTAAAATAAATAATACAAGTGTAATAAAAGATGTAAATGGCATAGTACCTTCCCAAGGTAAACAAAATACATTGAAAGATGCAACTTACAACAAAATCAGATCACAAATGCCTGCAACCACTTTAAAATGTTTTTATTGCCATAAATTAGGTCATATCAAAAGGAATTGTAAACTTTTACATCAAAAAGGAAATAATGATGTTTCAAAAAACTAAATCTTTACAAATACACTGAGCATAAACATATGATGTGTATTTGTAAACATGATTCAAGTAAACATTTGAAGTTAAAAGAAAACAGGTCGAATTGTAATTATACCTTAAAGACCTTATCAATAAAAATCAAAAATAATATATTTAATGCCCTCATCGATTCTGGTTCCACCCATAACATTATTAATCAACAACTTTATAAATTTTTAAAAACTAAAAAAGCGATTATAAAGGAAGAAAACATTAACACAATTTGTCTTACAGCTGATCGATTTCCTCTAAAAATAAATAAACAGATATGGGTTAAAATTACTCTTCCAAAAATATCGTGGAAAATAAATTTTAAAATATTACCGAAAATACAACACCGAATGATACTCGGAATGAACTTTTTACAAAAAACTCAAGCAATATTTAATGCTACAAGATCTTTCATAACCTTTGATTGGGCAAAAAATAAACAATTTCATCTAACGAATCTATATCCAGAGCAGATAAACAACATAGAACAAAGTGAGTATATTAAAAATACAATTAATAATTTATGCAAGGAATTTCCTGATGTACTCACTACTAAATTAGGTTGTACCCATGTATTGAAATATGATATTAAACTTAAAAATAGTGAAATTATAAAATCTAGGCCCTATCCTTTAAATCCAATAAAAACACTCCAAATGAAACAACAAATTGATAAATTATTAAAAGATAAGGTAATTAGAGAAAGTGTTTCACCTTATTCATCCCCCGCATTTTTAATTCCGAAACCAAATGGCACTAGTCGTCTAGTCGTAGACTACCGCCAAGTCAACCTAATAATTGACTCGGAAGCCCAACCTTTACCAAATATAAATCACGCTTTTCAATGGTTTTCCAATGCACGATGGTTCAGCACATTAGACTTAGCGCAAGCGTACCATCAAATACCATTGACAGAAAAATCTCGTCAAATAACCGCATTTTGCACACCGGACGGCTTATACGAATATGAAAGATTACCTTTTGGTTTGTCGACTGGAGCACAAGTTTTAACACGCCTTATGAATACATTATTCAAGAATATTAAATATAAATTTGTATTTAATTACATGGACGATATATTAATATATTCTAAAAGTTTTACAGAGCATGTCAGACACATCAAAATAGTATTGTCAATTTTACGGAAAGCTGGCATTACAGTTAATCCTGATAAAGTGACATTTGCTGTAAATGAAATACCGTTTCTTGGACACACATTGTCGTACAAAGGAGTTTCTATAGACTCAACTAGGACACAAAAAATATTGCAGTATCCACAGCCTATGACAGTGAAACAAGTACATCGATATTGTGGTATGATTAATTATTTTTCTAAATTTATCAAAAATTATGCTGATAGAATCGAACCCCTAAATAAGTTACGTCGTAAAAACACTCAGTTTATCTGGGGAGACTCACAAAAAATTGCGTTTGAAGATCTCAAACAAGCAATTGCTAATCCCCCGGTATTGGCGATACCAGACTTCTCCAAAAATTTCATTTTACAGACGGATGCGTCTGATACAGGTCTAGGAGCTGTCCTACTTCAGGAACAGGAAGGATCTAGAAGACCCATAGCGTACGCTTCTAAAACATTAACGGAAGCAGAAAGGAAGTTTTCTGCATATGAGCGAGAGTGTCTTGCAGTTGTTTTTGCAACAGATCATTTTAGGACCTATTTAACGCATCGTGAATTTCTTTTAGAAACTGATAATCAAGCTTTAGCCTGGCTTCTTTCCAGACCAAAACAGTTAGGTAGATTGGCTAGATGGTTACTTCGATTATCTGTCTTTAAATTTAAAATTAATCATATCCGTGGTTCGGATAATAATGTAGCCGACGCATTATCGAGGATGTATGATTTAAATAATGAAGATATCCCACAGGATATAACTTATATTAATACTTTATTATCGCAGTTCCCCCTATCTTTTACAGATATCAAACTACATCAGGAACAGGATACTTTTATCCTACAACAAAAACAACAAAGAGATAGTAAATTTTGTTTATCCAAAGGAGTCCTATGTTTAAAAGATAAAAACAATAATCCAACCAAAATCGTTCTCCCCAACTCCTTAAAAGATTTAGTGTTTAAATATTTTCATGATTCGGAAATCGGCGGACATTTAGGTGTTGATAAAACCATACACAAAATCACACGATATTTTTATTGGCCAGCTATATATCGAGAAATTCCCTTAAAGGTGAATGCTTGTACAACCTGCCAACGCAGCAAACCGGGAATAAATTATAAATGGGGAAATCTCAGTTCCAGAGTTCCGACAGCGCCATTTGACACACTGTTTGTTGATACTGTAGGCAGCCTGCCAAAAACCAATCAAGGTTATAAATATATTCTAGTGATAGTGGATAGTTTTTCAAAATTCACATGGTTAGCCCCATTAAAAAACACTAATACATCCTCCATTATAGATGAATTAAAACGTATTTTCCAAAATTACTCCATCCCGAGGTTAATTGTCACAGATAACGCTAAAAATTTTAATTCCATAATGTTTAAAAACTTTTGTTTCAATCTCGGCATAAAACGGACCACCCTCTCACCCTATCATCCTCAACCATCTCACGCCGAACGATTAAATCGAAATCTTAGGTCTATCCTTATTGCATATCATGCAACGACTCAAGCAACCTGGGACAAATCTCTATTTTGGTTTCAATTAGCTTTCAATATGGCTCGACATAATGCTCATGGGAAATGCCCATTTGACATATTGCATACTTTTCCAGCTCACACACCGTTGGATAGAGCATGGAATATCCAAGATATCCTCCATAGAAATCCTATACGTTCCAGTAACATGATGTGTGACATTAGAAGAAAACTAATTAAATCCCATCATGATATGGCACGCCGATATAATGCTACACGCCACCCCAATCCGTTTTCGGTGGGAGATAAAGTTTTGCTTAAAACTCATCCCGTAAGTTCGAAACGGAAAAATATTTGTGCAAAAATGGCATACCGATGGTCTGAACCTTTTTATATCATCGGCTTCTCTACTCCAGTTACAGCCTTACTTCGTAAGTCTATTGGAGGAGAAATAACTAAAGAACATATTTCTAACCTTAAAAAAGTTACATAATTTCCTCATAATTTACATAATTTATTTTTAGGTGATGTCTGTCGCGATACTCGAGCTTGAGATGATTGTAACAAACCGAAAACTATGCTGTTTGCATGCTATTTGAATGTTTTATTGAAAGGGGCCCCGAATGAATGAATTTTACCGTCTCAGGCCGACAACTGCTTCATACTCACCTTCTCTTTTTCCATTTAACCACCCACCCCCTTTTTGCTTGTCCATACCTTGTACTTTTGCGTACTCTCCTGGGGGGGGGGGGGGGAAGATTGTAATATGAGACACCTACACAGACACACAACGGACAGTACACACATTAACAATTCCCAAACGAAACATAAACATAACTTTACAGCATCAACATCAACATCAACCAGATGACCTCACATACAGATGTGAGAATAACAAAAAAAAAGAAAAAAGAAAATTTTATTAAGCTAATAAAATTTGGATTGTTGGTTCATTCGTTTTTAAAACTCTTAAAGGAAAAGATCACCGTATACAATTTTTTATAATAACACAAAAAACAATTTAAAAAATTTATTCATTTAAAAGTTTATATTGAATTAAAAAAATAGATTTTAGAAGATTTAGAATTTTCAATTTATTTTTAAGAAGATTCAACGATTATAAGAATTTTTAAAGAGTTTTAAGATTTTTAATTGTTTTTAAATGTTTTAAATATATAATAGCGATTTTTAATTAAAGAAGTTGAATTTTCGATAACATAAAGTCTTTTTGGATTTTTCTTTATTATGAACCTATGGGTTAACACAACTTCATGGGTAGGCAGTACTGCCTGTTCTGGAAACCACCTTTCCCTTGAAAGACCAACACCCCTTCGACCATTCGGCTTATAATTCATTGCCAATCCAGGCAAACGACTTTCCTTCATGCGTTCCAGATGACTATAGTATATGCCACCGAACCATGCAGCAGATATAAACAGACTGCGGATTGAAAGCTAGTAAAAACGATGGGTAATCATGTTTCACTCTACCAGCGCATTCAGTCAAAACAACCACGACAGACCGGATGTTTTATGATAGGCCTACTCTATGAATTCTTTCTACTGGTACTACCGTGTTTTGTATTTTGTATAGCCTATGTTTTAATTAGTATATAGCAAGTTTCATCTGATGAGCAAACAACATTTTTTGTTACTCAAATGGATCGCGCTAAGTTCAATCAAAATTTTTGTAGTTATGTTTGACGTGATGCACGGTTCCATGGGGTAGAGTACTAATACACTCCAGTTGATTCTGTACTCGTGGCATTCTTCTCCAGGCTAAATATTTGCAACTCTTGTCTCATAACGTCACTTCTTATCTTGTCCTCAAGAGCGTAGCCGTTCACCGCCCGAATAAATTTCCGTAGCACTGACTTAGCTTCGTTTTCTGTTTAAAAGCACCCGTGCCTCACTGCAATACATTATAACCGGCACCGCCATAGTTTTGTAGAACTTTAGTTCCGTTTCCTTTCTTGTTTTGTGCTTAATTCGGTATTCATATTTATCATATTTCGGTTTAATAACTGAATAAACGAATACACAAGAAATTAGACTTTCGTGGGAAAGAATAAAATGATATCCGATTATCAAATCAGCGTCCAACTTCTATCTCAAACAATAAACGTTTGTAGAGAAATGAAATTTCCGTGACCCAAACAAGTATATTTTCTACTTCTTTGGTATCATCTTTTATTGGATTTTGGGGATCGTAACAGTAGCCAATAATTATTTTTGACACTGCTGCCATAAATATTCCCATGAAATATCCGAAACACACCAGTTTTCATCTATTTATCATGTTCGTCGATTCTAGTCTTTATGTTTTTGATGTAAGACTTCCACACTTGTCCTTTTCTCTGTCCATGACATTCTTAACACACGTTGATATATCCATAATTTGAAGGGTTGAATTTGTCTAAGTCTCGTTTTGTAGAAGTCCAAACTTTCATTCTAAATAAAAGAACAGAAAATGTAGCTTCTCTTGAATATGATTTGGCCTTCTCGAGCCTACTTAGATCTCTGTTACTTTGTATGAAGATCACTCTCGCCATTCCAATCCGCAGCCTACTCCTATTTCTATTGTTTGACAGCTACTATCATTCATTCTTGTCCCCAAATATCTGTATCTTTACTTTTTCAATGCCTATTTTCATTTATTGTTAGGTTTTAGTACAACATTATTAGCTTTTGATACGACAATGTATCTATGTTACCTCATAACACAAAAATTAATGTAGACCTAATAATTTACAGGTCTATTGTTTCTTACGTAGGCTATTACATTTTAAGTTGCTTCAAAATTTTTATGTTTCAGAGAATCAGTTTACTAAAAAATTTATGTTAAACATTCACACGACTTTCAGTGTACTAAATAATGAAATATAAAATAACCTATGTCTAATCATCAGGAAACAATATAAAATGAATAACATACCCTAGTTTTAATCATTAGTGTATGACACAAAATTAAAACCAACGTCTATAGAACTTAAAAATATGGAAAATTACTAAATGACGCTAAACTACTAAGCTCTGTAGAAAAGACAGTTGAAATAAAATTGTAGATTTCTATAATTTTCAATAACTTTGATTATTTGTACTCTTTTGTCACAAAATGCGTATAAATGCCGCAATCTTAAATTATTTTTTTCCACGAAAACACAGCCCTGCCAAGAATTTCAGCAGAGATAGATGGCAGTTACTTTTTCTTGTAGTGATTTTAAAATGTATTAAATAAGGCGATTTTAAAAACAATTGTAGGAGCCATTTTTTAGAAAATCAAAAAAAGTGAAAAGTCATACGAATTAACTACTAATTCCGGTTGACCGATTTTGATGAAAATGTTTGTGTCGGATCCCTTTAGTGGTGCCTAACTTAAATTCCAAATTCAACTTACATTATTCCATTCTTGAGACGTAACCAAACACACACACATTGCTAAAAACTTGTTTTTGGTGTTTCGGAGGGCCTGTAAACTTCTATATCCGGTGAAAACCCGATTTTGAAAAATCAAATGAAAAAAATACTTTTCTTCCCTATATAGACTAATTATAAGACAAGAGAAACTAAAACATTTTAATACCTAATTCTGATTAAAGCTGAAAATTGAAAAACAGAATTAGATATAGAAAATTAATATCAAAAGTAAGTTTCCCAAGTTCCTTAAAGTGGAACATTTTTTATTTGACATTAGCTAGATATGCATAATAAATATCAGACGAAATTAGTTTTTTGTTGACATTAGGTATACATGAATAATAAATGTCAGACGAAATTTTAAAAATTTTGAAGTAATCAAGGAGTAGGGCTAATTCCTGTTAGAAACAACAAGATTTTTTTATCCCTAATGTGTGTACGTTGCGATCTGTTCAATTCAGAACAATAAGCAATTCCATGACTCCCAATGAGATGAGGATGATGTGTATGACGTTTAAATGAGGTGTAGTCTCGTACAGACCCAAGCTGACCATTCCTAAAACAGTATGGTTAATTGAACCTCAACTATCAAAGTACACCAGTAACTACTGTATAGTGTTCAAATCCGTATAAAACTACTTTTACTAGGATTTGAACCAGGAACCTTCGTCTCCGAAAATCAGCTGTTAAAAAGCTGACTCACGGTGATGACTTCACCTCTAGAAAATCGTTATTAAGAAAAATCAACAATAGGCAGAAAATTATACGTATTTATTGGCAGGTTATATAAAAACAAAAAGCCCATTGCTAAATAAATTGAACCTTTGATTGCAAAGAAAAAGCATCACAGAAGACGTTTAAAAAAATTATCGAAGGGGAAATAGGAAAGACTTATATCTATAAGTTACAAATGTTAAATACGAGGCTTTTCTTAAAATATATTAGCCTACTTTTTTGTAAATAGTGTTTACCCCAACAAATAATAACTACCTATGTAAAACGTAACTAGCCTAAATATTTAAAAAAAGGTCGATAAGGTTCAGGTAGAACATTTAAGGCGTAGGCTATATTAATAATGGAAAAAATGAAGTTAAATTTTGTTTTGTAAAGTCAATTTGTTGGTTTATTATAATAATGTATTATTGCAGCTAATTCGGTGGCTAAATAGGTCCAAGCTTAACTAACTAACTAACAAGCTTAACTAAACAGTAAGTAAGAAGACTGCACGCCACCCGCTCATTACAATCGCGTGATAATAGTATAATGAAGTTACTTACCAACAGAATGAAAAACATTCTGTTTGTTTAGGAGAAAACCCATTTTACGTAAATATGGCAATTCTTAATTGACTAAGTGATACTCGGTCACGAAACCAGTGCGTGAGTTAGTATCACGCTCACGCGCCGCCCGACTAACTTCTCATTCTTATACCTTGACGTTGATTTATTTGCGCCATCTTTCTCTCTTCTTATTCTCTCTATTTCACTCACTCCGTCGCCTCGCCAAATTCAATCCGAGTGACTGATCAAATTCATGGCTTTGCACGAAACATTATAACTTGTAACGCAGTGCGAGCTAACGGCGGTGGAACGACAAGGAGGGGACAACAAGTCAAACTGTAGCTTAAACAAAGTCTATATTACGATAATTTGAAAGTGAAAAATATTTACTACCTATAATAAAATGTATATTAAAAGATAAAAACACTGTTTTATTTATGGATATAAAGCCACAAGCAAAACCAATAAAATTTACCTTGAGTGTAAACATTTGAATCTATTAAACCGATACAATAACCGCTCTCTTAGTTTCTACATATAAAATGATTTTTTTTATAATTTCATAATCCTATAGTATCATCACATCTTGTTCTAAACAACCAATTTTTCTTTAAACGAAAACAAATTACAATGTGTAAATAAAAACAAAAATTATCACAACCCATAAAGAGCATTAAAGTTATTGTGTAAAATACAATTTACTACGAATATATCATCATACATTCTTCTTCTTGAGCCTTCTCCATCCAAGGCTAGACAGACATTTTTTAATTTATTATTTTCCAATCGTAAGTTTTATTCTCATCGATCCGGCAACAACTGTCCCTCTTATATAATTCTTCCGTTCGATTTGTTAACTTTCAACATCTCTTTTGGTTTCATGAGGTCTCCATTGTAGTTACTCTGTGCGTAATTTGTCACCGTTCTGCTTCGCCAGGTTTCAGGCAGAGATAGGACATATCTCTGCCTAAAACCTACGTTCCATATCAGTGGTCATCAACTGGCAAACCGCGGTCCGTGTCCAGACTGCCGTTTTTTTTTGCGGATTGCAAGGTCTAGAGAATATTTTTATTTTGTATCCAGATCTTATTTTCGTTTGATGTAAAATTTTTTACGTTTAGGCTGTCTGCATGCTGAGAGCGACGGGTGATGTCAACACGATATGTACGCAAGTTTCTCTAAAGAGAGTTGATGCTTGCTGGACGTTACGGCCGCATCAGGCTGAAAGCAACTCGTGGTTGCACCGCGACAAAATGCAAATATAAAATAAACTTTTCTACACGTCCCCAAAGTAGTTTGAAACTGTTGTTACATTTAATTGGTCAAACTTTTTTAGAATCAGTAATTCGTAGTCCAATTAATACATAGCGCGATTGCCGTACCTAACTAACTTTTAACAGTCGGCAAGGTAAACCTAAGTACAAAATTGGCCGGACCGTGGTAATCTCATAAAACTTATTAACGGACTTTGATCAAATTTAGTAGTTTACCAATGTTCCATGATATCAGTACCTTTGATTTATCTCGAATTAGGCTTACCTCATTTCTTAACCTACTTTTTTAAAGAAGTTCCTAAGATGATTATTTCCATTAATTTTTGGATAATTCTTAGATTGTCTGTTATTTTCTTTGTCAAGGTTTGCTTTCCGCAGGTAAATATTGGAAGTTTACAACTGACATGTACTTCCGGTTTTAAAGCCAACCGAATATTTTATCTCTCATTTTAAAACTGAGCTTACCCACGGCAACTTAAGCCAATTGAATTGGTTTTCCTCACCACCTGATTGAAATTTTATGTCCGAGACATACCAATGTAGGTATGTCTTGAAAATTTTATACCACTCTATTATCGATGGTAATACTGTTTTGATTTATAACTTACTCGTTATCTTTGTTTCATCTAGATTGATCTATTTACGCAAATTTTACAAACTCAAAATTTATTTACATTCCCGATTACAATAAATATTATATTGTATTTTGCATAATTAAACTATATTTTGTACGTTTATTAATTGACTTAACCTAGATGAAAAATTAAATTAAAATGGAAAAGTAGTCTATGCAACTGTTCTAAATATTAGGCTATGTGAAAAGCACAGAAGGGAATAACACTAATTTAATCTTTGCTATTTCATGAACGTTATCTCAACAACAATGTAATAAGAATATATCGAACAGTTTTACAAAATAAAATATATCAGCTTACATCTTGATGTTGTAATATGACAAATTTATTGGACATCTGGAGTTGTTTATTTTTTGAGTCTATTAAAATAATAAACATCTCCAGCTGATTGAAAAATTAATACTTTAAAATTATTTAATTCACATTGACAAAATTATTTAAAAGAGTTATTTATTTTAGTTACTAGGCAACTAAAGAAGAAGTAAAGATTTTGTACAAATTATTTTAGTGAGGGACAAGATGGCGAACTGAATAGGCAGGTCCCTCATTCATTCATTAAAAATAGTTTTCTACAACGATATAATCAATTAGATTGTTTTATTCTTATTTTATGTGTGTATTTTAAAGAAAGTTATTCCAAATTTATTAATTGACGTTACGTTAAATGGATTCATAATTTAAACGAGATTAGTTGATTGCTGTTTATGTAAACAGATTGTTATTATTTGGTTCGTTTTTACTACTTTTATACAGTAAATAATAAAAAATATAAAATAAAATAATGAAAGAAAAGTTTTTATTTAAAATAGGCATTCTCTTGTGTGAGGAATAAGTGATCACACTACAAATTTTTCAATCCTTGTTTGGAATAATTTAATTATGTAATAAATTGTCGATCCCTCGTGGGGAATATCGAGAGGTGATATTTAATCTACTTCAATGTAACCTATTTTGAGAAAGAAATGAATCTGATTAAAAGAGACAACTTAGCAATCAGCATGTTAAAATTATTTATAATTAATTACGAATTAACTATAATTTTTCATTTAATTGAATTATGTTAAGGCTCTTCAGAAAAAATTTGTCATTTACGTTAGAATATTACATTTAAAATTGAATCAAACTCCACACTTAGGAAAAATTTAATTTTACTGTTCAGTATTACTCCCTGAAAATTTTCTTTAATTTACCGAACAAAACAAAAACATTGGCAACTCTTGTTTAATGAAATAAAACTCAACCCATGAGAAACATCATGGTGACAAATCTTTTATGAGTAAATCATATTTGTTGGTAATACGTAGGAGAGAATCAGTGATCCTGCAAAAGTTTTCACTTCCAAAGCTAAATAGGATGTAGTGTGAGATTGTTAGAACGGAAAAATGTCCCCTTCCTATTTATAAATGCTCTGTATTAATTGTCTCTTTGTAAACGAACATTATAAAAAATAAAATTTAAATTATTAAGTTTATTTTAATTATCTTGAATTTATTTTGCATAACTAATATAACAATTTTAATCAATCAACTATTAAAAAATTTGTATTTATATTAACTCACAGTTACAGAGATAAAATATAAAAACTTAATTTACACTAAGGAAAATTGTAGTAATTTTCAAATTACTGTATTAAAAAATATTTACAAGATAAATTATTTAATTATTGACGGACTGTTAAAGTGAATAATACATTTGCTGCATGAATTCAATTAACATTTGCTAGTTATTATTGGCACTTTATTTAATAAACTGGTTATTAATAATTTATTTTATATTTCTTTTATATAATCCGACCAAACAAGTAGCTGTAATAATTACAGAAATCAAGTTATTCTATCAATCAATTAAATTGAAATGCCGTTTCTTTTCTATAGGAATTTTAAACTCCATTGGCGAGAACCGTATTATAATCCTACTGTGGAGAATATCCGGTTATTTCTTCAGGTAGGCCTATATCCATTCACCATCAAAATTTAATTAGTTGATATCTTCAAATCACTAAGCATTAAGTAAGTATTGTTATTTAGTATAAACCAATTAATAAAAATATTTACTTTATTTTGCAATACTTACTTATATTATTTGCAATGAATTATTTTTATAGAATGACTCAGTACCAAAGTATATATTTTCTACTTTCTTAATTATTTATAAAGGATAAAATAATGTTTTATCAAATACCGCACTTTTCTTTTTCATATTGATAGTAGCTACTCAAAAATATAAACAGTATAAGATTAGTTAGGAGATATTTACTATACTAGTAACCATGAAACTGCGAGCCTGGATCTAGTTAGACAGTAATGCAGTGCTGCCGTATTTGACAGATTGGGCAGGAACTTTTTATCTTTTATTATCATCAAAATTGAAAATTTAATTTTGTTCTTGCTTCAGGATTGTTAGCCAAATTTTTAAAAAACTTTTAAACATTATTGATTATTTCTTTACTTTGTTTTCTAAGGTCTTTCTTTCGATAACTACGGTTGTTTTTCGGAGTCGATTTACTGGGTTGTTCTTCAAAATCACTGAATTCATTAATATTTACAACTAAAAATACATTTAATACACTGAAAAATAACAAATAAATTTTAAAACCTTTTAACGAAAGACTGTATTAAACAATTAAACGTTAGGGCTGTATAATAAATAAATTTTTAAAACGAAAATGACTTAAAAAAAATAACGCCACAAACTCTACGAAACGTTCTGTATGTCAACGCTTGCATTGAACTGAATGAGTGAAGCAATTCCAATGCAACGGGCAGGGCGGGTGGAGTGGCAACGCAGTAAGACACGACGGGTGGAGGTACACGACTGTTTGATTTACTAGGAAGCTCACAATTTCGTGGTTAATAGTGTAATTCATTCAAGTGCACTAAGCAAGCAGGTAATGTTTTGAACTCATTATTTTTTTAAATTTTTATCAATGCATCCAAGAGACTCCCGGGGGAGTATAGGTCAAGTCAAGAAATTATAACACGTTAAATACATAATACAATCACACATTGTTCTACAACTGTTATTTAGAAAGAAATTCTTGTACACTATAAAAAGTTTCACCAATCAAGTAATTTTTCATATTTGTTTTAAAGGAATGAAAAATTATCACAACATTTTAAAAATTGGGGTAATTCATTTATATATTTTCTCCCCTATAAATAGGTTTTAAACCTATTTGTTCGAAGGATATAAAAAACAAAGGTTAAGTTGCAAACAACCATACTAATCAGAGCCATCTCACAAAATTATTGTGTTTCAATTAATAGTAAGTCTCCGTAGTAAATAAATTCATGTTTTTTGCATAGTGAAAATGAAAATGTAAATTTTTCATGAAGTCTGGTGTGTATACTGACAAGAGGACATAATTTTCAACCTCGTATGAAGGTAAATGGTATTTCACTAATTACTCATGAATTTATTACAAAATTCTAGCAGTTCAAACCAACTTTCTTCTGTCTGTAAAAGCCACAATTTAACCCTTGACACTCAAACGAGTTTCTTCAATTGTTATGTGTTCTCGGTCCTATTGTACGGAGTTGAGGCCTGGACTCTGACAGAAGCAACACTCAGCAAATTGAGAGCGTTCCAACTTTGACAGTATAGGAGAATGCTGCGATCCTGGACGCAGAAAATTACTAATGCGGAAGTGCTACATCGAATTAACAAGGCAGTGGAATCGGTCAGCACAGTGAAAGCGCGAAAGCTGCGATATCTCTGTCATATAATGCAAGATGAGCGCTGGTATGAATTGCTCCAACGCATTTGCAAGGGAAAATTGACAGTAGAAGGAGACCAGGATGCAGAGGAATTTCATGGTTGGCCAACTTTTGAGGGCATGGTTTAACGGGAGCTCAAAAGAACTCTTTCGGATAGCTACCAGTAAGGTAAGCATTGCAATAATGGTCGCCAACCTTCTAAATGGAGAGGCACCCTAAGAAAAAGAAACCAACTTTTTAGTAGTCACCCAAAACAGAACCTAATCCAGGAAGTTCCATCTGATCCAATATGTTCAGCACATAATTTTTTAACAACTCTCATAAACGGAAACTTTTTTCAATGACAAAAAATTGTGTCATATTGTCGCAACAAATTCGTTACGTACGAAATTTATATTATACAAATATCCAGTCAGATATTTGGTAAAATGAAAATGAGGAAACTATCATAATCAACCGACTTTAAGATTATTCCTATCATTTGAGAACCTATTATAAGAATGCACGTCTGAGTTTCTCTTTTTGTTTCAAGTCGAACTGTTCAAAAACCGTATTTAATTGGGAATTAGAGGTAATTCTGGCAATGTAAAATTATTATAGAAAGAATGAATTACTAGGAACACAGAGATGAAAATATACTTGCGTTTGGTGCGCCTGGTTCTCACCAATGCCTGTGAAAAGTGGACATCGTCAGAAACGGATTGCAACATGTTAAGAAGGTTGGAAAGAAAGATTTTAAGTTGGTTTTTGACAGGTAAAAAGGAGATGGGTGAAAAATACGTAAACATAAGGAATTTAATACCATCATTGAAGTTAAAGACGTAATACGTTTCTCGAAGGCCAAAAACCTACGGTGGTTGAAGTTTATCCGGAGAATGGAGCCAACGATGATCTAAAGGTGTAATGGAGGGAAATACTATACAAAATAAGAAGCAAGGGCAGTGGTAGAAATAGGTGGATAGATGATGTCACAGAAGATTTGATAATAATGGACACAGGAGGATGGTGGGCGTTAGCAACTAGCAAATAAGAGGATAAGAGGAGATTTATGGAGGAGGCCTGCAAAGGCTTCTAAAACTACACGATGATGACTTATTTCAAAACCATAAAAAAATTAGGTTATTATCGAGAATCTTCAGTTACCTACAACAATTAAAAGATAAAACCGTTTAGTACGGACAATTGACATAAAAATCCTTAAGTTGAATGAATCTAATCATACAGATATACTATAACCTTCAATTAGTCTTCTGATCAAGACGTAGCCTACTATTATTTAAAACAAGTAAACTGAATTCAATTTTTCATTAAATTCGTGAACATTGTTTACAGATGTTTTCAAATTAAATAAACATATAGGCTACATTCACACATTTATATTCGTTTTAGTTCGTGGACTTTCGTTAGAACCCATAAAAGTCACAAAGAACTGAAAGAAAGAATCTACAAATGAACTGGTGTTGTATAGCATCTTCCACGCCAACTGTTTTAAAAACGATTATAACATAAAAAGACTCACATTTTTTTGTAGAAAACATGTATTTATTAATTAAGTAGTTAGAGAAGTCTTGTGATGAAGATAGAAAGGAATTAAGTGAGACGGTTAGAAAAAGATGAACAAAAATTGATGATGATGATGATGATAATCATTATTATTTTAATGATGACGTGGAATAATTTGATTTTGAGAAGTGATCAGTTTAATAACAATACTAATATCTTTTTATGGATTTGTATCCACTTGCCGCAATGAACTTATATACTACTTAGTAATATAATAAGTTATACAAAAATGAGGTTAGATCCGATGGATTTTGTCGATGTTTCAAGTTAGATTTGCTTGTTGTACAACTCATTTAGTAGCTTTTTTTTAATTTTGTTTGTTGGATTTTTTTAGTAAGAAATAAAATTATGGATGCTTTTAACGTTTGAAGGAAGAACATTCCCCCCATCATGTAATGTCAAATCAAAAAAACCGTTGTAGATATATCTTAAAAGCTTTCAATTCAAACTAATAGACTATGTAAGGTTCTACTAAATGATATGTAGTGACTGAAATCGCTATACGATCAACAGAAATTAACAAAATGAAATATCTGATCTTTCAACTCTCAAATCGAGACAGACGTCAACTTACCTCACTAACCAAACTCGCTCGTTCTGTCTTTATCTTTCTTACACCAGTAAGAACCAAGTTCTTATACAAATTGACTTGCCTCTAATGTTTTAATACTTAATAAAATGAATTAATATTCTTAGTCGCTAATGCAATCAAAATCTTGATTTCTATCATAATTATATACAATCGCAAAGGGCAATTTATATTTATTTATGTGGTAAGTATATAAACTTATCAAACGAATCGTTATAAGTACTAATTTATAAAATAAATTAATCAAATTAGGCCTAGTGTTACTTAAAACAAGAGAAATACTACTAGCAATAGCAATCTTCAATTAGGGTTAGTTCAGCCTATTCGACACCACTACATACAAAATAAAACCTACCATTATAAATCTACTCTGGTTAGGTAATTCATCGCACGCCCGATCACGCAAAATTAATAGTATGTACGATATTTATTAATTAATATTTAATTGTTTTGTTTTTCTTTAATGAAGACTAAAAAAATCAATTTTCTTTGTAAATTTTTATTATCTATATTAAGTTATTTTTATTATTCTTATTTTTTAATTTAATTTAATATGCGCTATAATACAATTATTTTTATCTAGTTCTTTTTTATTGAGTAATGTGCGAACTTTTTAATAGGTAGATAATTTACTATGTTGAATTGTAAATTTGGATAATGCATACGATTAAGAATTACGTGGGGTCAATTAGTTATAGTTGTACAGGTTAATTATGATCACATTTTATAATCGAACAAATTTAAATTAAAGCACTGTAAAATTAACGACCAATTATAGAACTCGTAGATTCCTTTAAATACTTGGGAGAAATCATCATTTACAACAACGAACAGGAGGCATAAGAGGAAAGAACCAAGAAACTAACAACTTCACAACTAACCACCAAAAACACCTACAATAAAAAATGCCTATCAATCAAAACCAAAATAAAACACTACAAAACAGTCGTACAACCAAAGATAATGTATGGGTGCGGAACTATTCAAATTAAACCAGGAAAACAGAATAGATAAAATCCAAAAACTTGAAAAGAGGATCCTTAGGACCTGCATCGGAAAGAGACACCCAGTAGATGGAGAATGGAGATTAAAACCAAATGTACAGGTCTACCAGGAGACCGAATCGGTAATAAACGGTAACGGTGAGGAAAAAGAGAATATTCTTCTTTGAACATATAATCAAAAAACTTAAAGATAGTATCACAAACCAAATAGTCAGAAAACTCTACCAAAAAAGGCAGAAGTAATGTGGTTAAGAGAAATCAATAAAGATATGGAAGAATTAGGCATCACCTTCGAAGATCTAGAAAATAAAACTGAACAGCTGAAACTATTAAAAGACAAAAATATTAGATTTGAAGGAAAGGAACATAAAAAAGGAAGCAGGAAAGTGATCTTTTCGGAAGCATGAAGGCAAAAAAGATCTGCAAGAATAAGAGAATACTGGAGAAAAATCAAAGAAAAGAACCAGAAGAGAGTGCCCAGAAATTGACTCAAGTGATCCACTGCGGTCTCAAAAGAAAGAAAAAAACACTGTAAATTTTATTGGTGGCAATGTTTAAAATTGTCATCTATCATTTTCCTTTGTCCGTCCTTCACACCCATGTGTCAGAAACTACAAGAGATAGCAACAAGCGGTTTTCGGATTCGTAATCTACACAAAAGTTAGTGGGCCTGGATTAAGTTTAAAGTTTCGGCCCTGGGTATTATCAAAGTCGGAATTTGACAACAAAAAGTGTCATTAGATTCTTCTTAAAAAATAGATACAGAAAATAATTTACCACTAATCACTAATGGTCTGTGATTAATGGTTTTTCGCCATAAATCAAAGGTAAGCCTTTTTAAAAATTACCACCAGCCGTGAAACGCGTCGTCTTACGAAATGAATTATTTTATTTAAAATTATTAGCTGAAAGATGTCTTCAAATACTACTCAAATTAAAAAAATTATTTAGAATTTAGAAACTTAATAAATAAAATATGTTTTTAATTATATAAAATATAATAATAACATGTATGCATTGTTAAAATACAGTGGTGCTTGAATCAGGAATAAAGAAGGGTATCTAGTACCACCATCCCATAAATAAGTCATCAATAAACAATAATTTTTGAATAATCAGAACAGAAGTTTTGTGTATATTAGTAATTGGTTGTACCAGAATGCTACATGCTAGCCTATGCTGTTTTTGGCTGTCCTAATCAAGTTGGTCGCACAGTTTACCTTGGCCTCTCCACGCAAATGCCTGATCAGTCTCCTTTTTGCCTTTTTGTGAAGTAGTAATAATCTTCCCATTTCATATTCTAAACAATTTTACTTGTCATATTATAATGCACAAGCTATTGTATGTATAGTCTACGTGTCAATAAAGTTTATTTATTTTGAAAATAACATTATCTTTTACAAAATATATCTTTATTCTTTGGCTAATAATACGATGTACATTCTTTTGGTTTTCAATCTAGCACAACCTCTAGTTTTTGTCACTTTTACTTAATGCGGTGTGAGGAGAGACTTCCATTGAAATATTTCCTAGAGTAGCATAAATGTTTTAAATTAGATCCTAAAATTAAAAATTTAGTTTTCATGAAAATAGAATACATAATTTTAGATAATGGTGTTGTTATTGTTGTTTAGGTTATCAGACGAAAGGCTGGTTTGATCCTCAATAGTCTATATTAAGTAAAACAATGAGTGAGGTTGTTGTCCGGTGTCTTCCTCACTGAGTGAAAAGCACGCCAGGCCCTCTGAAAAGCATCAACTTTCCATCCTGCAAATGACACCTTCACTTCATTCACCACAGTGTCCGGCTGTATAATGAATCTATTGCTCCTGTTCTTCTTCTGTTCTTAAATGATTCTCTTTTTTGAGAGTTGTTCGGTTAAGTAAATGAGCTAATCGTCCTAATTAGTTAGTTTTTATCTTACTAATTTCTGTGGAGACGTTGTATTGTTTTATTGAGTCGAAAATGTAAGGAACTCGTACATAATTCATTGTGAATAGTCTCGTTTAGTATACACCAAGGGGAGCACGTTATAATTCGAATTTCCGTGGACTGGCAGAATTATAATCTAGTTATATTAATTAATTTGACAGATCCGTAAATGTGCGAACTAAATTTCCAGATTTTTTTTCAGAAGATAATGATGTAGTGTTAATATCTGTGATAAAGGGAGAGAAGAAGGTCTAATAATTAGATTGTACGCTGTACAAGCATTTCGTTTTGTGTGTAAATGTTTGCCGTTTTAGTGAAATGTGAGGTTTTCACGTTATTTGTTTTTCAAAAGTAATTTCCAAATATCTGACTGTGTCAGTTTAATTCTACAGAGTAGCCCCAATTGAGATTACGGAGATTGCAAAAGCACAGTATAATATGCATTTACATCGTGTCAAACATATCTCAGCTTACTATTATCACTGGAATTACAGCTCAGAGTTATAAAAAAATCTATCGTCATCGTTCATTATAAATTAGGCTGTAATTTAGCCTGTTCTGGCGCCCATCTCTTCCTCGGTTTCCCTATTCTTCTTGTACCCCTCGGTTGATAAAGCCATGCATTCAAACCTTAGAGTCGGTCCTGTGACATTCTAAATAAATTTTCATTCTCTTTTTTTTAATGATGATCTCATTTAGTGGTTGAATTCCACATTCCTCTCTTATAACCTCATTCCTGATAAAGAATCTGTAGGCTAGTAAATAAATGATAGTGTATTATCGAATTACTTCGGTGATTACTCGACATTTTCTCTATATACGAAAGAGTATCTCAGAACAGAATGCAGTGGTTAGAGCATGTGAGCAGAAAGAGGGAGGATAGGATAGCTAAGCGAACGCTAGGCTGTAAACTGAAGGAAAAGAGAGAACGAGGACACCCGAGAAACATATGAGCAGATTTGAGAGGTTTGGAACAGGCAGAAATGCCTAATCCTTGAAAGGCAGAAGAAGAAGAAGAAGAAGACTACGGTGATTTAAACTAAATTTTAACTTAAGTTCTTTAAATATTTAAAAACTTATTAAATTAATCCGTCACTATTTAAACTAAATAATTATAAAATAAATTAATATTAAATTTAAATGTGAAAATTCAGAAGAGTGTAGTACATTAATAAAGTAATACACAAGCATAATTTCAAAAAGTTCATTCGTTTTTTGTTAACAAAGTTATTTATGAAATACTGTTAAAATTATTTTAACTTTATTAACAAGAAATTAAATTTTTAATATACTGTTGTTAAATTGAAAAGGGGAGATATATTAAATTAGATTTTATTTTCAAATAACTTTTAATAGATATTTAATAATGGAATAATTATTTTCGACGTGTTTGGTCGTTAGTTTAGTAGCAGCAGCTTCAATAATTTTAGATGCACCTAAAATGTTGTTACAAAACACTCTATTTTATGTAGTTTGATTCGGTCGATTTTCGATGTCGGTGTATCGTATACACATATATACACACAAATCCATCAAACCAGAACACAGAGGGGTTATCGAGTGTGTTCGAGCGTGCGCGGGTGTGAAGCTCACATCACGGGCGCGTGCATTGGCAGGGGGTCCTACCGCCGACAGAGACCGCTCTCGTTCCACATTAATCACACTGATTCTCCATTAATTACGAGGATTTATCAGTGTGTTAAAGTAGTAATTATCTGTATGGCAACCTTGTTCCCGGGCAACCGTCATTCTAGTATGTTAATATACTAACACTTCACACAGTGTAATACTACGTACCGACAACAAAGGATTGACACTATTATTTCAACTACAAAATACAATAACTCTATTAGTCTCTACTCTATTTTGTTTTTTTATTTTAAAATCAAGCACTATATAAACAAGGTGATTATATTGTATGAAAATCATTACATGTCACCTATTTAAAAATAAATTTTGTTCAATATTTTTAATTAATCAATCATAACTGTTCGTCTAAACAGATTGTGATAAGGAAAGTAAATTAAATTATTCTAAATGATTATTATTATTATAATTACTAGGGTTAATTCATTGTTATTAAATTATCGAACTTCCCACTCAAAGATCATAAATTTTAAATTAACAAATCGCCTTCAAATTTATTTAATTAATTAATCATATTATTTTATAAGTTATGTTGTTTTCTTAAGCAATCAGTCAAAAGTTTGGTTTAAATCTCAAAGAAATTACCTGATTTATTTGTATGGCTCTGGGTGCGTTCAGAACCATTCCAGAGGAAAGTATCATTGCCGAAAGGAGTGACTTACCGTTATCATACGGCAAAAAATACTTATACTTTTATAAAATTGGTCAAAACGTATTCAACACCTATGAATCCAGTAGGTAGTGCAATATCCAAAGGAAATCAATTACTTGCCTGATGAAGAGCAGGATAAACAAAATTTAGTAGTTTAATAGAGTCGCAACAACTGCCTTGGCTATTAGAAACAATACTAAATCGGTGGATTTTAACATGCAATAATAATTCCAGACTCAAACTGGTAAATAAACGTGAGACCTTTTTGAATTAAGCAGACCAGTTCTGGGTACTCGAACTTCTAGGCTCTGAAGGCGAGCATGGAATATACGTATAATTGGGTAAAAAAATATGTTTTGGAACGAAGGAAATATGATGCTGGTAAAATTATAGAGCTCAAAAATAAAGAAGTATTAATTTAATTTGGTGAATAATTTTGTAGAATATATTTTTGTAGGCTACAAGGAAACTGAATTAAAATATCACTACTCAAACAAGCTATTTAGGCTTACGCTTAGACAAAAAATTTACATGGAACGCAAATGTTGCACACACACGCCACAAACTCAAAACACTCTTCTATCGACTGAAACGCTTACTAGATAGACGTTCTAAATTAAACATGTCACACAAATTAACAATCTACAAGACAGTATTAAGACCAATCTGGACATATGGAGTTTAGCTTTGGGGATCTGCTAAACCTTCACACACGAAACGTATACAAGCGACTCAAAACAAGATTCTACGAACAATGACACAATGCCCCTTTTACATCACAAACTCAATGTTGCATAAAGACTTACAAATCCCATACGTATTTGATGTCGCGAAACAACTATACAAGAAGATGCATGACAAATTTAAATTACATGAGAACCCACCCTCTTATACAAAACGTGTACACTAGGGCGATACCGGGTACTCAGAACAGACGTTTAAAACGCTTCTGGCCAAGACATCTTCTTGGCCACCTGTAAAACTGTGGTGATGACTGCACGCTCTATCAGGTTTATAAAGTTTTGGAACATTGATTCACATTCAGATATTGTTGTATATATTCATAACATAACAGAAACTAAATTTCGATTGAAAGTGTCAAAAAAATATCGCTCTCCGATGTGAATTTATTAGTTTCAAAAAAATTGAATAGATTTTTAAAATTATTAGTCTTAGTCTTAATCAATTTCATTATTTAATGTAGCAAAACAAAAATGATTTGGTCAGTTACTTATTGATAAACCTTACCTGAGAATTAATTCTAATGAAGTTTTAAGTCAATTGTTACTCTCAATAAATTATTAGTAATAAACGAAAGGTCACATAAACTTTCTATGACATTTAATTTTACGTACAAAACATATAATAAACAATAATTTAATTCAAATGGAGCAAAATCAGAAATACTCTCTAGTCTAGATGATAATTTAATAATACTACATTTTTTTTTTTTTTTTTTTTTTTTTTAACAGTTAGAATTATTTACAAACAGTTTAACAAAAACTTTCAGTAAATGTGTTGATGATGAATAAAACTTGAAGAAGACAGCACTCAGCAGCGTTGCTTCCATGTCATCGTTTGGTTATAGTTGATGAAGGGTTTCTTCTTGGTCTTGGTGACGTACAATTTTTTTTTTTCTTTGGTTATAGTTGATGAAGGGTTTCTTCTTGGTCTTGGTGACGTACAATTTTTTTTTTTTCTTTTTATACGGATGAAGTGAATGAAGGTGTGAAAAGGAGCGAATGAAAACGTGATACTGATGATCTGTGTAACTGATGATAGAAAATTTATTAGATGATTAATTTTAGATTAATGAGAGTTAGCAAGATTTAGTTTATTAATAAATAAGAGTTGACAACCGCAGTATAATTTTGTGTTTTTGATCTTAAAAGGATGGTTAAACATTTTTGATCAGGTGAAACGGAATGGAAGATCTAATATTCTCGCCTTCTTGAGTCTTTGGTGTTCAATATTGTCATCGAGAAGATTTATAGCCAAATGATTGGAATGAGTGTCCAACTTGGTTAAATACTTTTCACTCCGACTGCTAATTTCTTCTCCCACCGTAGGTATGCCCAGGTCATGATGGAGTACTTCATTAGGCAGATACCAAGGTGCACAGCATATAAGTCGAAGAAACTTCGATTGGAATCTTTGTAATATTTCTACATTAGATGTACTTGCTGTGCCCCAGAGTTCAATTCCATAACTCCAAACTGGTTTTATCATCACCTTGTACAGTGTCAATTTATTTTCCAAAGACAACTGTGATCGCCTCCCAACAAGCCAATATAGTTGTCGTAATTTGAGTCCAAGTTGTTTCCGTTTGGTCCATATATGTTTTCTCCACGTCAATCGCCTGTCTAGATAGATGCCCAAGTATCTCACATCATCTGAATGTGGAATTACGTTGTTGCGAAACGTTACTGGTGAACATGATTCTCGTTTCATCGTAAAGGTTACGTGTGCAGACTTCTGTTCATTTACTTTGATCCTCCATTTTTGGCACCAGTCTTGAATGTCATTTAGATGTTGCTGTAGTTTTTCAGAAGCGTGGACTGGGGAGGCATCAGATGCAATAATAGGAGTGTCATCGGCAAAAGTTGCTGTTGTTACATGTTCATTTACTGGAATATCTGCTGTAAATAGCGTATATAGAAAAGGACTTAAAATGCTACCTTGAGGTACACCTGAACGAATTAGGTGCAAGGTCGATAACTCATCATCAAATTTCACTTGGAAAAAACGATCGGTTAAGAATGATTTTAGAATAGGAAAATAATTATGATCCAGGTTTAATTTAATTTTGTGTAGAAGAGCTAAATGCCATACCTTGTCAAAGGCCTGAGCTACGTCTAAGAAGACGGCTGAGCAAAATTCCTTTTTTTCTAAGGTATATCGAATTTGGTTAACTATCCGATGTACCTGTTCTATCGTAGAATGTTTTTCACGAAAACCGAATTGATGATCCGGGTAAACACTTTCTTCCAAAAAAGGTTTTAGACGATCAAGTAGTAATTTTTCAAAAACTTTTGATGTCACGGATAGAAGACTGATCGGTCTATATGACGTAATTTCGGTAGGTTCCTTGCCAGGTTTGAGAATCATGACTATTTGGGCAACTTTCCATTGAGATGGAAAGCAACCCGTCCTTAGAATTGCGTTGAAAATGAATGTCAGGAGTAAAAATCCCTTCCTTGGGAGTTGCTTTAACACCTCACCGGTAATTAGGTCATAGCCAGGGGCTTTTTTGGAACTCAGGCGCGTTTGGATTGTAGTTATCACTTCAGCCGGAGTGAAAGATTTGATAGGAGGTGATAGCTGAAATGGGGCTTCAAGATGTTCTAAAATGTCTTCTTCTAATTTTCGATCGATATCATCGTCGTGTGGACGGAAGACAGTGGACAGATATTCCGCAAACGCTTCCACTTTTTCTTTTGTGGTCCTAGCCCAATTTCCATCCGTTAGACGAAGAGGTGGAATTTGTTTCTTTGATCGTTTTATGTATCTTGTAGCTTTCCATAATGAATAGTCAGTAGCTGCCGTTGGAGATAATTGAACCAACCTGTCTTGGAAATAATGATTACGCAGTTCTAGAAGCGTGTACTTTAGATGTTGTGCTGCACGATTGAATCTTGTTTTGTCATCTGGGTGTCTGCTATGCTGCCAAATTCGACGTAATCTTCGTTTGTAGTTTATCAATTCTCGAATGGTAGCAGGACAACTGTTGCCATGAGTGTTTTTGTTGGCGTCTGTAGTTGATTTCCATGCGGCATTTTGCACTACCGTATTAAAATGCTCAACCGCTTCCTCAATCTCGTCTTGCGATTTTAATGATACATTTAGAATTATATTTTCGGTAACCAGACGCTTAAAGGAGGCCCAATCTGTGTTTTTGTTACACAGAATAGGGGGTTTCTTCTTTTTTTGTAGTTTACAACCAACGCTGGCGATTATAGGAGTGTGATCTGAGGACAAATCCAGGACCGATTTTACTCGAATAGAATTTTGACTTATATTTTTGGTAACAAAAAAGTCGAGGAGATCCGGAATTCTGCGTCGATCGGTTGGCCAGTACGTTGGTTCACCCGTCGATAACAAGCCTAAATTATCTTTTTGTACAACATTAAACAGAGTTCTACCCCTTGGATTACATAAACGAGAACCCCATGCCTGATTTTTCGCATTGTAATCACCTCCCGCAATAAATTTGTTACCTAAACTTTCAAAAAAAGTTTCAAATTGAGCGGCCGTAATGTGATGCCGTGGGGGAGAGTATAGCGCTGAAATTGTTACTTGTCCGCGCACGTCCTCAATGACAATGTTTGTTGCTTGTAGATAAGGTGTTTCGAATTTTTGAAGTTCGTAATGTTTTATATTATTTTTTATTAATATAGCGGAGCCTCCATGCGCCGTACCATCAGGATGATTAGTAAAGTATAGAGAATAACCGTTGCACCTGATGTAACTCCTGTTAGTGAAATGAGTTTCTGACAAAAGCATGACATCGATGTTGTATATGTTTAAAAATGTGATTAGTTCTTGAATATGTTGACTTAAGCCATTGGCGTTCCAGAGTGCAATTTTATATAATACTTGCTCCATTTTAATTCAATTTCGAAACAACGATTGTAAGTAAATTTAATAGTGTCGCAATTTGTTCTGTTTGTTTTTGTATTACGTTTCGTAGTTCTAGAAATGATTGTTGTAGATTTGAAATCGAATCAGTTTGCAACGGATTGGTTGCGTAGAATTGCCCTTTACGGCTCTCGCATAGTCTAAAATACTGTTACCGTTAGGTGTCTGATGTAATGTTTCCTGGACGCTGTTTTTTGCAACAACTTGGGTGACAAATTTTGAGCTGACCGTCTGAGTTTCCGGTGGTGAAACTGTTCTTTCGCGTAAAGGTGGAAATTTTCGTTGTTTAATCTGTTTGTATATTTCGCAACCTTTGTAGTTAGAGGGATGGTCTCCTCCACACAAAGCGCATAATGGTGGGGCGTCCTTCTGTTTACCACAAATAGTAGTGTCATGATTATCACCGCACTTCACACAACGAAATGGTCTGTTGCAGTACGCTCTTGAATGCCCGTACCGTTGACATCGCTTACATTGAATAATATCGTTTTTTTGGTAGGGTGGCTCAAATTTTATTTTGGCGTTTTGCAACAATTCTATTTTATAAATATCTCTGTTATTAGACGCCGGTTCTAAATCCACAAAAAAAAGCGAAAGAGGTTCCTTCGTAATTCTGTGCCGTATGTTCGAGATGTTCCGTACGGCATGGTTATGCGTAGCCAGTTCTTGTATCACGTCGTTGACGTCAACTGAGTAGTGGACGTGACGTAGAACAACCCTGAATGCACGGCACTGTTTTAGCTGGTAGGTGTGGAAGTCGATTTTAGAAGACTTCAGATTTTTTATTATCGTCGAATATGCACGGCTGTTGCTGGCGTTCAATTTCATTTGACTTCGAGAGATAATTTTGTACACATAATCTGTTTTGTTTACACCATTGCTGGTGATTATATTTAAAAGCAGTTGCAGGTTGCTAACGCTGGGAATAAAGACAGGGGGCGGCTTTGGTTCAGTTGTAGACGAATCGTCTTCCATGTCGGAATTGTCTGACAACACATCGTAAGCGTTGCTAAGTGGAAACGCTGTGGCTGCACTATCGAGTCGCTTCCCTGCACGCAAATCATTTGATGACTTTTCCGCCTTTCTTTTATTATTTCTCGCTCTTACAACAGTAAACTCGTCTTGAGGTTTTGATGGTAATGTCGGTATGTTTTTGTCAACCGATAAATTACGTGATTCATTAACGAGTCTTGGATCCCGAATGAATCGTTTTTCCGATGTGTGATTTGCAAATCTATCAACACATGGTTTAGCAGCGCCTTCTTGATCGGAAGAGGTTGAAAATTTGGCGACCGATAAGTTGTTATTTATAGACATACCACTAGAACAATCAATATCATATGATTGGGTTGAAGAAGAAGAACCCTGTGTCGACATTTTAAATATAATATTTTAATTATAATACTACATATGAACTAGATTTTCCACTACACCGCACACCTCATAATATTAGATATTATAATATAGTAAATGTATTTACAACTACGGGACAAAAATAGCTGTTACATTATTTTAAACTGCATTAAATTGCTCAAAATAAGTTCTGAATTCCTAAAATACGTACGTTACTAAAAATAGTATTATTTGTAGTCTACATACATTATTTTCATGCAAATACATTAATACACTATATATATATATATATATATATATATATATATATATATATATATATATATATATATAATATAATATAAGTAGAACTAATTGATACTTTTTTTAACTGATATAAATCTACTAAAAGATATAAATCTACAAATAGGAATAAATCATTCTTCCTATTCTACAAGTTGCGACTTGTGAATAGAAATAGCTACATACATACAAATTTTTTAACTTTATATAAGAAAAACTTACAATTATGTAACATTGTTACACAACCAGCAGTTCTAAAGCCATTTGTGCTATTAAAGTGTCTTAATGTTCTTTGTGTGAGGAATCACCCGATAACAGCCCCTCACGAGGATTCATAAAAGATCTCTATTCCATTGTCTTTTCAAATTTTTAAAGTGGATGGTGTGGAAGATAAGGAGTAGTTACTAATAAATTTGTGGATTTGTGTGATGGTGTAATTTACTGTCAAACCGGTGTCTATAGGTTAACTTATTGTTTTGCGTACAGTTTCGATGTTAAGATCTCTATGTAATGTTTTAATGCTGATGTACAGTATGTTGGACAGCGTGTCGTGATGAGTAAAGTTTTGTTTATGTATGTTCGTTCAGAATGTATATTTGCATGTTCATGATTCTTTGCGAGTAGGTGTAACTACATTTTCTGAATTTTTTTTTTTCTGTTTTGATTCATATGACCTAAAAAATTCAACCGTTACCTGGTCATGTAAGCGCTCTGATTTAATATGTTTTTGATATTGTATTGTTAATAACGATGTGTCCAATTCCGGTTTTTAATTAGCTTAAAATTTTACTTTCTATTTTCAAAATATTTCCCATTTGTGTAATTTATTATTAAAATTCAATCACTGGTCGAATTGGCGTTGCGTAATGTCTAATACTGGCCCTTCTTGATAAATGTTCCTTGTACTAAAACTGTCGAGTCAGGTTGAAAAGTCTGTGGAGTTTACTCCCTCACTTTTTTATTGCTGCTTCATTTCTTTAAAATTATTATTATTATTATTCTATTAAAAAATAAATAATCTTATTTAAAGTCGCATCAACGCCTTGTTTATTAGTGATATATAGTTGATTAACGAAAAGTACCTATCACTGAACTTTAAAGTGTTCAACATTTCTGGATTCTATGTGAGATACGAGCCCAGAAAAAGGAATAGCTTTCCAGTGCAAACTATCTCTTTACAACCGCAGAAAAACGGACGATATATTAGCTAATAAACATTCAAAAATGTTTGTGTTAGCCTAACAGTTTCGTAAGGTGACTGTACTCTATTTACGGAAAAATTGCAGTAGAGTTGTGCACGTGAACACAGCCTACAATCACAATAGAAACTAAATGTTCACTTGACCAGTAGCGCTAGTAGGCCTACAATGTAGAATGTTGCTTATAGTAGGCTATAGGCTGTACTATACCACTGCTACTCATTACATGAAGATTTTATTCCTGTTGATGTTTATAACTGTTCACGAGCACAAATCTACTGCAGTCTACTCGTAAATAGAATATATATATATATATATATATATATATATTATGTGTCAATGCAGAACGAAAGTTTTCGAACAAAAAATAAGTTAAGCACAAAACTTACATGCAATCATGAATGTGTATGTAAACAGTCCTTTAGATAGTAAGTTAAATGATATAAAAAAATTAGTTTAAAATACAGATAAGACACGAAACAAAGTTTAAAAAAATATAATTGCTCTCTAATAAACAGTAGCTTCTCCTTACAAAACTGAATTTAAAAATAAATTTATTATAATTTCTCAGTATCACTGTTTTAAAAGTATAAAAAGAAACTACTGGAAAATATTTTGATGAATATGCCTAATTGCGTTTTTCCACAAAATGAAATTATGAAGACATAAAAACTTAATTAATTAATAACCCTTTCAATTTCATATCTTTTTCAAAAGTAATTGAATATTTAATTGGGACAATAAATTAAATGAACTAAATTGACAAATTATAAATTATTCCTATATATAATTTAACATCGTTATTGTTTATACGGTAATTGAAACTGAAATGTAAAATTTATTCGTTTAATGAAATTTCCTGAGGACTGCGAGGGAATTTATGTGCGTATAGGCTATTAGTGCTTGTAACTACATTAGACCTAATTCATGATTAATTTCCATAGTATTGCTTAAATTAATCGCTTATAAACAACAAAAATAATCAGGCTATAATTTTTTTTCTGTACTAAGCTATTGTATGGCTTAGAGCAACCACTAAAAAATACTATAGGCGTTCAATTCTGATAATAACTAATAGTTTTTCAAATCTTATTTCGCAGTGTAAATTAGGAAACTTAAATTAATAAAGACACTTAGTTTGTCAGTTTAATTTCTAAAACAAATTATAACTAATTTGTTGTTTAGGTCATCAGCCGAAAGGCTGGTTTGATCCTCTAGAGGTTTTACTAAGTAAAACGAGGAGTGAGGTGGTTTACCAATGCCTTCCTCACTGAATAGAAAAGTACGCTTATCAGCATGCCGGGCCCTCTGAAAAGCACATATTTTCCACTCTGCAAATGACACCTTCACGTCATTCACCACAGGGTCTGGCTGTATAATGAAATTCATTACTTTCAGACGAGATAACTCTGATTAGTGTCTTTTACAGCTCTACCTCTTCTGTTCTTAAATGATTCAGTCATTTAATTGGCTGACCATGTGACAAGAAACAGAACTATTTATTTTAGCCCTGCAACTAACAGATTGAGTGTAAATAATTTGACACTCCACCTATCTGTTATGGGCAGATAACTAATTTATAAATACAATAGTTACCATCATTGATTTATTTACTTTCAATTTGCTATCACTTAAAAAAACGTAAAATCAAGAAATGCAGAAATAAACTGGGAAATTTTTAAAATCTTATACATAGCCTACTCTGAACAAAATTCTGGTTGGTAAAGTGTGGAAGGAGACCGTTTCAAGGCTTATCAAAGTTGGGTTCCGCCAGTTTCAATGCGTGGTTCAGAATGTTGGACCCTGACTTCTCAGCAATATCAATAACAGAGGTTGCTGAAATGAGATTGTTAAGACTTTTACCAGGATATCGGTTTTTGGATCATAAAAGTAATAAAAATATTAGCGATGAACTTAATGTGTTAGGGGTGACATCAATCATTCAAAATTACAGAATTGGCAGTCATTTCTTGCGGATGTCAGACCATCAAACACAAAAACAAGCGTTTCCTTACAAGTAAACAGGAAAATGTGATATTGGACGACCTTGGAAGGTATATATAGGCAACCAAATTTCTTTAAGATACGGCAAACCACGAAGTTTGGAGTTGTAACAGACCAGGACGTTTAATCCATATCATTTTGCATAACAATCATGGAATATACAGGTACCTATACAAGAGATAAACCAATGTGTTGTAATTTAGGTGCATGCCTTATTAATGTTATTTTTTTTCAGCTGATGCAGTAATACGTTTATCTGTGAAATGTTTCTTATCACCAATGTTTCAATTATTATCACCACTGAATTACCTACTTCTATCACTTAATGGAAGTTTTTTATTTCTGTTACTTTAACACATAATTTATTAAAATATTTTAAGGTAATTAGGCTATCATCTTTCAAAAGCCTGACGGAAAACTGAAGCTTGATCATAGTAAGGATAAGCTTACTGGAAGACCTCTGTCGAGTGTGAAACAGACAATCGTATTTGTTAATACGTTTTCGTTTATTTATGTTTTATATATTTTCTGTATTTTCGGGTATTTCATTTTTTCTGCATAAAACTATCTCACAAAGTATACAAAGTACAATATGTACTACCTAAAATGTTTCTCATTTGTACTGTGTGTTCTATTACATTTTGATGCATAAGTTACATCAGAAATCCAATAGCTATACAAAATAAGTTCACTCTTTCTTAATGAGTTGACTGACATCCCATTAGGCAAAACGATTTCACGGTCATGAAGTTTAGTAAAACAACCTCTCTTTAATAATTTTTTTTATGAGATTAAGTTAAGCTTGTATATTCTTGAACACCCTTGAACACAACAGGCCTAAGTGGTAATATAAAAATGCGTGATCGTACAAGCAGAAGAAAACTACGTATTTGTAATTTTACCATTAGATTTCGTGTTTTGCACTTGATCATAATGAGTAGCTAACCGCAATAACTAGTATTGCAATAAGTGGTCCTTACTTGTCTCGACCAAGTTGATGCTCTATAAATTCGTATTAAAACCAATGTTTTTTTAGCTTTTAATTGTTATCAGGAACTGTACGTTATTGGCAACTACCTAATTTGACCGCTGCTTTTGGCTGTATTATTTGACGTGGATTAGGCGTGAGTTTGAACAGGGACCCCCAGAAGAGTTTGTTCACGGATGGCTGTCAGCTGGTCATCATACAAAGTCGCTTCCCCAACCGGTGTTACTTAACAAATAATAGCGACTTTCTACCAGTTGACTAACGGGACTGACCCAAAGACCAAAACCAATGTTGACTTTCGGAACTCAACTTTGAGAAACTGCTATCAATGCGAACATGTTTTCGAATAGATCAAAACAATTTGATATCAGTTCCTCAAAATTAAATTCCGCAAGTTAACTTTCTTGTTTTAATGCAGATTTATAGAGCGTCAACTTTGTCGAGAAAAAGAAGTGCAGTAAGGACCGCTTATTGCATTTACTGGATTATACTTCAGCGTTCCCAGACGAAAACCATCAGAGAATTTTTCAAAGTTCCTAGGTATAGATACTGAAGTCACGAGATTGCCTTTTGCGTATGGATGGGCTGTGAGGAAGGGAAGTGAAAATTTGTAGTGCTGCCAACTACAACAGTGAGACACTACTCGTACATTTTACTACCGTGCAGTTCCTACATACATTTAAGCTGTAGTTTATTCCGAGAAAATATTTTCTTCATAAACCTTATAAGAAACAAATGTGACCTGTAATATTGCCTATAGCTTAATTACATAACTAGAAATTTTTGATTTACTGTAATTACCAGCTACCTTATTCCATTGGAACAAAATTTTCTATGAATGAATCGCCTTCTTTACTACCGCTATCAGTCTCACTAGTATCTTCCTAACCGTTATCTTTTTTTACCAGGTGCCAAAAAACCTGTTGAAGAATAGCTTCTTTACGTCTTTAATTTCCTTCTTTATTTTTCAAATTGTTTAAAGAGAAACATCACGGTAGTTAGCCACTCGCTCATGGATTTTGTTAAGAGGTAGGGAAAGGTTTTTGTTTAGCTAATAAGATCTAATAAGATTTCGTTCAGCACTGAATAGTCTGCCCACGTTTTCGAGAACACTAACATTTCTGTTTACGATAACAAACCTTTATATTCGTACAATTAACCTACAAAAGGTTCCGCGATATAATGTATGCTCTGGGTATAGTATAAGTTAATGTGTTTGTTGTAGTGGAATTAAAGTAATCGCTCATGAACACTGATACTTTCCCTCTTTACCCCTCGTTGCAAACAAGGGTAAACTCGTGACTTAAGTAACCATACGTTAGCAATAGATATTTCTATGCCGACATACTAGTGAAAAAAATGAAGCAGGAAATAATAATTTATAACGAACGATATAAAAAAAGGCTATTTTAGTGCATAAAATAACATCGGGCTGGAACAAGTGGCGTATGCTGACTGGGGTTCTGTGTGACCCAAAAGTGCCCATAAAAATAAAGGGAAGAGTCTACAGCGGCAGTTAGACCAGCACTTGTCTATGGCAGCGAAGCTTGGGCACTTAAGAGAGTGCATGAACAGAAACTCCACACTGCAGAGATGCGCATGCTGCGATGGGCGGGAGGAGTCACATTGAAGGATAAGGTGCGGAATGAGCATATAAGGGGAACCTTCAAAGTTGCTAATATAGCAGAAAAGGTGCGAGAGTCCAGGATGAGATGGTATGGTCATGTGCTCAGGAGAACGGATGATCATGTCGTGAAGAGGTGCCTTTCCATGGCTACAGGGAGGAGAGGAAGGGGTAGACCCCTTACCACGTGGATGACGAATGTCCAAAGAGACATGAAAATGTTGGGCTTATGCGAGGAAGACGCACAGGAGCGTAACAAATGGAGCTCTCTGATTGGGAAAGCCGACCCCGCGTAACGGGAAGAGGCGAGGCCAAAGAAGATATAAAAGAAGGCTAAATGACCATCCAAATTACTTGTCTAAATCTTTTAGACAACAATAAAATCGGTTTTGGAAGGTGCAAGCGATATACTGAATCTCCCGTACAGATTTGTGTAAGAATATTATAAAATATCTGCAAATCAAGCATTCTTAACGTGAGTATGAGATTTTTTAATTTCCAGTAAACACTAATAACATTACAATTAACTAATGTTGTTCTAATATAGGGTGATTCAAAAAGAGCGCCGGTTTTGATATATCAAATTAAGAGATTTATTTTATTGAAAAACTGAAAATAAATACATCAACAAGTTCATCTTACCTTCCGATTTCATGTATGAAAAATGATGTCATGCATGTGTCCTCCTCTACTGCGCTGGCACGCATCAACTCTGTCCATGAAATTGGATATTACTGCACGACAAGTTTCGACTTCCATTTGCCCGATAACCCGTCGAATTTCCTCCTTCAAGTCATTGATGTTTCGGGGTTTATTGGCATACACCAATGACTTCAGATGACCCCAAAGATGAAAGTCACAAGGCGTCAAGTCACACGACCTTGGTGGCCATTGATGGTCGGAATTACGAGAAATGATGCGATCCTGGAACCGTTCACGGAGCAACAACATTGTTTCTCGTGCAGAAACTGAATTTTATACGGGTGATATTGGAGATCGTACCGAAGAATTCTCCGTACAGAAGAACATCGTAAACCCAATTGTTGAGAACGGCGACGTATTGATTTTGCTGGGCTAACAGTCACACTGTCACGAACCAACGCAACGTTCTGCTCAGTTCGGCCAGAACGACGACGTCCAGAACTTTTAAGGTCGACTGTTGAACCCGTCTCAAAAAACTTTTTCATGAGCCTGCGAACTATTGATTCATTCGGTGCTTCATTACGTCCTAGAGTACCGCGAAGTCGCCCGACAGTAGCCGCATAACTCTCTCCACCCTGGTAAAATGTTTTGACGATTAACACTCGTTGTGCAATAGTAAACTTCTCCATGGTTAGACACAGACTGCGAGAGTACTACACTGCGAACAAGAGAAACTACAACTGAATCGTCAATCGGAATGTTCTCCAAAATAGAAATGAGGTCTAACAATGTTGCCAACCGATAAACAAAAATTTACCAGCCGTTTAAAAACCGGCGCTCTTTTTGAATCACCCTATTATCATACAGTTAATATTAATACTCGTATTATATAGTTAAACAGCAGAATGGTTTTAATATTGTTCTAAATTTAAGAACAAATTGTAATGTAGCATTTTCGAAATAACAATAAACTTTTTCAGTAATATTTTTGAACTGTCATAAATATTCTCAAAAAGACTCCACTCTAGCAATTTTAAAATAACAAAGATTTTCTATAATTGTTTTCGTGTGCTAATTATTATGCCCTAGATGAAAAACGATCATCAAAATTTAGCCTACGTACTACCGATACTTCACTCTATCTCCTGGTATTTAGTAATTTTCTCCATTTACTTTAATACATCATAATAACATACAGAAAAGACATTCACCTGTTAAACGTTTTAGAAAGTTAATAATATTAAGTTAAGAAGCATGTTTGTTTTTATAGCCAGATGAGCAAACCATGTGTGTAAAGGAATTTTTAAATGCGCCAATATAAAATAGCTTTGGCATGAAATGATTAATCAATATTAATTGAAATGAAAACAGTTTAATGAAATCAAATGAAAATGTAAAAATTGACAATGATACATGTGTTACAAAAATTAGAAATGTTTGAATTATTTTATTGATGACACTTTGTATGAATCTATGTATTATTTTAAAAAATTAATGAAATGTATAAGTATTTGCTACTATATTAAATTAAATATTAATATATATTCTATCTATGGGCTCAGAAATTAATGATTTTATAGTTACAATTTTAATTAACATTGGAGTCTTCCTCTCTTGTGCTTCCATTAACCTCGTCCTTCCATTAACCGGGATCAAATGAGGGCTGAGTCATTGTTGCAGTTGGTTTAATAGATATGCATAAATTTTATTTAAATTTTTCTTCATATTTAAAAAAAATCAAATTCGTTTTAATTTTTTCTATAATTAATTAGATTTTTGATGTTTTACTATTTTTCTTTACTTATTTCCTTATTGTTTCAAATTATTTAATTTAATACTTTCTTTTGTTTTTCTTGGTTAAATTTGAAGTATTTTGTTTCTGGAATTAATTTCTTTGAATAATTTATTTTCTTCTTATAGTTCATCTTGATATATTTTATTACTGTTTATTATATTTAACTTTTAAATTTGAAATTGTTTAATTTTGTTTATTATTTAAGATTATTTTAGAATATTATTTCTTGAATTGACAACAATTGGTTATTGAAATGGATCATCGATCAACGATGTACTGGAACATAGACTGCTATTCTACAGTAAATAACGAGTCTACCAAACACTTGGTATTGAGATAACTAGCAATCAATCCATCGGTATTTTAAAACGAGTTGGGATTAAGATTGTTATATAAGTTCTTTACTAATTCGATTTGTTAAAAAAAGGTTCATAAGTTATCAATTTAAGTTTGCGTGAACTTAACAAAACCTATCCTCAGCAAGGCAAAATTTTAAAGAAAATATATTATTATTTTCTTTTGTTAAACATTTTCCTGTGTATTTATTGTTTAGAACTATTTAATATAACAGAATTTTCTAATCTAAAATCGAAGAACATTACCAAAATATTTGTTAATATTAAACATATTCATGAAAGCTTTTATTGATAATTTATTAATAAGACTCGGCTATTTCTATGAACTCAGGCAGGCACCAAAGCCAAAAATATTTCTCCGAACTATGTAATATAATTTTAAATAGGGATAGAGCACTTTTTAATTAATCTCACAAAAAAATCTTCGTAAATTTATTATTAAAAATAATTCTCCAGGAATGTTTTATAAAAGTATCTGTAAAACATTTATGAAAACGTCACGAATAATTAATTGAATAATTGAGCCTAGAGATAAAATTATTTCCCTTTGTAAAATAATACGGCATTATTTATCGATTTAAAAATTTTGTTTTAGCTAATTTTGAAAATTAATTTACAACCTGCGAATGGTAATGATATTTTAGTAATCTAATATTTATAACCAAAATAAATAGGCCTAATATGTTTACAATAGGTTAATAATTTTTAATTAACTGTTGTTTGTTAAAATTTGAAAGCCTGTTAGATTAATTAAAGGAGGGTAAATTCATCAGTAATATATGTATTACTTTTATAGGAACATAATTGACAATTTTAAATTTCTGTTCCAAGTTATACAATTACCGTAGGCATGATAATCAATTTAAATTTTTGAAAAATTAATTTTAGTTTTACAAGATATTTCAATAAATAAAAATATCCGTCTAGTCGTTCTTTTAATGAATTTTTCCCCGATTAGATTTAAAAGTTTTAAAGAGAAAATGTTTTTACCTAACACTCGCTGTTTCAGAATGTGAACGCCATCGTACCGGTGCAAAACATATTAAATTTATTTAAACATAATCGTTCAGTATCAGATATATTTAAAACAAATCAAAAATAAATAAAAAAATTAAATAAACCACTAACTTTTCCGAAGTTACCACATCTCATTTTTCTAATTTAGTGTAGACAACTTCTTATCTAATTTGTATTTTTTAGACTGAATTTTCCGTTTTACTTAATATAAAAATGTAATGTTGTACTATATTACTATTCTACTTATTCAGATTAGTAATTTTTCTCTATTTTTCTTTTTATGTAATTCAATTCTGTACCTGAGAAGTAAAAGGTGTTATAACTCCGTTTTGGTGATTTTTTTAGAAGAGCCAATAAGTAGCAGTATTTTCTTTTAATTATTGTAACAAATTTCAGTAGGTGTTAGAAACTTGAAATTTACACAAAGTTTCTACAGAAAATGTTTCTTATCTACAAATTTATTATTTCATAACTTTGTCAACTACTATACTCCTTCCCACCCAAACAGGACTTAAAATCTTAACGGCTTTCCGTGTTTTGTTACCTACTATTTTACGTTCTACATTAGTGATAAATCCAATGTGGAAAAAGTTGATTTTATAAAAAAAAACTTAAGTGAAATACCTAGTGCTAATACTTATTTTATAAAGAAGCAGCAATTTTAATACACAAAGTTTGAAAAAATTTCAAAACTTATCAGTAGTCTACTTTTTAGTAACAGACGAGTAAAACACCAAATTCAAGCAAAATTTACTTGACTATCAGTAAAACACGCGCAATAAGGATTTTACAAAAAAAAAAATTGTACATAAACAACAAAATTGAAACATTAGAGCATTTCTTTCCGATGTTAAAGGGAGTTTTAACTCAATTTTGCCAAAATTGGAGTAACCACTCTTTACCTTTTTGGTACAAAATTGTATTCACCACTTGTACTATGTTTTTCCTTCTGTTTCGTTTTCTATTGTATCTGTACTCTATAGTAATTGTATTGTATTGTATTAAAGTAACTGTAGTATTGTATTATAATCTATAGTAATAAATATTGTAACTATTCTGTCAACATCACTATTTTTGTAAGTTTCTCATTCTCTGAGTTTGTTAACTGGTAATGCAGATGATGAGAAAGGTGATATAAAAAAATGAGAGATGAAAAAATACCAGACCTGACGGGGAATCGAACCCGGGATCCCCAGTGCAAAAGCCAGTTGCTCTGACCACCAACTATACTTTCTCTGATACTTTTTAACTTTTGATACTCATATCGTCTTCTTAATTTGTTTGTCGTTCTAATTATTATAATATTTGTTCATGATTGTACATTTATATGAGTCTATTGTGACCGCTAACAACCTCGTTGGTTAATGCGATTCATCAATTCTTAAAAGAGAAATTATGAAATGAAATTTTAAAATGGATTTAAGAAATGCACATATAATATTTTGTAAACATTTAATTTAATTGTGAATAAGATAATGTAGAAAAAATGCTTGAAATAAATGTTGTAGAGTTCTTGATTTTCTATAACTTTGATTACATAAACTTTTGTTATAAAATGCTTACTACGACCAGAATCTTAAAAATTCAATTGTTTACCGATTTATAAGCAAAATACAGAAAATCACAATTGGTGCTAAACTAAGAAGCGCTGTAGAAAAAATGTTTGAAATAAAAGTTGAAATTTTTAAATTTTTTTTACAATATAGGCTACTACACTTTTGCCCTAAAACGCTTGTTAAAACCGCAATATTAAACAACTATTTTTGACACAAAAGTACAGCCTCCCCAAGAATTTCATACATGGGGCTTGCCTCATCTTGTAAAGAATATAAAATGTAGTTAATAAGGTTGTTTAAAAAAATCGTAGGAGCTGTTTTTTAGAAAATCGCAAAAAAGGGAAAAATTATACGAATAAACTACTGCTTCGATTGACCGATTTCGGTGAAAATGTTCGTGCCAGTCCTCTGATGGTTTTACCTAACTTAAGTTTCCAGTTTCAACTTCATACGATATTTCGTTCTTGAGATATTTTGTTCAAATACACATCGATAAATCTCTAAAAACATTTATTTTGAATTCAGGGAACGTGAAAAAGTGTATTTCCGGTAAAAACTCGATTTTAAAAAATCGACAAGAAAATAATAGGGTACTTTCTTTCCTATAGATTTATATAGGGCAATAGTTGTAAATTTAAGTTTTTTTTTAACTCTAAATAACCATTTACAAGAAATGAATCCGATAAAAATACCTAGGTTTTATGAAAATTATTAAATGGCCACACATAAATAAATACCACAATACGATACTTGAAATAACTTATTCTACAGTTAAATTATATTAATAATAACAATCGTAGTAACATTAGTAGCAAAATAAATCAGGAGAATTCAATTTCATTAAATCCAGACAATATTATATTTTGGTCAACTGATGAAAACTATAATGAATAAAATAATTGGTCCGTAGATTAGAAGAACCATCCGTACCAGGGTATGTACACATACGGGTTGAAAGGCATGTTAATTTGGGATTTAATTTATGCACATTGTTCGCCAATCATTTTTGTCTATACATTATTTCTACATAATTATATATCATAATTACAATATATAAATTATCATCAACGTTATTTATAATAAATAAAACGAAACTAAATATTCAATATTTGTTCATAAATATTATGTATTATCAAATAACAATGAGTAACCATGTTATGACATAGATTAAAATATTAAGGTAACGTCAGATTACCGGTAGTACACATATCTTTTTTTTTTGTAATTCCTAGTTTGTGTACGTTGCAATCTGTTCAATTGAGAACAATAAGCAACCCCATGACCCAATGAGATGAGGATGATGTGTATGACGTGTAAATGAGGTGTAGTCTTGTACAGACTCAGGCCGACCATTCCTAAGAGAGTATGGTTAATTGAACCCCAACCATCAAAGTACACCGGTAACCACTGTCTAGCATTCAAATCCGTATAAAAGTAACTACCTTTACTAGGATTTGAACCAGGAACCTTCGTCTTCGATGATTTTGGCGACGACTTTACCTCTAGGCCAACCCGGTGGATTGACACATAGACTATCTAGCGAAGGTTTTTTTTTACTGGTTAGGCCTACTAAGGACCGCAACAGTTCACCAACGACGAAACAGATGAAAATTGCTTCAGAAATTTCAAAAATAGTTAAAAAGATTTTTAAAATAGTTCTTCTAAAAACTAGGACTGTTTTTTGACTATTTATAGTCGTGACTTGTTAATTTTTATAACATAATAAATTTTAAAAATAATTCTTGTAAGTCACTTTAAGTTGTAAAAGCCTTCTTATACGCTTATAAAATCTTACACAGATTGTTTATTGATTCAATAATTAATAGCTAGTAACTTGTAAGATGTTAATGAAGCGATCGTAAAATAAATTAAACTTGATAGACGTTAGTTATACTGACGAAAATTAAATTAACTTATTACATTACAGAACTTAATACTTGTTACAACTAATTATTAAAAGATAAGTTTTATGTAATTGCATAATAAATTTACAAGCATATTACTCGTACTATGGATTAATTTAGGAGTTGTATCTAATCAAACGTTATTTCTACCATAATATCAACACATTTTCACGTCAATTTAATTTATTTATACAAAAATATCAATAATTTTACATTTTACACATTATGGAGTACATCAACATTAAAAATTTAAACGTATTTGCAGTTTCCAGTCAATTTTTTGCGGCGAGCTCTGCAAATTTTATGTTATACTAGCTAAAATGCTTGTTCTTCGAACGGTTTTCTTGGTGCTTTGTACAGTCTGTTGGTGTACCGAGTCCGATCCCTGTCAGGTCTTATATTCTTTAATAATTCATTGTTATCCATTCGTACCTCCTTTCAACGTCAGCATTATTATTAATGACAAAACAAAATAGTTGGACATAAAATAAAAGCGAAATCTAGGTGTTTTAAAATCAAGATACGCAGCGCTTTAGAAGCGTTTTTTTTCAGAAGCGTAGTTAATTATTTTACATAAATAAAATACATTTACTATTTATATAGAACAATGAAAATTTATTTTTGCAGTTTTGCACACACAAATCTGTGTGTAATGTAACTGTAGGTAATTTAATTATTCGCTAAAGAGCAATAAAAATTGAAATGAAAGTCACAATTGGAACACTCCACGATGGTTAACTATTAAGGTGACTGTCATTCGTTTTTGACAATGTGACCGAGAACGGGTGCGTCGTGTAAGGTTGGGTAGTGGTGGAAGGGGTAGGGTACAGAGCTTTTGCAATGAATACCAGCGGCGCGTAGACCTATGTTTATTGTTCTGTTTATTTTGTTTTCTAAAATATTGCTATGCTTATTTTTTTTAAATTGGTAATATCTCCATTATTATGCACAAAAATAAAAAACTTTACATAATCAAACTTATTTGTTTTTAAACGTTTCGTAATTTCAATTATATAACATTTTTTGATAGATTGACTTTTAACGGAGATATTCACAGTTTTTTGTTTTTTTGTTTTGTTTTTTTGTTTAACGTCCGGCTGTTTTGCAAATTGCTGCTAATGCAGACGGTGAAGGATGAAATGAATTTTTTGTAACGTATGAAAAAATGCCAAGCCCGAGTGGGATTCGAACCCAAGACCGCGTGATGAGAGGCGAGCACGTTACCAACATCACCAACGCGGCTGGGAGTTTTTTGTTTACCCATCCCTTTGAACTTCCCCATCCCTTTGCGATATTAAAATAATTGACAGCCTACTTTCATTTCGGTAGTGTTCAGAACCTAAATACCGAAATTCATTGAATTTGGTTCAGCGGTTCTTGCGTGATACCGTAACATACAAACAGACAAACAGATAAACAGACAGACAAAAATACAGCTGAACTTAATTTCGGTGATTACTTAGTAGATTTGGCATAGAAACAAAATTTGGGGCATTTTGAAAAATTGTAGACAAATTTATAATTTTATTTTGTCGCCGCCTGCCCTTTCAATATTAGCGTCTACACACAGTCCCACTACCTGCCTGCCGCGCGGAGCGCTACAGACGCGCAGAGCCTACAGCTTCTCCCCACCACCTTGTTGACTCGAGGGAAAGGTATTTAAGAAGGGGCCCTCATCCGCGAGACTCACTCTTTACTCAACTCGCAAGGGGAGAAGAAAGAAGAAAGAAGAGCTCCCGACTGAAGAGGACGAGCCCAGCCGAGACCAGATGCACCATTCCTGGTCTACGCTACCGGTGGCGAACACTACATTCCCACACCAGTCAGCCTTTGCCGGCCCAGAGAGAGCCGCCTCGGCCGCGCTATCGACAGACGGCCTACGCCGGCACGACACTGCGGGGCTCTGGGGGCAACCACTGCCACGCTGCAGTGGGGACCCAACTGCCGCTGAAGGAAGGCTAGACCTGAACCCGGTAGCCGTGCCGTCACTCTTCGGGCTCCGCTTCTACCACGCCGGCTCGCCGCTTCCGACCATCAACAACGGCCCTTTTCAGCGCCACCAATTTTACAGACAAGGTTTCACCACGTGTCGTCGGCCCCGGTCGGCGACAATTTGTTGAAGTTTAGGTCATCAGCCGAAAGGCTGGTTTGAATCTGTAGAGGTTTTACTACGTAAAATGAGGAGTGAGGTGGTTTACCGGTGCCTTCCTCACTGAGTGGAAAAGTACGCTTATAAGGATGCCGGGCCCTCTGAAAAGCACATATTTTCTACTCTGCAAATGACACCTTCACTTTACCACTACAGGGTCTGGCTGCATAATAAAATTCATTACTTTCAGAAGATAACTCTGATAGTGTCTCTTACACCTCTACCTCTTCTGTTCTTAAATGATTCAGTCATTTATTGGCTGACACTGAGTCAGGATACACTGAATCTCAAGATAAAAATTAATACTGTAGCTTCTGAAAATCACGACCAAACAATAAAGTAGATTAATTTAATAGCGTTTTTTTAGAATTTACTTGAAAATTCACCAATTTAAGGTTGAATTTGCTTGGAAGCCCTCTTTTTTTTGTAGTCATATTCTTCATATTTTTCAGAAGAAGAAGAGCTGTGTCTAAGTGATTTCTGACTTTTTTTGAAAGCATGCTGTGGTAGTTCCTGGTATTTTATTGATATCGCGGAAAACCAGGTAACCATTCTATAATGTAGTACATGTTCATACGTGTATATTTATTTATATATTGGTCACTAATTCCCCTTCCGTTTTTCTGATCCTAAAACTGGATATTTCTTCTACTACCCTTCGGAAATGTTTACAATGAAGAACCCCCGTTCCGTCATCATGCCCCGTTCGACCAGATGATAATCCTCACAATGTCGACAACATCATCTTCAATCAGTTTCAGTTCCTAGTGCATTAAATTTTTTAGCGTGTGCAGGTCTGGTGTAGTTATCCTCTTTTGTGTTACTCCCATACCCATCTTAATTTTCGTCCCAATTGGCTTAAATAATAACTGAGTTTACACCATATATGAAGGACAATAGGATCGTCTGAATTTTTGACGGATCAAACTTTCGAAGCTCTACTGTAATATTAATATTCAGTTATAAATAAATGAAGAAAGACTCGATTATCAACTAAATCCTGACTTATTTGCTCAACAAAAGATCTACTAATAAAACAACACATAAAGACAAAACGAAAAGGCTTTAAAAGACACAGTCAATGAGATTTAAGTTAGGTATAAAGATTTTAACATTGCTATTAGTTTAAATTTGTACTGTTATACTACTGTTAACAGTAATATTTTCATTATCGGATCAAAATACAAGCGCGTAAATGAACATTTATTATGATGAAAAAATAAAAAAGGTTAGACATAAATTTTACTTGTAAACTAATATTTTTACTTTCAAAAGTTTGGTTGATAACGTGATGATATGGATAGGGCTAAATTCTGCTGAAAAATAACAATTAATTATCAGTTATACAAACATAACGTTTTTACTTAATCAATAAAACTATGCGTGACCTGATACACAGATCCGCAATACTTTGCCTAAATTTATAGTTTTCTCACAGATGATCGCCAGTAGACCTCGAGCCGTATTTAGAGAAAAATACTAGACTATATATTAAATTTTTAATGAGTGGATTAGTATATCTGACTCAAATGGATTCACCCCCTTACTTCATTAGTTGTATGGGTGAACCTTCACGACGAGTATTTTATTCTCCCTTTCCACTTCTAGAACTCTCTCACGTTCTCTTCATCGAATGATTGTTTACTTCTCTTCCCTTGTTCAATAACGACCTTATTCCCAAGAGCCTTATCATGAAAATTAATAATCCTGACCATTGTTTATCCCCAAAAATTAAATTTAGTGCCCCATAATTTAAGTAATTATTCCAAGAAAACTGTACTTTTTACCATTTTTTCCATAAAAAACATAATTTATTTTACCTGTTATAGCCCTAAGTTACATCATTTCACAAATTCGGGGTTTTAATGTCATGATTAATATGTAATTTATTTCTTGTACTTTCGGTAAGTTCACTTGATTTTTTATTTATTATTTTGTTTGAATTTAAAAAATATCAAGTGTATTTATTTGTTTGAATTGTTTACAACATACCAATTATGATCGAATTACAAAAACAATATTTCATTATTGCTAGAGTGAAGAAAATATATACATCAGGAAGAAAGAAAAGCAGAATATAAACAAAAATTATCAATATTGCAAATAGAATTGAACTTACCGAAACTAAACTGTATTGAAGAAAACCCTCTGAGTAAAGTGAACGCAGTATAAAACAGTGAACAGATTTGGTTGAAAACTACTCAAGACCTACCTTTAAAGCTACAATAATTTTGCCGGCCCGTTGAGTAGTAGTTAGCGCAGCTGGCATCTATGCCGGTGTCAGAGTTTCTATTCCCGGTCACTTCGAGCATTTTTCATCTGTACTATATCACCTCATATCTATATACCTACGCATAAGCCAAGGCTTATGTAGCCACCATCACGAAATAAAAAAGCAATTATTTGGAAAAACTTAAACTTGTACAACCAACAAATTTGAGCCCAGTAAAATGTTGCTTATACATAAACATAAGCCACGGAAAATATTGAACATATTTTTTTGTTTTACGTCCGACTGCTTCCACATTAATGTTAATGCAAACGGTGAAATTAATAGATGAAAATAAGTGTTAAAAACTGATCAACTTGACCGGTAATCGAAATCGGGACGCCGAAATAGATGCCAGTTGCGCTATTACCAACGACCCGGTCATAAATTTCTAAACGAGATACAACAAATCATTTAAATTTAAAATTCTACACAGAAAACCATTAGACAAGAACAACACAAAACAATTGAAAATTGTCAATCTAACAATTGACTTCAAATTTTCTAAACATACAACTAAATTACAATCAACATTTTCAACATACAATCTACAGTCGAGATTTTCTTTGTAGGTGAGGTAGTATTTTTATTCATAATAAACTTTTTTGTAATCCCTAATGTGTGTACGTTGCGATCTGTTCAATTTAGAACAATAAGCAACCCCATGATCCAATGAGATGAGGATGATGTGTATGAAGAGTAAATGAGGTGTAGTCTTGCACAGACTCAGGTCGACCATTCCTGAGTGAGTATGGTTAATTGAACCCCAACCATCAAAGAACACCGGTAACCACTGTTTAGCATTCAAATCCGTATAAAAGTAACTACCTTTACTAGGATTTGAACCAGGAACCTTCGTCTCCGAAAATCAGCTGTTAAACAGCTGATAATAAAATGATTAAACAGCTAATAAACTGATTAAACTAATAAACAGCTGTTAACAGCTGCTCATAATAAACTGATTTTAATATTTTTATTTTATTCATATAGGCCTACAAGATTTATTTCAGTTATTATAAACGAACATGTGTAAATACGCTATATGTATATAATATGTATATAATATATACATAGCCTACATTGTATCTTATTATTAAACAAAATAAAATACATTATTATTATTATTATAATATTATATTACATTTTTTTGTTTATAGTTAAAATTAAATATTTTTCCTAGAGAGATAAAACTGATAAAACAATCTAATAAATTTAAATTTATTATTTATTTACTTATTATTATGAGAAACCCCGATTTAAAATTGTATAATTTAATGTATTGTGATAAATTTTATCATTTCATAAATTTAATAAATGTATAATTTTATTATTTAATAAATATAACAGTTAAGTATTAATTAAAAATAATTTAAGCCAAAAGATGCTTTATATATTTTAATAGCAACAATAATAATATATAGGCCTAGTCGATTATAACACAGACTATTTTATTTACTAATGGATAATAATACGTTAAATAAAATGCCTCGAAGCTGTGTTAAATTTTATGATAACATCAATTACTGTATATTACAAAATGCACAATTCATTCAATTTCGCCATTATTAAACAGCATTTCATTAGAACATTATATCATTGAATAGTTGAGAATGTATTCGGTATTAATATAAATTTGAAATACAACATTATTTTGATGTCCGTTAACAAGAGACATTTGAACAATTACGTGGATTTAATATGTTAAATGAATGAACAGTATTCTTGTTTTATTTACTGCGCCTACAGCGATCCTGGTGGCCATTTTAATAAACAAAACTAGAATGGTTGAACATCGATACACATTCGTATTTTATATTCGTTTATTTACAAACGGAATATTCTAATAAAATAAAGGGAGAGAACAGCTTACGGTCATAATTACTGTGCAAAGATCATCGTAACGTGTATAATTCTTCTGCCCAACGTTATTGTTATTTATATTATTGTTGATTGATGTTATTCTGTTGTAAACAGAATTTATCAACACAACGTAAAAATAAAATTTACATACAAATTGATATGATGTACTACATGTCGGACGTTTAGTTTCATTTTTGTTTTATTACATTTTACTCGTTAGAAAAGGATGTACTTTTCGGTTCATCTGAATAATAGACCTACACTAAACGGAAATTTGAAAGCTTTTAATTTTTCCGTTAGTGGTATTTTCTGTATAATTACAAAAACTTGCCGCAATAGAAATCTGTATTTTTCAGTACTGTTTGGTTTAGTAACTGTGCTAGATAAGTTTTTTTTTATGTAATGTGTGTTTAAATAATATTTTTAAATTATTATCTATTATGAGAGTTGGTCGGTGACAGCGAGAGAGGAATTTGGCTACGGTTCCCTTCCACGCCCCGCTGAGAGTATGGAATTTTTTTTAACCCGAAATTTCCCTTGTAGTATTATCTATAAACAGTTCCGAGGGAGGTGGAGGGTTGTTTGCTGATGTCGGATCAAGTGGCCAGGCGGCGGGTTTTTGGTTGGTAAGGCGGTTGCGGCCTCCTTGGGGCTGGACGAAGACGCCTCAATTCAGTCCAACACTACTTCCCCATCGTGACGGAGTGAACATAAGTTTTTCTCGCCATCTCGGATAAAAAAATTTAAAAAAAAAATATATATATATATATATATATATATATATTTGTGGGATTTGAATGGATGAAAATAAAACTCGTCACACGTCAATTTAACAAATTATTATTTAAACATGAAAATGAACATTATTACATCAGAATAAAAAGAATACAACATAAGAAAACAGTCTCTCGTCACTCGACACTTTCTTTTTACACACACACACACTGGTTTCTTCTTCTGGCGTCGACCGTTATCCAGCTGTTGCGAGCTCACGTGCCATCTGAATCTCACCGGCGGGAAAACCAGCAAATTCGGTTTCCGATTCCTACACTCGGCCGTCCTGAAGTTCATCCGACTCGGATGAGGAATACCCGTCCAGCCAGGGCATCATGTACTCAGCACAAGTACTTGTCAGCCGTGGTCCATCTTGGTCTTCGCCTTCCTTGTAGACATCGTAGGTGTTATTCAGCTTGGCCTTCATCACTCGGTATGGTCCTAAGTACTTTGTCTTCAACTTAAGGTTCGGTCCCAGCTGGGTGCGTTTGATGGCAACCAGATCACCGACCTTATACTTTGCAGCTTCCTTTCGTCGTCGATTGAAGTTGCTCCGATTTTCAGCTTGCACCTTCTGGATCTGCAACTTGGCATCTTCTCTCATCTGGTCACGTTTCTCGTCGAATGAGGTAACCAACTCTTCTTCGATGAGTTCGACGATGTGAAGATCGTCCTTGTTGCGCATCTTGGTTCCCATCAACAATTCAAACGGTGATCTTCCGATGCTCCTCTGGAACGCGGAGTTGATCGCTCGTTGCACGGCAGGTACCACCTTGTACCACTTCGTCGGGTCGTCGATGCTCAGCTTGGAGATGATCGTTCCAACAGTTGCGTTGACTCTTTCAACTTGACCATTTGCTCTGGGTAGTCCTGTCGTCACCGCGATGTGTTTGATGCCTTCTGCTTCACAGTAGTCCTCAAACTCTCGAGAAGTGAACGATGTCCCCTTGTCGGTGATCACTTGCACCGGGTTTCCAAAGTTCGTCTTTTGCAATTCCATCTTTCCAATCGTCTCAGCTGTTTTCGTCGTTTTCACTGGATATAACCAGACAAACTTCGTGAAGGCGTCAACTACACAAAGGATGTGGTTATACCCCTTGTTGGTAGATGCGAGTGGTCCAATGTGATCCATGTGGTAGGTGTGCAACGGTTCACTCTCCTTGAACAGAGGGTGAAGAAGGCCTTCCTTCTTGCCCACCTTCCTGTTTACCACCAGACATTTCACACAGTTGGCGATCACTCGTTTCACCTTGTTGGCCAGGTCAGGAATGTAGTATTCCTGCTTCACGTCTTCTTCCGTCCTCTTGACAGCATAGTGTCCTCTCTCGTGTGCCGCTCGGATGATCTCCTGGTGCATCGCTCGTGGAACCACCAAGACCTCCTGACCGTCGACAAATTTGAACAGAAGTCCATCTCTCACTATGAAGTCCTCGTATGGTTTCTCTTCCAAGATCTTTTTAATCGCTACCAGTCCGTCATCTTTTTCCTGTGCGATCTTGATCCTCGATGTTAGACCATCAGGGAAGCCAAACATCACTGCTAAACATCTGCTTAGAGCGTCGACGTGTTTCATTCTGCTACCAGCTCGGTGTTGGATGGTATAGTCAAACTCTTCCAAGCTCATCGCCCATCTGGCCACACGCGCTGCTAGGTCTGTCTTCTGCATCGTCTTTTGGAACGCCTCACAGTCAGTTACGATCTTGAATGCCAGTCCAAGCAAGTACACTCTGTACTTTTTCAGTGCTTTTACTACAGCCAAGATCTCCAGCTCGTAACTGCTGTATTTTTCTTCCTGAACGGTCGTCTTTTTGCTCATATATGAGACCGGATGTAGCTTCTCGTCGTCTGGACACTTCTGCAACAACACTGCTCCATATCCATACTTGCTGGCGTCGGTGTGAAGCTCCGTCTCAAATTTCGGGTTGTAAATTCTCAAAACTGGTTCTGAAGAAAGGATATCCTTGAGCTCGTTAAATGCACGTCGCTGCTCATCGTCAAATTTGAACTCAGGCTTTCCTCTCAACAGGTCACTCAGCGGTTTAGCCACGACAGAGAAGTTTGGAATGAACTTCCTGAAGTAGCTTGCCAGTCCCAAAAAGCTCTGCACCGCTGCAATCGTCTTCGGCTCTGGAAAGTCACGAACGGCTAGAACCTTCTCTTCAGATGGTTGGATCTGTCCACCTTGGATAGTGTATCCCAGGAACTGTACCTTCGTCTTCAGGAATTGGCACTTCGCAAAGTTGATTTCTAACCCGTACTCTGCAGCTTTCCCCAAGACACGTCCCAATCGTTGAATCGCTTCAGCAAAGTTCTTCGCTGGGATGATTAGGTCGTCCATATAGATGAACACCAGGTTCTCCCTGATCAACACCCAGAACACGGCGTTGATATAACGTTGGAACACTGCAGGTGAATTGGTAAATCCGAAAGGTACTCGTTTGAACTGGTACTGTCCCGTGTGCGTCACAAAAGCCAGGTATCGCCGGCTGTCCTCTTCAACTTCTACGTGAAAGAATCCATCCTTGAGGTCCAATGTACAAAATACAGCTGCATCCTGTAGTTTGTCCAAGACATCCTCGATCAGCGGCATGGGATAGCGATCCTTGACCACTATTCGATTTACTCTTCGATAGTCCACGCAAACTCGATGTGCACCGTTCTTCTTTTTGACCACTACCACCTGACTCGAATACTCCGACGAACTTGGTTCGATGACATCCTTCTCTAGCCACTCCTCGACTTGATCATCAACGACCTTCTTCTCCTTTGGTGATAGTCGTCTAGGTTTGCAAAACGTTGGTTGCTCTTCCTTCACTGCGATCCTCATCTTCACGTCAGTTGACTTCGTTTTTGCTGGAACATAACCTTCCACTAGGTCTTCTATCTGCTTCTTCGTCTCTTTGTCAACACAATTCTCGATGTCCAACTCTGGTTCATTGGTTACCTGGATGCACATGATCGATACTTCCTGTTTCCTGATGGTTACTCCCTTCTTGCTCAAGATGACCTCACCCTGGTCCAGAAGATCGTTACCTATCACCATGTCTATCTTCATAGCATCTCCAGACACTACATAGACGTTCGTCACAAACTCATCCTCATCGACCTCAATGACTGTTTGGAAATAACCTTGAGGAGACACCTTGCTTCCTCCGAACCCTGACAGAACAACACTCGTCTCTCGCAATCCTGGAGCTTCCATCGTCTCGTATATATTCTGTCTCGAAAGGTTGTAGTGACTTCCACAGTCAATAAGGGCGTTGATTTCCTGATCGCACAGCTTGACTTCCTTGAATTTCAGGTTGCTATTCGAAGTCGCCAGGTTGTGCATGTTTGAACCATCCCTTGCAGTACCTCTTCTGTCTCGCTTCCTCTCTTTTGTGCACTCACTGGAGATGTGCCCAAAGTCGTTACAGTTGAAGCATCTTCTACCCTTGTCCTTGTGCATACAGTTCCTCGAATTATGTCCAGCATCACCACAATTATAGCACTTCTTTTCTCCTTCGCCGCTTCTGTCCTTCTTCCTTGCACCGTCGTTGCGTCTTCCATCCTTCTCGTTGTTGTGCTTGGAACCTCCTTGCGAATTGCCGTTGTTAGAGTTCTTGGAGCTCTTCTTTGGCATCGACTTCGCTGCCAACTCGTAGCTCTTCATCTTGTCCTTGAACTCCCTAGAACTCGTCGCCCCGTACAAAAGAAGTTTTGCTCCTGTCTCGTCGTCGATACCATCAATCACATATTGAAACACTGAAACTAATTCAATGTCACCACGGCTGGCTATCTCCTTCATCACTAGGAAATATTCCTGGAGGGATTCGTCCTGCTTCTTCCGTCGTTGAGTTAGCAGCTTATGAATTTCCACACTGCTCGTCGCTGTATCGAACTCGTCCCTCAGTGCTTTCTTCAAAGCTGACCAAGACGTCAATCCTCGCTCACCTTGAACAAAAAGCTTAGCCAAACCTTCAAGTGATTTTTTTGCAAACACAAACTTTTGCAGCTCACTCCATCCCATCAAGACTGCTGTTTCTTCGAAATCAGTGATCCACTTCTTCACCGGATATCCGTCCTTGCCATTGAATGTTTTCAAAGCGCCCTCTATGTCACGAAACGTCAACGAAAATTTATGCTGCTCTTCATACCTCCTATTTTGTAACTCCATCGCAGCCAAATTTCGCCTTATTTCCTCCGACACATCTTTGTCCTGCTCCTCATCAGAACTGTTGCCTTTCTTCTCGTCCTTTTTTATCTTCACTTTCTTTTTATCGTCCTCATCATCCTCCTCTTCTTCGTCGTCTTCTTCTTCCTGTTTGATATCGTCGTTTATTTTTGCTTGAAGTGCGTCCAAATTTGTCAGGTAATAACAAATGTCATCAATCATCTCCCCTTTAGTGCCAGCGTCAACACACAAAATTCCTATCACAACACACAACTCCGACACCGAAAACGTCTCCTCCATAAATTTCTTTTGCTGTTCTTCCTCAATCGAACCTGCTGTAAACTCGAATCCTGTAAACTCCCGCAGTCGTTTTCTATTTTTCCTGTCAGTTGGAATTGTCCCAAAAATAAGGTGATGTAAAACCTTGATTGCTTTCGTTGGTGAGTTGTTTATGTTGTTCAGAATTGAGGTTATGTCACCTAGTGTCGCCATCTCGTCGTTTTATTCAAAAGTCGGTAAAGTAGTTTCCAGTTTTATCGACCGTCGGTAACTGTGTAATCTTCTTTTCGTCGCACCGGTTTATAGGTTAGGTTGTCGATACCTTTTCGTCGTTTCCTTTATTTTTCTGATGAGCCTTCGTCCTTTTCTCACCACATCCAAAATCCCTCGTCGTCGTCACAATTTATACCTCTCGTCGTCACTTGTACCACCAAAAAATGCTGCAGCCAAAATGCCCAAAATCCAAAAAGCACGTTTTGTTAATCAAATGAATCCTCGTCTTAGATCCAAACGTCGTCGATTCACAAAACTGCACGTCGTTTCGTCGTCAGTGTCGTAAGCAACAGCAAAGAAGATGGTTCGTTGTAAGCGTCGTAAAAATGGCGTCCTAAATTGCGTCGTGTGTTTCGTGTCGAAACTCGTTACTCAGTTCATCCCGGACGGGCCCCCAATTTGTGGGATTTGAATGGATGAAAATAAAACTCGTCACGCGTCAATTTAACAAATTATTATTTAAACATGAAAATGAACATTATTACATCAGAATAAAAAGAATACAACATAAGAAAACAGTCTCTCGTCACTCGACACTTTCTTTTTACACACACACACACTGGTTTCTTCTTCTGGCGTCGACCGTTATCCAGCTGTTGCGAGCTCACGTGCCATCTGAATCTCACCGGCGGGAAAACCAGCAAATTCGGTTTCCGATTCCTACATATATTTATTATACAGAAGAGAGAGGAATTAGGACGCAGTGGGTAATGGGAACATGGAGTTATTTTGTTTTGATGTATAGATAGAAACATAGAAATGTGCTGAGCCCTTGCGGAGGCATCATTTAGTGGCCGTAGTAAATGACAATATTGTGTCTCTTGTGTACAAGAGGTGTGATGAACGGAGATGGACGGAAATAAGGATAAAAGCCGACAGAGATAGTATGGGTAGCAATAATAAGTCCCAGAAATGTCTACGTTACTTTAAATTATCCAAAACGAAAATGAATTAAATTGATTAAGAAATAACTATAAACAGAAAATAAATAAAAACTTTTATTAGCAGTTTGATCTCATTGATAGCAGTTTAAAACTTTGATTGGCAGTATTTGTTCTCTATGTAAGAATATAGGCTACGTATTAATCAAATTTTATAATTGTTGTTGCTTAGGTCATCACTCAAAGGCTGGTTTGAATTTCCAGAGGCTTCACTAAGTAAAACGAGGAGTGAGGTGGTTTACCTTCCTCATTGAGTGGAAAAGTATGCTTATCAGCATGCCCGGCCCTCTAAAAATCATCTATTTTCCCGCTCCATATGACATCTTCACTTCATTCACCCCAGGATCTGTCTGTATAATGAAATTTATTATTCTCAGAGGAGGTAACTCTGATTAGTGTTTTTTACACCTCGACCTCTTCTGTTTTTAAATGCTTCAGTCATATAATTGACTAACCGTGTGATAAGAAACAGAACTACTTTATGTAGCCCTGGAACTATGATGCGTGCACAAACAAAAAACCTCCATAGAATGATGTAGAAATCGGGTGTACATTTCAAGTTTCTAACACCTACTGAATTTTGTTACAAAAAGAAAAGAAGATATTTCTACTTTTTGGTCCTCCTGAAAAATCACCAAAATGGAGTCAATACCTTTTACTTCTTAGCTACAGAATTATGTGATAAGCTATAAATACAACAAATTACAGAAAACTGTTACATAAACAACAAGTTACATAAACTTAGCTCAATTAAAAAAATTACAAAGGAAATAAATATTATACTACATCAGTTTTGTGCTAATTCGAAATAACTTTGTCCATTACTTTTGCATCTTTTTTTATTTATTTTTCAAATTGGAAACCGTACGAATTTATTACAGAATAAAATATTTCATGATATTACTGGTATAAATATTCATGATTCGTTCTAACCCTTTAAAATGTTTCTCTTACATAACAAAACAAGATGAAATTAAATAAAACAATTTGACGATCACGATGGAAATTTTTGACAAATAAATAACGTTTCAAAAAATAAATAAATAAATGAAATTTACATAAGAGAGAGAAATATAAAATTTAATTGAACGTGACGTGTTTGTTTTAGTCCTTCATATTTAACAGCGTAGAACAAGAAGAATATGGAAATGATCAGAATTAGAAGAGAATAACCCCGACTGATTCCAAATTAATTTGTTTCTTCTTTTCCACTATATTATTATTTTATTGAAAGCTTTTAAAAATTTAATAAAACTGGAAATGAATTTTGAAATTTACAATACGTGATGTAGTTTCAAACAAAAACAGCATCAGTAATATTCAAATTATTCAATGTCTATGTGTTTTTCTATCATTTAAATATTAGAAACACAGAGTATATCGTAAGCAGTACGTTTAAAATTCAATTTACATTTTTATTAAATCTGACGTTAGATGGAATATATTGAAAATAAATAAGACACGAACGATTTTTAAAGTAAAATGAATTTTTATCTATTTCAATGTATACAAATATATAGGGAATATCTTGAAAATACATATTACATAAATAATAAATAATATTTTTATTTAGTTTGTTCATATTCAATAATTTTGATATATATTTCACTCATCTATCATTTTAAATAAAAAGTAATTAAATGTAAATATTTTATTTTATAGTTACAGCTAACATTCAAATTTCAGTTAACTAAAAGGCAGAGATTGAATTTCCTTTGTCAGATAGCCTACTTTAATCTGTGCTTTCGACAAGTAATATATCTCAAAATGTTCAAAGGAAATTAAATTAATTATGAAGTTAAAATCAAGCCCAGATACATCATTAACAACAAATTACATCATTAATTTACTCAAAAAAGAAACATTACCTAATTGTATTTAAATTTTCAGAATTTGTGATTATAATACATTTTGTGACACACGGCGGCTTGATTTTGTTTTTTCTTAACTGTGCCAGTGTTGAGTGACCTTCACGTTCTAACATTGTAACTAATTATTTTCGTAGCACCGGCAATCTTGTTTTTCTTGTACACTGTTAAACGTTCTATTGTCATTTACTTATATTATGATAATAGTTAATTCTATTATGTTCTTTATCTTTCGAAGACGTTTTATGATTGTTTTTTATAAACAGCGGCTACACTTTTCTTAGTATTGTGTGAATAGTTGTGAAGTGAGTGACTTCAAAACGTTTATACATAACCCATCACGTATTGAAGCAGTTTATTCGTGGCGGGCAGTTAATGTACTATTGCTATCGAATTGTAGACCCCTAAGTACGAATCAGTTTATTATTTAAATGTAAATTACCATATATCTTTTTTGTTAAGTTTCGTTAACTCTTGGATACGTTTTAGAATATATTATTTTTCAAAATTAGACTGTTATTAAATTAAATATAGTTAACACTGTAACTATTAATTTGTAAATAAATATTAGTTATGGATTTAAAAGGAAGTTTTGTTACTTAAAAACAGCCAGATTTTGAATAAATCGGAATAAACGTCATGTCAATAATTAAAATTTGTTTCTTTGTATATGAGTAAAATGCGTAGGCTATACTATGGAACGAACACTTTAAGGCTATCTGAACAGGTTTCAAAATTTTTAAAAAATCAAGAAGCAATCAAAAATTAAACTAAAACAGATCAATATCAATACAAAATTTTAAAGTTATTACTTCCAAATGATAAATAAACTTTATTGTCACCCACAAAGATGATTTCAGCTCTGATGGAATAGAGACGTGATACAAAACACTAATAGCAGAAATTTAATTTAACGCAATTTAAATTTTTTGAAGCATTAGGTGCTGTCCTCTAATCCATTTATGCCATTTTTTATTTCTTTTTTTACATATTCTCATAATATTTGCTAGTTGTCTTTGTACAATTGCAAAATAAAATCACGTATAGGAAGGGTATAAGTTACTACTGTACAGAATGCAAAAACAAGACTGACCAGGTATTCGCTTGGAGCAGATATTCGACAAAGAAAGCAGTGCAAAAACCTTGGCCAGGATAAACATAGTACTAAAATTAATTCATCTCAAATTTATCTCAATAGCAAACATAGTTCATACTCACAAGTTAACTTATTAACAGTCTACAGCTATAAAACAAAAAAAATTACTTTAATCAACAAAAAAATAAATCATATTAAAAATAATTGTTCAACATTTCACATTATTTATACATAACACAATTCACTACAACAAATTTTGAGCATAATTTGATAATACAAATTTTATAAATTAATTTTAATCAGTCATACAGGCTATTAACCAAGTAGTGGAAACTCTTTACATACAAGGCGATGCTTTAACTGATCTGGATGTATGATAGTCAAATTTATGGTGCAGCAAAGCCATCAGTCATTTCAAGAATACTACAATGTTTTCAAAGTAAAGTCTTGCAACTGATTTCTAATTGCCCGAGTTACGTATCCAATAGAATACTACACGATTACCTACGCGTTTCTTATGTCAACGACACATATCTAAAATTGTACCGTAGCCTCAGAGACAAACTTCAAAATCATAATAATCTCTTAATATTCAACATAAATTCTGCAGACCTACCAGGAATCGCACAAAATATCTATTGAAACGCCGATGGAGTAGAGACATGATACATTAAAGTTACTCTAACATGAATTACGTGCACAAAAATATATATTAAAATTTAAAATTTAACACAATTATCTTTATCTGGAAAGCTATCACTAGATGGTGTCCTTCTCAAAGCCATTAACGCCGTTAAACTTTTTTTCATCTTTTAAATTTAATTGTAACACTTTTGCTGGTTGTTTTAGTACAGTTCCAAAATAAATGAAGTAATAAAAATTAGTTTAAACATAAAATGACAGACTTTTGATATAAAATTTAAATTAAAAAAATAGCTAAGAATAAGTAAAACGTTTAATAAATCATACTATAAAATTTACAAAACATAAAAAGTTGATTACTAGCCTGAATTCTTATTTTTGTTTTTTAACTGATAAAAACAACTGAATTTTAGTACTTAACTGATTCTAGGTGTAGACTATTATTTCGAGAACTAAGTTGTTATAGACTACTTGACCGCAACTGATAAGACACTGGTTGCAACTTTTATCCCCGATATTAAAGAAATGTTCTTCACTAATTTCATAATTTTCTCCACCGTTCAGTAATGACTAAATAGATAAAGTGAATTTTAAAAATAATTAGATTTATTACAAGACAAAAAGAAATTTTAAGAATTCATATTTCAGTGAAAGTACGAATCGTAGCAGAAGGATTTAAATTGTGTTCTAAGGCTACAGGGTAAGCTACAAGTTTTATAAGGGAAGTTTTGTATACCGCGTGCCCTAATTGGCTGGAAGGATATATAAAGTTAAAACTCGCGCGAGGAACGCTTGAAGCTCGCAGTTGCTCGCCGAATCCCACGGGGCAACACTCACTCACTTAATATAATTCGCTCAGCGGCAAACTAATTGAGTCAGAGGATTTACGACATAAGAGGCTTTTTGTTTGTGATTAGCCTTGTTAATATAACAGCGGGCTGACAGCTTCATTCCCCGTACCCTTCTTCTTCCTTATGTACCGTATTTTCTCCTCCTCGAAACCTATCTATCCTTCTCCTACCCTCTACTCGCTTGGCGCTTGCGTACGCACGCACCAACTCACGCACTTTATATCGGGTCTCTGCCGAGTTCTGACACGACGACTGTTCTGATACCTGTTATGGCTGTATTCTCTAACAATCTTGTGCACACCATGTCTGACGACTTGTTCTCCACTTAGACATGTCAGGTCGCTCTAAATAGACCAATGCCTTTTACCTCACTCCGAGTGATTTTTATTGCTCGCTAGTTAATACATGCTACTACATATTTTTTTTATAAAATTAATACTTTTACGATAAAGCACAATAATTTTTCCGCCTCAGAGTATTGCCTTTTACACAATTAAAGTATCTATAAACTTGGATTTAATAATTAAATGTCATAAAAAATTGCATTTACCAATAGTAAAAACCTCCGTGATATGCGATACTGAGAAACAACTAGAAAAATTGCCGGTTCTTTCTACAGGGTGATTTTTTAGTCCTGTTACCCAATTGTAAGTGTGTGGTAATTTATTTCTAATAAAGGGAAATTTTGTTTTGTCGCACGAAGTTGGTAGCCCTACTCAATCGGTATACACACGGCAGTGCGAGTTGATTAACCTTGAGCTGTGTAACATTTTGTGTGGATTCCGGTCGTCTTATGAACAGAATGTCTTTTACCATAGAACAACGGGTTTTCATTATTGAACAATATTTTGCTACGAAATCGTACACGAGTGTAAAAGATGCATTTAACATTAAATTTGTTGGTGTACCTCCGCCAGAAAAAATGTCAAATTCTTGGCTAGCAAACCGATTTCGAGAGACAGGTAGTGTTTACGACAGAAAACGTAGCGGTCGACCAACTGTCTTGACAGATGACGTTATAGAGAATGTGAAAACAAGATTACTCAATTCTCCACGGAAAAGTTTACGAAAACTTTCCTCGCAAGTTGGTTTATCATATTCGAGTGTTCAGAAAGCTGCTAAAAAATTGCATATGTATCGGTATCGCGTACGATTAGTCCAAGAGCTTCAACCTCCAGATTTAAACAAGCGATTGCAATATTGCCGTTGGTTTAGGTCATTCGTAAATGATAACGGAATCAAATCTTTGAACACAGTGTTCTTTAGTGATGAAGCTTGGATCCATCTAGACGGTTATGCGAACACTCAAAACACTCGAATTTGGGCGGCTGAAAATCCTCACGCCGTTCACGATAAATCTTTACATCCTGCAAAAATTGGTGTATGGTGTGCGATATCTCGTCAGCGTATAGTCGGACCCATTTTCTTCGAACAGACTGTAAATGGTGAAGTGTACAGGAATATTGTGCACCAATTTGTGGCTCTACTGGAACCTCAAGAACGGTATTGCTGGTTTCAGCAAGACGGCGCTACCTGTCACACGTCTCGAGAAACCATGGATTTTCTGCAAGAGTTCTTTGGTGGTCGAATAATAAGCAAGGGTTTATGGCCTCCAAGGTCGCCAGACCTCACATCCCCTGATTACTTTTTGTGGGGCTACATTAAGTCCGAGGTCTTCAAAAATAATCCTCACAATATTGATGAACTTAAAGCCAATATTACAGACTTAATCACAAATGTTTCCAGTGCAACTCTCAAAAAGGTTTCTGCTAATATGGTGAAAAGAGTCAAAGCGTGTATAACCTCAATGGGTGGACATTTTGAGCATATTCTTTAAAAATCTTTAGTAACTAAGAAATGTGAGTAATAAAATATTAAATTTCTTTTGTATATAACAACTATACATTTTTATTACAACTAAATTTCCGTTTTATAAATTACATTAAAAATTGGGTAACAGGACTAAAAAATCACCCTGTATATGCACCAAAATCTACAGTCTACTCTGGTAGAGAATAATAGTAGGTCTAAATACGTTTTTCTTAAGTAAAGAAACCCCAGTAAACGAACTTGAATATATATTAACAGCACGTCTTTTCTTGTCACTGAAAAAAGTGTGTAGGATAATTTTAGTCGAATGTCGTTTGAAAATTTTAAGGTTTTTTTGTCATCAGTCTCTCCACTGGTTTTATGCAGTTCTCCAAGCTGCTCTATCTTGCGCAAGTCGTTTCATATCTACATACCTGTAACACCCTAAATCTTTATTAATTTGCTTTATATATTCTAACCTTTAATCCCTCTACAATTCACTTCCTCAATATTACCCTCCATTATTGATAGACCAATACCTGGATGTCTAAAGATATGCCCCACTAGCTTATCCCTTCTTCTGGTAAGATGCTTCCATATAGGTAGACTACTTATTCTTTCATCCACTCGCCTAAGAACCTCTAATTTACTTATTTTGTCCACCACCTAATTTTTAATATTTTTCTATAACACCAAATTTCAAAAGCTTCCATCCTCTTCTTTTCTACAGCCCCTACAACCCACGTTTCATTCCCGTATAATGCGTATTTTAAGATTAAGATGGCCGTAAGTCTTGAATATGATTCGAGTCTTCTTTGATATCTTGAACTCAATGTGTCTATATTGTATTGAGTTGTAGCTTAGGAATATCTAAATCTCTGTACAGTATTGTTATTATGTACCAAGACGACACACTGTGATTGTTTTGATTGTTTGATTGAAAACATTGCAGGATTTTGATGATTTTCTTAATCACTTGCCGGGAAACAAAGTTGGCTTTCATACATCTAAATCGATTTGGAATTGTTTTATATAGGGTATTAATAATTAATTTATTATTAAAAGTAAACGTAAAACGTTTTCCTAGCACCTAGTAAAGTTGTTTAATTCAATATTTTTTTATTTTGAATAAGTTTTACAATCCACACGTTTATCGAGATGCCAAGATATTTAACGGCTTCAGGTACCAGTTTGTTGTTTATATAGGCCTAAATGTATATACTACCAGGAACGATTTGAATTTTACGAGCACAAGTTATCATTTGAAGATATATTTAGATTAGCATCAAATTAAAAAAAAGTTTACAAGTGTACAACATGACAAATACCGCATGCATCCAAAATCCTATTAGACATTAGCCTATTTGTAGGATGATTACAGAACGTCCTGAATTCCATCATACTCTGAAATTCACGCTGGGGTACGGATCTTGTAAAACAAACACTGACGAGGGGTTTCCACTGAGGGAACGCAAAACAAAAACAAGACATTACAGTTTCTTTTTCTTTGCTTGTTTGGTCTCAATAGACCACTTTAGCCAGTTTAGTTTTACTTTAGCAAGTATTAATTAAAAATTGCAGTTATTTCTAAATAAAAAAAATCGTACAAGCATTGAAATATTTTCTGTTCATTTATTTTGTAAATTACAACAATTGGTAAATATTGAAATAAAATACGATACTGAGCTTTGTATTCAAAACCTTTTTTTTTAATTTTTGATGTTCATCTTACCCTTTAAAACAATAAACGTAGCATTTTAAGACCGAAGTACAGTAAAATTACCAGTGTATTTCTAGGTGGAAAAATACCCGGTGTTGGTTAAAATCTTCTTTAACAGCTAGCTTAGACATGAATTGAAATTTTACGAAATTTACCCAGTCTACATCTGTTTTTGTCAATATAATGTTTAATATCAAACACATTTACGTATAGGTAGGTCTACACATATTACGTTTTCTTCATAATTTAAAATCACCCTAAATGAGTAAAAAGAGTTTCATTTTCTAATGCCTCCAACATCTCCTAATATTTGACCAAAGATATAGAAAAGGTCGAGTTATTAGCATGGATTACCACTACAATTTAACAAAAATAAAATATATAAGTAGCCTACTCCTATTTTCAAATTTCCGTAATCAGTCGTAAATTACTACATAATGATTTTGTTTGCTGAAGATGGTTTAAAAATAATAAGTTATCAGTGAATGCTTGGAAACATGCAAAATACTTTATAGGCCTACATAAGTATCTTTTCTAGAAGTATTTTCAAAATTATTATAAAATATTAAATAAATAAAAAACATTTTAGGTTAACTAACATTCAACAAAACTACCTAACCTAAGGTTATTATTTTCCTACAGGATGTAACAAACATACTACTTAGGATATTTTATAAGAAAATAAAATATATCATGAGAATAATGGTATAATAATTTCAGTGGATGTACCCCGATTTAACATAAAATGTTTTATGAGACATTTTGTAGATTGCTATTAAAAATATAAGGTAAGGGGTTATCTGAAGAAAATAAGCAATTTAATTCCAACTCATGTCATTTCATAAGTCACATGTTGTTTCATATATGGTCTCTTCTTCATTTTCATTTTATGTTCACTTACATGATATTTAAACATATTGCTATTTATTTTATTTTATACAACATGAACAACAATACTTCACTTGTAACATAACAATAATTTTTTATAACCTAACATAACCTAGCTTACGTACATACTATATACAAATATAACAAGCTAACCTAACTTTGGAGTAGCTACTGCATTACTAACTTGTATGTTCACAGGCAATTTTCCAACTTACCTACAATAAAATTGATTTTTTTATAATACCCCTTCCTATAATATTCTTTTCCATTACATATATACAATTTTACTTTTTTTATTTTACATCGTTTCTTGTTTATTATGAAATTTCTTTCAATTTACCCTTTCCGTAGTTTACAGTATTTTAGTATTATTTTATTTTTTCATATAATTTTGCAAAAATTGTAACAAACATCATGTCTATCTGTCTATCTAACTGTCTGGTTTAAACTACTTTAACACGAAAGCTTAGGCCCCTATAGGTAGGTCCTACCAACTACCCGGTTTATTTGTAATATCCCATTATTATTGTAAGTATGCATAAGCCTACACGCACGTAACAACGCACATTAAAGCATTCTACATTGTTGTTACGGTGATCGTCGTCGTAGTTGTTGTTGTTGTTTATACGTATGCACGCATGTACTTACATGTCTACATTGTTGTAACGCACCTATTAGTCCCCTTAATTGAATTTATTACAATGCAATTTCCCTCTTGTCTTGTGTTACTCTAGACTCAAAGCTCGCCTATACTCTAAATTAATCTCACTACATGTATGTTTAATATACTTGCACTAAACTAACTTAGTTAGTGTTAATTTGTATTTAATTTAATGAATAATTAATGTTATTTTATAATTAATTACTAAAGCTATATAGGTAGATATAATTAGTTTACAGCGAAACTTGATTCTAAAATAATATTTGTGTAAGGGTTTATTTACTGTACGAGTACAACCATACTGCCTAAATTAAATCTAAATGTTTTGTTTCTAAAATGACCTAGTTAGGATATCCTGATGAAGAATAACAACAGTATTTTATGGATTTCAGTAATTGATTATAATTTGCAGCTATGAAGTGTTTTAGTTAAGTTAATTTTAAATTCAATAGGATAATAGGCCTACATAACGAACCTTTTTAAAAAATCCCTTTCATGAGACGACGCGGCTCATGGCTGGTGGCAATTTTTAAAAAGGCTTACTTTTTGGGCTTATGGTAAAAACCATTAGTGATTTCTGTATCTACTCTTTATGAGGAATCGAATGACTCTATTGTTGTTTCCAAATTCCGACTTCGATTGAAGGCCGCTTCCGGTCACAACCGAAACGTAAACCCCAATTCAGGCCGACTAACGTTTTGTGTAGATTACGAATCCGAAACCGTTTGTTACTATCTTTTCTAGATCCTGACTTCGATTTCTCGACTTTCAGTTTTGGGCCACTTCTCTTCAAAACCGGAATTTTAAACCCAAGTTAAGCCCATTAATTATTTGTGTAGAAAACTGATTGTTTCTATCTTTTGTAGTTTCTCTGACATCTGGGTGTAACGGACAGACGGACAAAGGAAAATGATTGATGAAAATTTTAAAAATTGCCACCAATGATATTACGATATGTTATTAAAATATTTACGATCTCTTAAATTTGTATTGTTGCTTAGGTCATAAGACGAAAGGCTGCTTTGAACCTGTAGAGGTTTTACCAAGTAAATCGAGGAGTGAGGTGGTTTACCATTGCCTTCCTTACTGAATGGAAAAGTACGCTTATCAGCATGCCGGGCCCTCTAAAAACACATATTTTCCACTCTGGAAGTGACACTTTCAATTCATTCACCACAGAGCCTGGCTGTGTAAAGAAATTCATTACTTTCAGAGGAGATAACTCTAATTAGTGTCTTTTACACCTCTGCCTCTTCTGTTCTTAAATGATTTAGTCATTTAATTGTCTGGTCATGTGATAAGAAAAATAATAATTTATTTTAGCCCAGCAACTAACAGAATGAGTGTACATAACTTCACACTCCACCTGTCTGTTATGTGCATAAAATTTGTATTATTAATCTAAATAAGACACTGAATGTCTGTACGTGAGTGAATGGCTTAGAATTACCTGAAAGGTTGATCTTAGAAAATCATAGAAATTTAAGAAAAAGAAGTCCGCATAATAATGAGTTCAAAGATAGTAGACTGATAGTACTCGGTATGAGGAAGAGTAGAACTGTACAAGAAAAACGAACAATTTGTGAAAACGATCAGAAAACAAAAAATGAAATTCTACTCACACCTGTATAGAATGGATGAAAATCGGATAACTAAACAAATTTATAAGATACTAAACAATGTACCTAAGTTGTCGTACTTAAGTGGTTTAAAGAAGTCAGAAAGGATATTATAAGAATACAAGCAAAAGATGAAAAAATATAATGAACTGAAGTAAATTTAGACAACTTATTACTAATTTTACGGGTTTCCACGAAGAGTAAAGCAGAACACTGGACGGATAGAAGAAAGGAGAAAAGTCTACAGTGAAAGAATACTGTGAATCTGGGTTGCTAAAAGAGCTTTTAGAAATATCCAAACTTAGCTACTTTACGTAGTCTAAAATTACCTTATACAAAAAGTTTAATAAGATACACAATCGTACGCGTGGTTTCACTTGAAGCTATAATCTATCCCATAGAACTGTGTAGCAAAAACATAAAATTAAAATTGTGATTGAACGTAGCGCGATCCATTCGAGTTACAAAAAACGTTCTTAGCTTATCAGATAAAACTAGCTATATACTAATTGAAACATAATATACTGATTACAAAATAAGACAGTACCAGTAGAAAGAATTCATATGGTAAGCCTATTATAAAACATCCGGTCTGTCGCCGGTTGTTTTGACTGAAGTCGTTGGTAGAGTGAAACATAATAACTCACCTTTTTATTGACTTTCAACCCGTAGTCTGTTTGTATCTGCTGCACAGTTCTGTGGGATATACTGTAGCAGTCATTACCTCAGCCTCTTGATTCAAGGGTCGCCTGATACAAACAGTGTAATTGTTGCCAGTATACAATACTAGCTTATAAATACTTATTATTAAATGTATTTTATCTTTTACTTTGTGACTAAATATACGTTACAATAGCATATTTCCTTATAGTTTAAAAGTAGGCTATACTGTATTAACTTCATTATAATATAGGTGCTGTCACACCAAAAGGGTTATCTCGTTATCTCGTCTCGGTTTTTTTTAAGATTGCGGTCTTAGTTTGCATTTCACAACAAAAATACGTAATCAAAGTTATAAGAAATTGAAAACCCTACAAATTTTATTTAATCATTTTTTTCTACAGAGGCTAGTTTAGCGTCAATTAATGATTTTCTGCATTTTTAAGTCCTAAATTTTCATTTGCGCCATTCATTTGTCACCGTCGTCTCCTTTAATTAATACTGTGCTGCCGGCTACAAAGCTTCCGACGTAGCGACAGAGGGAACCGCCAATAGTTCCGAAAGGGGCGGTAGGCCTGTGGCAGCGTACCGACAGAGGCCTATGTCACCAAGGTGACATAGTTTTTGGCATAATTTTTGGATAAGTTACCAATACCACAGTGCTCTCGGCGACTATAAAAAGAGCGCTGCACTGAGCCAAGAGATTCAATTCCGATCCAGACAGGAGACAAGACCTCCACCACCGGCACACGATTACCGGACTCCAAGGAAGACTTGCCGCTCGCAGACCCAACAGCGTAGGCCGGACTGTCAACGCCTGCTACCGCGAGGGATGCCCACAGCGGTCCCTTGACCGAGCCTTACGCCCACCGGATGCGACGAATACATCGATGCGCTACTGCGAGGGAAGAAGATGACGTCTCCGCTGGACGACGACACGCCCAACGCTTCTCCAAGACGTTCACTGCTTTAACGGTTCTTTTCAGAACCACCAAAAATTAAAGGTTTTAACTCGCCACTTAAAGTCGCCATCCGTTGACACACTCTTCATTAAAATTAAGTTATGTTTTTAATTTACATTATGTTTACTCGGGATCAGCTGATGTTTGGAGACGAAAGTTCGTGGTTCAATTTTAAGGTTTCATTTTTTGTTTGTTTGTTAGTATTAATCATAATGTTTTGCAGTTGTAGCAGTTCTTCGTAACGAGCAGATAGTGTACAGTGTTTTATAGTTTGTTGGTAAGATTTAATTAATTATTTGATTGCAAGTGACCATATTTTGTTCTACTTTAATTTTTGGTTAAGTTTAAAAAACATTACGCTAAAGGTTGTTGCACGGCCTGCATGATTAACGCAGCCGACGCGTCGTTAAACACAAATGTTTTGCAAACATCGCGACTAATGGCGTTACCTGTTCATTCAAATTCATTTCCCTCCAGAGAAGAACAAGAAGAAAGTATCGATAGGCTAACAGCTGATATTTCTCATCCAACGTTAGATTGGAATAATGTTGTTTCCAAAAGGAAGCGCCAAACAGAAAACGCAAACGCAATTAGTAACGTTAGTTCCGCTAAACGATTTACAAGAGATCCGAGACTTACAATTGGTAGTCTCTACACTGCCAATAAATTTAGCGTATTAACGGATATGGAAACAACTGCGACAGACAACACTAATAATGAATCTCCAATAAAAACAAGACCGCCTCCTATACACTTACATACTGATGTGCAATTTTCAAAACTCATTGATTTCCTTCAAGGCATAACTGAAAAAGATTCCTTTCATTGTGGGAGTACAAAAGCAGGAGTCACCATATATCCACACACACCGGATGCTTATAGGAAAATAGTAAAATGTTTAAGAGAAAACCATGCGGAATTCCACACGTACCAACTTGCCGAAGACAAGGCGTACCGCGTAGTAATACGTGGATTGCATTGGTCAATCGGAGAAGAGACCATTCAGAACGAAATTTCTAATTTAGGTTATCAAGTTAGAAGTGTTACGAACGTCATTTCTCGGGACAAAGTGAGGCTCCCGTTATTCTACGTAGATCTTGAACCCAATAAAGATAATAATAAGATATTTGATATTAGATATTTGTGTTATTCAAGGATATGGGTAGAAGAACCAAGACAGAGGAGGCAGCCCGTGCAGTGCGTGCGCTGCCAGAGATACGGCCATACGAAAAGTTATTGTAATTTACTGCCTCGATGTGTAAAGTGTGGCGCAGGTCATGAATCTAACTCATGTACAAAATTAAAAGAGGAGCCGGCCGTATGTTGCCTATGTTCGGGACCACATCCCTCTTCCTACAAGGGGTGTTCAGTCTTTCGGGATCTGCAAAATCGCCGTTCACCAGCCACTGCAGCACGCCCTCAAGAGAGCTCGCAACAATCTCCATCTGTTACAGAAAAATCATTCCCCTCCCTTCCGAAAAGCGCAGCAGCAGGAAGAGAAACTTTTTCACAACATAACCAAACTCGTAATCACCAATTCATCAACCCTCATAAACAGTCAACCATCACCTACTCACAAATCGCCGCCGATAATTTTGGAGAGCAAGAACGCCAGTCACAATTCAGTATTCAATCGCAGCTAACAACTTTCATGACCGACCTAAAAGCCCTCTTCACACCATTGATCACCCTCATGAGTCAATTAATACAATCGCTCACTTTCGCATTTAATGGCAAATAACATGTCTAATTCTATATCGGTGCTATTGTGGAATGCGAATGGGATCATCCAACGTTTGGCGGAATTTGAATATTTAATAAATGAAAAACGTATCGATATTGTTTTACTAAGCGAAACACATTTAACAAAAGACTCAAAATTTTACATAAAAGGTTATAAAGTTTATAGAGCTGATCGCCCTGATGGAAGAGCTTTTGGTGGTACAGCGGTGCTAGTTAGGAACAATATCAAACATCATATATGCACAGTAATCGAACCATCGGAAAGTATTCAATCAGTGGGTGTGGCACTGAAGATAGATCAAGAGGAAGTCTCATTCATCTCGGTTTACTGTCCCCCGAGACACCGGATTACAGTAGACAAGTTTACAGAGTTGTTTTCAAGTTTCGGTCCTCGGTTTTTAGCAGGAGGCGATTTCAACGCGAAACATGCTCAATGGGGATCGCGTCTGATAAATCCACGTGGCAGAATGATGATTCAGGCTATTTTAAACCTCGGACTGGAATTTCATTCAACTGGATCACCAACGTATTGGCCGTCAGCTCTGACTAAACATCCCGATCTTCTGGACTTTTTCGTCTCCAAGGGCCTCTCGAGATTCTACGCAAAAACGGAATCACTTGACGATCTTTCATCCGACCATTCGCCAGTTCTCTGCACCCTGTCGGGCACAGTTTTGGAAGCACCGGTGAGACAGTGTTTGATAGATGGGACAGTTAACTGGGACTTGTTCAGCAGTAACATAGAGAACAATATACGGTTGGACTTGCCTCTTCGCACGGCAAGAGAGGTGGAAGAAGCAGTGGAACATTTGACAGTAACAATACAATATGCAGCTTGGAACTCTACACAACCCCGTAGACCAACTCCAAAAAAGGAACACTGTTATCCGAACTATATAAAAGAACTTGTCAGGGAAAAAAGGAGAGCAAGACGCATTTGGCAGCGTACCAGACTTCCTTCGGACAAGAGAAACTTGAATTACATGACTAACGAATTGAAGACAGCTATATGGAACATCAAGACGGAAAGGTTCAATGAAAATGTCGCCAACCTGACAGAAAGAGATGGAAGCCTCTGGACTGCAACGCAGCGTCTTTTGCGTTACCAAATGCAGTCGCACCCACTTAAACACCCCGATGGATCATGGGCTAAATCAGACAAAGAGAAGGCCGACATGTTTTCCGATCATCTAGCGCGCGTATTTCAGCCCAATGACAATTCTTTACCTGGTTTCACCTCAGATGTAGAAAATTTCTTGTCTTCACCATTGAATTTGTCATTGCCTCCGGAAAACTTCACAAGAAGAGAAGTGCAGGCGGCTGTCCAACAACTACCATCAAGAAAGAGTCCGGGGTACGATTTAATAACGGCGGAGATTCTTCAGAACTTACCATTATGTGGATACACCCTTATAACTCAAATATTCAATTCCATCCTCAGAACGACGCACTTCCCGATTCAGTGGAAACTGTCTCACGTCGTCCTATTTCTGAAGCCAAATAAACCACCAAGTACTCCATCTTCGTATCGGCCAATAAGCTTACTCCCAACTTTATCCAAATTATTCGAAAAATTATTACTAGCCCGCTTATTGCCGATTTGCAACGAAAATAACATAATACCACACCATCAGTTTGGTTTCAGAAGCAGGCACTCAACGATTCATCAGTTACATCGATTGACGGACCAGCTAGCTGTTGCGCTGGAGGAGAAGAAATTTACCACCGCTGTCTTCCTAGATGTTCAAGCAGCCTTTGACAAAGTTTGGCATCCAGGTCTGTTATATAAATTGAAAAGTTTCCTCCCGGATACGTATTATCACGTACTGAAAAGCTTCCTAGAAGATCGTTTCTTTGTAGTGAGGCAAGGATCATCAGTTTCTGACTACCAAAATATAGGTGCAGGAGTTCCACAAGGTTCTATACTCTCACCACTACTGTATACAATTTACACTGCGGACTTACCATCTGATCCAAGAATAACGGTAGCAACATACGCTGACGATACTGCTATCTTGACTTCATCCCACGATTTAACGCAGGCTAGTACCAACTTACAACACTTTCTCAACACAATTGAAATTTGGCTGAAAAAGTGGAGATTAAAAATAAACACTAATAAGTCAGTACATATAAGTTTCTCATTATGTAAAGGAGAAAGTCCTACGGTATTCCTCAACAACGAACCCATTCCACAAAAGAACACAGTAAAATACCTAGGCATCACGATGGACAGACGACTAACCTGGCAAACACACATCCACAATACACGACTGACTTTGGATAAAAAAGTAAAACAATTATACCACCTCATAGGACGCCATTCCCGATTACCGTTACGTTCAAAATTACTCATTTATAAATCATTCATTCGGCCAATTTGGACTTATGGAATTGAAATCTACGGAACAGCAAAGCCAAGTAATATCAGAAAACTACAGGCATTTCAATCAAAATTATTACGACTCATCACCAATGCTCCATTCTACATTAACAACAGAATACTACATGACGACCTCAAAATAACACACATAAAAGATATGGCATACAACTGCTACAGAAGATTCTTTGGAAAACTTCAAAACCATCAAAATCCATACATCAAAAACTTATCATCTCGTACTCTTCCTGGAAATCCTCGCCGACGACTTCGCCGTTCATGGAATAGAGACCTGCTCTTATAAGACAATGAATCGTGGCACCTACAAAGATTAGCCACTGGGTCTAATCTTTGTTATTGTAAATTTTTCCTATGTTAAAACCAGCTCATTTGCTTATTGTACAATTTTACAGTTGCAAATAAATAATTAAAGAGAAAAAAAAAAAAAAAAAAAAATTATGTTTACTCATGATTAAGCATGGGCTATATGGTTCATTATTTACATTTTCACGAGAAAATCGTTTGAGTATTTTACACCAAATTTTAAATAATTTTATATCCTATATAACTTATAATATTTTTACAATTTTCCTATTACCTAAATAAGATTGTCAATGGAAACAAAAAAATCATAGAAGTAATAAATCATAGAACTCATTAATAGACCCTAATTTTGTAGATCTAATTAATTTAATTTTCTACTTGGAATAACTGCTAATACTAATTTTCATAGCCAAGTTATTACTACATACTTAGGCTTATATAGGTATGAAATGCTGGTTTACGTTACGGTTGTTCCTGGCAGAATTGTTTTTACAGTTATTTGTCTTCAACTTTTGTTATTTTCTTAGTGTCCTCTACAGACTAAATAAAAATAATTTTTCTCAAAGATTTTAGTAATAAAGCGTATATTCATCTTAAAAAATCCAATTGACTACTTTAAATTCAATTATTACTATATTATTTGGGTGAAATATTTTAAAAGATTGCCATTATCCGTTTTACACTTAAATAGGCCTTGTTGGTCAACTATCAGACTAAGAGAACAACATTTGTTTCTCAAAAAGTTCATATTTCCTGTTTGAACTCGTGGGTAGGAGATTTTTAGGAAAGTAACAGATTAATTGAAAATATTACTAGTATTCAATTAAAATTCTTGTGACTGGCTATTGAGTTAAGATTTGATTACTTACAATAATTTCAGGGATTCTATTAATTTGTAACTCTCCCACATCTCATTTTAAAAAGTCCGTAAAAATCACCAAAAAAGTCTTTATCTACCCATTGCCATGATACAGCTTTTTGTACAGTTCCAAAATTCAAATTAAAGATAATTTATTTTATTATATAAATCTGTGGCTCTATTCTACATTAAATGAAAGTGATTAAATACAACCTTTATCCAAACTAAATTTTGTAAAATACCTGCACTTTTTTACGTTAATTTGAGCTAACTTGCGTTCATCAACTTGTACTTTAAACTAGAGCTATTTTTTTTTAAATATTACATACGTTGGCCTACCTAACACTAATTGGTTTAAAGCAAGCGCATTTTTTTGTGAAATATTACATTTGGTTATGCTTTATAAATACGGTAGAAACTTTATTTACGGTAGAAACTAGGTGTTACATTTTAAATAAGAATCGTTCCTAACAAGCAGCCACAAGGTTACTTCTAGACTCAATGGACGATGCGATAGAAATACAGGCTTTCGATAGAAGACGATTAATACTTTGAACTCAATGTATTCGCAAATGGATTTTCTTAGGACATTTTTATATAGTAAACTCTGAATTAACTTCATAGTGTGCTATTGTTTGAAGTAGCTTATGTCTTTTTTTATGTAACCTCACTAACAAACTTTAATGTTTATGTTGTAAACAACAATATAAATATTGTGTTAAATGTTTGGAAGATTCTTGAACACTCGTTTGAAATCTTCTACAAGGATAGCTTAGCTGCTATATAAATAGGTCTGTACTAAAGAACTGCTGAAGGGGCTTGTTCTAAAACTTGTGTATTAAAGTTGAAAAATACGTTACAAAATATCATTTCATCCTCCATTGTACGAAGTTATACCCCAAAGTCGTCGCTAATGACTTGTGCAGTTAATGCGACGTTAAATAAATAAATTTAAAAAATATTTTTTGTGCTCAGAGTTTTATTATCGAGTTATGTTTTTAATAACGAACCGAATTTATGCCGAGTAAAAAATGTTTTATACACATGACTGAAGATGTAGGCTACCTAACATCTTCTATAGATTTAAAAAAAATTAGTTTCAAACAATATAGTATTATAAAAAACATTTTATACACATGACTGAAGATGTAACATCTTCTATAGATTTTAAAAAAATTTAGTTTCAAACGATATGATATATATATACTCATTATGGTGGATCCTCTGAAACACGTGTAAGTGATGAATAAAAAATAAAGGCAGCTTAAAACAGGTTAGTGAAATTTATAATGTAAAATAGAATATTTTATAATTAGGCAACAAATTTCCTCCTATTTTTTTCTGTAAACAATAAAATTTTATTTTATAAGTTTTTAGCATTCTGAAAAAATTTGCTTTACTTGTTGTTGATCGAGTGGTTCGCGGGTGGCTTTCAGTCCAGGCCATCACAAGTTTAATTCCTTTTTGGTGCAATACATCTTCATCATATTACTTTTATACTCGACTTATTTTAAATTATGTTAGATAAGTTATTACATTAAGGTGTTCAATCCTGTTTTCAGCATTACCAAGAGCTTATATTTAAGTTCATTAAATTCAGAAACACTCCTAATACAACGAACCACCAGCGAACCAATACATTTGCGTACCAAACTTTATTGTTTGTATACATATTGTAAATCAAACACAGTAGGCCTACCAAGTAACTTACTAAGTACCTTTTGCTGCAGATTTTGAATTTTCATGGTTTTTCAAGCTGTCAATCATATTAAAAGTAAACGTTTTTGGTTTTTAGTTTTTTTTTTCTAAATTTCTGCAGCTAGCCCTGAAACCCAGTTTTCTCCCGAAGCATGGCAGAGATCTTATTTCACTCTTATACAAACCTGTCTTGAAGGCAGTCATCAAGAAAACCAAACTAATAATTTTTTGAAGTGTAATTAGGCCTACTATTAGCCTACTCCCCAAAAGATGCATAACAAAATTTGTTTTATTAAACATAGTATGTTTTTTTTACAGTGAAAAGAAACCACAAGTAAACAAGCAACTCAATTTATCAGGAAATTCTTTTGGATCTATTCCTAACTAACCATTACGAAAGTGTAAAATTTAAAGACATCTATCTGGTGAAACCCTTCATAAAATTCTATAGCCTACTTAATCAGCATGTTTGAAAAAATAATCACATATTCAAGGATTACGTGAGTATTTTATGACAATAATTTATTTTAACAGCTTGCAAGTGTCGTGAGTATTAACTATTTAAAACTTGTGTACTTCTTTGCTTCAGCGTCCTCCTTCCAGACAAAAAATAAATTAACTCCATCACCGCTATTATTTCATTAGACACCCAAATTGTGTAGTCTGCTGTTCAAAAACATTAGGGACAAAACGAATTAAATAGAAGAAAGGATTTTTAATATTCGAAGGGTTAACAGAGAAGCAAGATTAAGTAAAAGTCAAGGAGTACCTCGAACTCACTTTTTATTATAGGCTATAGGAAATTTATTTCGTTATAATATTATTTGTAAATAAAATTAAAGCTTAATCTTATGTTGAAATATTCTGGTACTCAGGTTAACCACAGGTTTAGGCCTGTACATCGATAGCCTGTTCCATCACCTGGAAAGGTCTGAATTTCAGAATCTGTATTGTTGAATGCAATTCTTTTAGTAGCTCTACACTATTGGTATAGCGATACACAATTTTCAAAAATGTTTAGAAACAATAAAAAACGTATGTAGGCTTAGCAATTAAAAATTTGATTAATTTTAGGTTATACCATGTATTACTATACTATTCTTATTAATTTAAACTGACTGGTACTTTGTCCCTTTAATTAGTAGTTTAAAAACTCCATTTATTTTGAAAGGTTTTACGCCGTAATAGGAAAAATAAGTGATTCATTCTACAGGACAGCTAGTTTACCACAGTGCTCAAGTAAGGACCTCCGCAACTTTGGGGTGATGTTTATGTCGTGAGTAGACCTGCATTTAACAGTTAGTTAGCAGTAACTTGGTAAGACAAACAACACAATAAAATAAACTTTAAATAAAACGTTTAGTACCAAACATTTTTAAAGAGGCCTAAATTTGTAATTTTCAAACCTTTGCATATTATGTTCATACCTAAAGTAAAGTAGCCTACTAAAAAACATCAGTGCGATTTATCTGACCATAAGCTGTAAATTTGTTGAAAGAATTTACAGCATTCTTATGTTCATAGTTAGTTCCAAACCTGAAAACAGGCCATAACTGAATAATATCTATTGCAGTTTGTTAGAATTCTCAAATAGCTATTATAAAAATATATATTGGTTATATCTTTAAATTTATTGGTACAATACAATAACAACTATAATGTTTATTATAAAGAAAAATTACATTCGTTAAATATTTACATCCGTATCACAAACAGTAAATAATAAATTAGTTCTGTTAAACAAATAGGATATGATAGGTCCATCATAAAGATTTTGATGTTATTTTAACAAGCTCCACACATTTTTCAAAGTACACAGCAGTGTGCACAAACATAAGGCGTAAATTTTGTTAATGCTCATACTTTTTCAATTGAAACAGCCCACATCCACAGCCAAAAATTCAAAAACTTTAATTTTAGTAGTAGCTGTAAAATCCCTTCTTTTTTACCTTAGGCCTACTGATTCACTAAACAATCCCTTAAACAATTATCATCATGATAACATAATGATGTAAGCTATAAGATCTTTATTTTTTCAATACTCTTGAAATATCTGTTAAAACTGACTGAGTTTAGACAACCAACAAATAATTAATAATTTTAAAATAATTATAGCAAGAATTACTATGTTTATTACAAACTTGCTAAAAGTTTGTTACTAAAATCTATTTTGAAAGTTAATTTTTTTTTAAATCTAAGAGTGAAATTTAAGATGATCTAATCAAAGCATTTCATTGTAGACCTATAGGTTTACATCTAAAAATAAAAGTTAAACTTTTAAATGGCATAAGAATATCCATTCAAACGTAGCCTATAAATTAAAAAATTAATACAAAGGCCAACTGATTAACTTCCATTAAAAGTTTTAATTAATACTTGATAGTACGCAGTCGCTTAGTAATACTTATCCATAGAAAACGCACATGCTAGTTCAGAGGGTTATTATCATGTAAAATAAATTATTCTATTTATAACTAACTTACACGTCAGGATGTAACAAAAGTAGTGTTAGTAAGTTTTTCTTCTGTCAACCAAGTTAATTTGCAATTAGTTCAAACAATCAACTACAAGAATACGTGGGAAAATTAATAAAGATAAATTTTGTTAATTTATGGGGTCAGCAAGCGTTTCATATAAGTCTAGTAAAGCAATTCTTCGGAAGTTTTTGTTGAAGTTGCTTTAGTTAATGTGCATTATGGTATATCCCTAATGACCACAAAATTAAAACAATAATAGAAGAAATTCAAATCTACAGTACTGTATTACAACACCAATCATAATCAGAACATCACACCAACACACTTGCAATCAATTTACTAGACAACAACAACAACAACAACAACGAACATCAACTGAAATCACACACTTTTTTGGATCTGCCCTAACGACAAAATTAACTTATACAATCTCAAAATTTAAGTCATAAATTAAAAATATAAAAAATTAATTCTAACAATGGGACCGAGTAGTAGCCTACTCTTCCATTACTACTAAATTATTATTATTATTATTATTATTATTATTATTATTATTATTTTAAATAAGTACAGGCTATTAGTAGCCTACCAAATAGGTTTATCGTAGCGTATAATTTACCAATTTATTTTAAAAACTTATTATAATTTTAAAAGTTATTACCTTTTCTCTCTGTTGTTTTTATTAAGTAATTTTCATAATTTTGAAACATTTAATTATCTATTCTGTATGGCATACATAGTTGGTTAATATTTGTAAAAGGATAAAATTATTGGATTTTATCCTAACAATGTTTGAAACTAAAGTAGTTATTTAATTAGAAAATTTAGTAAGGTTAAATGTCGTTTGTAATTAATTCAGTTAATTTTTATGGTACCTAGTTAAATATTAATATTTTGGGTAAATCGAATTATAAATACAACTGAATAATTAAAAGGCTTTAAAAATTTAACTATTGGACATAAATTATACAAATAAAAACTATACTACAATATTTTAATTCATCAAAATAGCCCAATTAAATTTTCAACTAATGGCTATGTTCTTATTTACAACCGTAACAAAGAGTTACAAATTTAAGTTGACCATTAAGGCTTAGGCCTACTTTTGTTATTATTATGACTCATTATTACCTCTTTCTTTAATAACTTAACTATTTAAACTTTTAGTCCTAAATTATTTAGGATAATTAGGTTAACATAGTTTTGATCATTGACCAGTTAATTTTTAAACTAATAAGACTACCTTTCTAAGTATCTTTAATGCCCAAACGGATGTATTATTTTAAGTTTATATCTACGTCCTTGTACTGTCCATCGAATTTCAATTTGATATTGCTTAAGTTTACTAAATTAAGTAACTTTTTTAATTATTTATAAGAGTTTACTGGTAAACTTAAAAATAAGTTTTGGATATTTTAACTAATGATAAATCGAATATGAACAATAGTCGAACAAAAACAAAAGAAAATTTAAGAAGTAGGCTTATGTTTAATGTATAGAACATTCATTGAATTAATTAATGCAATTTGAAATGTTAGAATCAAATTAAAAATACAATAATTTAATTAGCAGTTAATTAATTTTTTATGATAATTCGTAGAAAATATAATTAGTTCAATTACTCATATAGGCTACATCTAATAACTTTTTCAAGGCATGTTCTCAATAATGTAAGTTAACAATAGAATTTTTCAGGATTTCATCTAACTTATTTGTCTTAAATTTTTTGATAAGAATAATCTTATTTACATAATTTGTTTAGTAATTTAATTAAAAACTCAATGTTGTTTCATATAGGCCTACTAAGAATATTAAACGTTAACATATTTTGAAAATTTGTATTCTCGTAGGCTAATGTATTTCACTGTTAAAAATTATTTTGTTTTATTATGACAACAATGAAATAAGTAATCTATGGTCAGTAACAGTAAATTTTAGAATTGAACGTAATATTTCTACCGATTTTAAATTATAGGCCTATTTTATAATTTTTTGTAAAAATAAGTTAATAAGCAATTATTTTTACACCCACTCTTTAAACGATTAAAAAATGTTCAAACAATTTTTAATTTAATTTACATTCATGTGTGATTGATTTAACCAATTATCAAATTATTTCATTACAACTAACTTAGGCCTATTACAACACTCACAAAAAATAGGCCAATGAATTATTTTATTTCAGAACAAGAGAACATGTTAAAAGTAGGCTATCGTGTACTATACAACCGACTCACAACACTACAATAAAAAGTAAGCATAAATTAAACAGACCAAAGCCCTTACTATCAAAATTTATATTAGGCCTACATTCCAAATGTTTTTCCAAATTACATCCAAATTTACAGGGCGATAGATGTAGGGTGAAGCGTCTTTGATTTAGTCGTGTAATTTGTTTATCATTAGCCTATTAGATACCAAAAGGTTAGTTTATATTTATTTTTTAATTCTTTGCTAAATTAAGTAGCTACACAGGATTTTACAAAACATATTTAATAGAACTAAATATAACCGAATAAATAAAAAAATATTTAAAACTAAAATTTTCATAAAAGCTGTACTAAGTTATTATATACCTACTTTCGTTTACAGAAATTTTTAAAAACATACCGTAACATGAAAATCATAATAAACTCTGTAGACTTTTTACGATGCTACTAACCACTAAATTGTAAAGAACGTATTGTAAGAACAACTGTTTCTATTACAGTAGAATAATAAAAGGTGAATTAGCTACAGTTACGCACGTGTCATTAATTAGGTAATTAAAGACATTGAATGTGATGAAAAAAATACAATTTAATGATTTTGAAACTGTAATTTTGTTTAGATAAATTAAATAAAAGTATTATATTTTAAATTATTTAAAGTCGTTCAACAAAAATTAACACTGCATGAATAAGTGAGGTTATGTTTGAATAGTTACCGCTTGATTCGGTGCTGTCTAGATTCTGATGCGGGGGTCGCAACCCTAATATCGCGTCGATAGAATGATGTCTAGGCGCTGAAGATGTGTTAGAAGCGTGAGTAGCGGTCGATGATTTATTTAGTGCGATGTTTAGATTATAAGCGGTAACCGCAGCTCGATGTTGCTGGAGCAACATTTCCAAACGGGACTGCTCGGTGTCACGCTCCATCGGTACTGAAAAGAGAACGGTCGGTCAGGAACGACGCGCTCGGCGCGGCATGGAGCGATGGTATGCCATCGTGTGGTCCAGGGGGCGTGACGTCACAAGTAAACTACCAATAGTAAAGAGGCAGGGGCGTCGCCATGGTGAATCGACCCGATGTAAGGGCCGCCGATGTGTGTTTTGGAATGTAATAATGGGAGCAACAACCAGCTACTCTCTCCCTACCCATCCTTAACGACACGGGGAGATTAGTTTTGGTTGTGTGTGCTGCCTTTTAAAAGCCCCACATTCAGTTAATGTCGGTACCCATCATGGCTGGGGGCCGGGGAAATGATGTGGGGTGGGGTAGGCTCGGATACAACACAAAAACCACATCCCTATTAAAGTGTCATGACCATTATATTATAATTCGACATTCTCTACTGCTTTTGCTACTACTAACAAATTATTATTATTATTATTACTACTACTACTAACATATACCTACAGTAATAAAACATTTGTAGCACATTATGCATGTATGTGATGACCGAACGGGTGGATATGGTACATGCCTGCTAAACTTATTATAATAGTACCTACGACAAAACCTGATCCGGACCTACTCTTTTCCCACCCCCCCCCCTGTCTTCAGACCATTAATCTGACAACTCTCGTAACTTTTATTACTGTGTCAAAACCCGACAACAGAAAGCAGGCCGGGTAAATTTAAACTTGTACATCGCCGCTATGTAAACCCATATTTATAACAATAATAGGCATACGTACATATAGACTACTGATGAAAACTCAGTAAACAAACGTTCCAATATTAATCACTCACTTTGACATACAACTCGTTAATTTTACAGAAAGTAATAAATTGTACGTTTTGATAAATATGGACAAAACAAATGTTTTTATAATTGTCCAAATTAACAATGTAATAAAAATTAGTATATTTTAATTTATCTAAAAACAATTTTTTTTATTCTGATTAATATAATTTTTTACGATGCCTAATATAAAATAATTAATTACAACGGAACTCCCAGGACAGTAAAAATTATTTCATATTTAATTAATTTTTAGTAGGTAGGGCCTACTGTTTAGGTTATTATGCAAACAAAAAAATATAATATTTTTTTTTATTCCTAGTATGTGTACGTTGCAATCTGTTCAATTCAGAACAGTAAGCAACCCCATGACCCAATGAGATGAGGATGATATGTATGACGTGTAAATGAGGTGTAGTCTTGTTCAGACTCAGGCCGACCATTCCTGAGAGAGTATGGTTAATTGAACCCCAACCATCAAAGTACACCGGTAACTACTGTCTAGCATTCAAATCCGTATAAAATGAAAAAAATAATGATAATATTTTATTTTATTCTTTGTTCATGATTTTTCCAAGTATGAATCATCACTGGAATAAATTCTCAAAAAAATGTTAACTTTTCCTGTTCTTATAGGGCCTATTCAATTAGGCCTAAAAAATTATAGTCCCATTAATTAATCTATTGATAGCCTATAGACTACAATATTAATTAACGTTAGTAGTTCGATTATAATATCTTTATATAATATGGAGAACTTGTGAAAAATTATAGATTTTATTTTAAAAGGTAGTAGGCCTACTACGTTCGATTCTTGAATACGATCTGGAAGTAGCTTAACCAGACGGTAACTTCTTATACATCAAAAACAAATGCTTAAAACTCATTGTGGTTAATTTGTAGACTAATATAAAAATAACTAGATTGTACTATTGTAACGTCTACAATAACCATACCAGTTGAGAAACTGCTTAATTTAAAAAAGAAAAACATAAGTTAATTTGAACTAAATTAGGCAAATATTTTATGAGCAAAGGGAAACTGTAGTTTAGCAGATCTGGCAAACACAGACTAATTTTTGTATCTACTTAACCTTTTGTAGCCTACCATAAACAAATAGCCTACTTTTTTCACGAAAAAATAGCTTCTATTAGGGCCTATGACAATCAAAAATTTGAGATAGGAAATGAGAAGATTATAGTCTATTACTAGCAGCTACTGTACGGAACTCGAAGAGGAGACTGACCGAACTTTGGCTTAGAGAAGCCAGGTAAAACTGTGCGGAAACTCTGACCAAGGCAGCCAAACATTACTAAGCCTATACTTTTTTTATCTTTAATATCTTTAAACGACTAGATGACCATCCAAACCAACTAACCCGTGATCTAGCTGCAAGGAACTTCCTAACTGTGTGATGTCTAAAGTGAAAATGGAGTAGAGACCCCTTGGTCTGAATAACGGACAATACCCGTATTTACAAAAGGAGAATGTACCACTGGGTAGGCTTCTTTTTCTCCTTAGAGTGAAATTCCCCACCGCCATTTAAATATCATATAGTCTACGGAAATTATGTAGCTCCATGTAGACTACAGTACCGTAATAAAAATTAAAGACAAAAATAACCGTTATTAAAACTTTATTTACGACTGTAAATTTTCAGCTAAAGATTCTACCAACGCCCCTTTTACATCACAAACTCAATGTTGCACGAAGACTTACAATTCCCATACGTAATTGATGACGTGAAACAACTATACAAGACGATGCATGACAAATTTGAATTACATGACAACCCTCTCATACAAAACATGTACACTAGGGTGATACCGGGTGCTCAGCTCAGAAGTTTGAAGCGCCTCTGTCCAAGAGATCTTCTTGGCCAACTGTAGGACTGTGGTGATGACTGCACGCTCCTTCAAGTAAATCAAGTTTTGGAACATTAGCTTCACATTTAGAAATTGTTGTATTAATATAATAATAGATACTAAATTTCAATTGAAAGTGTCAAAAAATAAATTGCAGCAAATAGCGAAATGTGTTGAAAAAGAAGAACAAGACATGAAATAGACCAGTGACACCCACTGTGATGTAGGTACTAGGGAAAAAATTTAAAAAAATTTAATACCTAATATATTAAATTTTGAAAAAGCTAGAAAAATAGAACATTATTTTTATTTTGCTTTTATTTTTTTACGTAATTTATTTAGTAACTTATGTCGTATCGGGTCTCTATTCCTCAATCTCCGCAGTCGCTTTGGTTCATTTCCAGAAAGATTTAGTCGTGCAATTTGTCGCAATAACTCGTTTGGATTGTCTGTTAGTGACGATTGGTTAAAAAATTTATTCATTATAGTTTACTGTGTTCATATGGCAGTTTAAATTTTCATTAGGTTTAATAAACAAAATCCCACCGGGTTGGTCTAGAGGTAAAGTTGTCGCCAAAATCAGCTGTTTAACAGCTGATTTTCGAAGACGAAGGTTCCTGGTTCAAATCCTAGTAAAGTTAGTTACTTTTATACGGATTTGAATACTAGACAGTGGTTACCAGTGTACTTTGATGGTTGGGGTTCAATTAACTATACTCTCTCAGGAATGGTCGGCCTGGGTCTGTACAAGACTACACCTCATTTACACGTCATACACATCATCCTCATCTCATTGGGTCATGGGGTTGCTTATTGTTCTGAATTGAACAGATTGCAACGTACACAAATTAGGAATAAAAAAAAAAATAAAAAATAAACAAAACGATAGATAATAAACACTGAATTATGGGCTGTGACACAATAACACAACGTAACTATGTAGGCTATAAACAACCCATTTAAAAAAGTATAGGCCCTACTAATTAGGCTAATTTAATTGGCTTAAGTATTTTTGAACATAAAATCTTAACAAGTTTGAACTTAATAGATGCTAAATTTTAAATTAACGATAATAATAAAAAAATAATAATAACGATAACAATAAAGATCAAATATTAAAAAATGTCCTAGAGAAGGAATATACAAAAAATAAAAAGAGAGAACGAATGGGGGGGTACAAGAAACGGGATGAAATAGGGAGCGAGGGGGCTGTAATCGACAAAATATTAACAGAACTTTGTTATAATTTATTTACATTTACAGATGTTTAAGGCAATCGAAATAATTTCGTTGTGACTTATATATTATATTACCTGAAATGTTCTTTACTTATCAGATAAAACTTTTATTTTTTATACTAATTGAAACATAGGCCTATACTAAATATTACATAACACGACAGTACCAATAGAAAGAATTCCTAGACTAGGCCTATTTTAAAACATTCGGTTTGTTGCCGGTTGTTTTGACTGAAGGAGTTGGTAGAGTGGAACATGATTACGCATCCTTTTTACTGGCTTTCAGCCCGTAGTCTGTTTATATCTGCTGCACAGTTCTGTGGATATATGATAGGTCTAATAAACCAACATATGGAAAACTTCCTGAATAGAGTAAAGTACATCCAAGAAACTGCACACAGAAAACCGCAGATTATGGATAAATATTCTTCTGAACTAAAAATGATGTTTAATATCTGGGGAACTATTTTATAGTAACGAGTAAAAAAATCATTGTTTTTGATAGGATGTGAAATTAAAAAACTGCTTCTTAAATTTTTAAAGAATAGTATATTCTTTTTAATACTCTTTTTAAGAATATTTTGTTTTTTAAATAGTAATTCTTTAAATAAAAATTAATTCGATGTAACATGGGGTGGCCCATATGTCGGTTTTCCCATGAGATGGGACATTTCATTTTGATAAGTTGGTAATAGTGTAATGTTGGCAGCATCACGTACAGCATTTATTAGTTGTCTGTAACAGGGGCTAGTGTGAGGTCTCCGTGTAACTACTATTTTTTTCCCGTCGCAACGGTACTTTTTAAATGTTAACAACTGAACAATGAATTTCTATTCTTCAGTTGTGGTGGAAGCATCATAAAACTACTGCTAAGTACTGGAATAATTTAGTGATAAGTATCCAGGTGTGTCGTTACCGACTCGGCAACATTTACGAAAGTTAAATAAGAAGTTTGAAAACACAAAAAGCGTATTAAATGCTTCGAAGCGTGGTCGTTCACGATCGATTTGCAATGACGATAACTAACAAAAGGTTGCTGAAGCGTTTGTATCCAGTCCTGATAAATCAATTCGTAAGGCATCCCTGAACTAAGGTTTTCACGAACTTGCGTGCAAAGGATGATGAAGGGATTAAAATTGAAGCCATTTCGTCCATCTCTACACCATGCACTTCATGAGGACGACAGTGATCTTAATCCGTCTGAACCAAACCAAATGTAGAATCTCAAGTATTGCCACCTAGGAACCTAAGTAAGCCAGAAATTATTGTGGCGGGGGGAAGGGGATCTGCTGTTGGAGTTTTGGAGTAACCAGATAATTTTTATGTAATATTCAGAGATTTTTAACCGTGATTAAAATTTCAAAATTGTAATGTACATAAAATATGTTATAAATTTAAGAATTAGTTACTCTTTTACATGAACCACTTATTCAACATAATTTCCATACAGAAACATTTATTATTCTTAACGAACATTCTTCTTTGAGTTCTTTCTTAAAATCGAAGTTGGTAATCATAATAAAAATTTTTACATTGGGCACCGCTACTCTATACAGATTTATAAAAGAGCACCTTTACCACATTTTTTAAGCTCTTCAACCACGAGGCCCGTCATATTCCTAGATTTCTCTTTCCCAATAGTTTACCTTCTAATAGTCGTTTTCCTCCAATAACGGTTGACCGAGATAGACTATGACAGTTTTGTTTGTACCCCTCTTTAATAGTTGATAGATGTAGGTCAGAAATATAATGATAAACCTAATTATCCCAATATAAATAAAACTTGTGGAAGATTACGCCATTACACTCTCCTAAAAACATAATCATCAAAGTACAATAATATATGTATGTACTCCGAACATTAGGTAACACTAAAAGATAGTTAGATAAACATCAGTTGTACAAAATAATGTAAATTGAAACTCCGGAAATTGCAACTCATTGAAAATATTTGCACACCGCGCGATTAATAGTAACATGTAGTCCCATTATTTCAGGAATAATAGCTAATAGAACTGTGAGTAAAATACTCTAAATACGAGTACAAAGTACTTGTCTAAAATACAACATTCTAAATTCATTTAAATCAAATTGTTGTGACACACAGTCCACTACTAATTTCACCTACCTAAACAAAGTAATTGTACAAAATCAGCCCAACCAAAATCAAGAGCCGTCTAATTTACATATTAAATCACACCTAAAGCGGAAATTTTAAAACCTAGTATTTAGTAATCTAAATTGTAAATTTAATAAAAATAATCCAACTTTAGATAAATATAACCTATCATCTTATTAATAAAATTTAAAGGCAAAAAATACAGTAAAATCTTATAATATATAGGCCCACTTAGTAAGTTGCCTGGTGTTTTTCTGTGTGTAGACATATTTTAATTTTTCCAAAAAATATATTACAGTAATATAGTAAAAATTCCCGAAAATATAATTATTTTGATATTAACGCCTAGGCTAATTGGGTTTGCTGAAATTGCGGGTTCGAAATTTGCAAAGTTTTTGGAATGTAACGAAGAATTGAAGAAGGTATCTTCCATTTACCTCAATTTATATTATTCAATCGTGTTAAAACTGAATCGTGTTCTTGAAAAGTTTTTTTAATTATTAATTTTTTTGTTTTACGAACAACCCAAAACGATCGTTGCTTTATATAAAACTTTGCCAAGACACCCGTTGGCCAGTCACCAACCAGTCACACTAGATTTGATTAAATATCAAATTACTATATCATATAGCCTATAGAATTATTCAACACTTCGAATTTCACTTCGACTTTCAACATTACGAATTATCACATCACCGCTACCACATAACACATCACATTAGCCTATTGTCTTGTTCGTAATGTCGTTAATACCACTGTCAACAGTACAGGGGCGATTTAAGGGAAGGGGCCATGGAGGCCATGGCCCCCCCCCCCCGAAATACTAGGAAAACTTAGTTTAATATTTTCTATAAGCTATTATTTCTTACAAAACTGAATCCCAATACTCGTACCTGTCAATTAACAATAATATTATTTTAGTATAAAAATGAGTCAAACAGAAAGTATCTATTTTTAAATAGTATTAAGATAACAATCAGTGTCAGTAGTTAAAAGCCACTCGCATCCAGTCAGCGCCTTCATTTTTCAAGATTTTCTTGATTTACAAGGACTTTGATGTAGCGAAAATTTCTCAATGACTTAAAATTGTGGTTATAGCAATACAGCATAAAAGAGGACTTTTCAATGACTCAATTACAAACAGTAAGAGCTACATAAAAACAAGATAGCCCCCCCCCCCCGAAAATCTGCCCTGGAACCACCCTCGCAACAGTAACATCATTTGACTAACTTATTAGTAGCCTAATATTGTTCTAACAATAATAGGCTACTAATAGTAGGCTATTTAACTTATCCAACATTTTGAGTAGACTATTTATTTATTTTCTGTTATTTCTAACATAATTCATAAATTATTTTTGATTACTCTTAATTCAAAGTGGTTACTATTGGAATATTGTAACTACGATGATGTAGACTATATGAACTAAAATATTTTTACTGATATATTTAAGGCTGAAATAATTATGATTTTAATTTTAGTTAGTAGGCTAATCAATAAGAAGTATAATTAGTAGTATTAATTAAGTAGGAATACAATCACGAAAGTCAAAATGTGGTTGTAAGCAACTGAATTGCTATCTATGGAACTATGGAGGTGAGGAAGATGTCATACATCGGTACCTAACGACGGGAAGTAATGAAGATGGACTATTAATGTCGGAGTTGTGGACTTAAAAGAGTGGACAGATTTATAAGAAATGAGTTTGTCAGGGTATGAGTTGGAGTTGATATCCGTATTGTGGAAATAGGGAGTTTAAAAAGTTGAACTGGTACGGGAACATGAGAAGGCAGACTACCTCAGAAGATGGATTATCACAATGATATGGATGTGAATGCCGGAGACGAAGCGTGGGAGAGGGAGAGAGAATTTCGAAGTTGTCCTGGTGGGAGAGTGTATATCTGGGGATGAGGCTTACAGATTTGAGCGAGAATGGCTGTCTGGGTAGAGTTGAATGGAGGTTAAGATGCGAGGAACGCCGGGTGGTGTAGTCCACTCGCAAATATGTAGCCTACATGTATTAAGAAGGCCTAACTATTATTATTTTTGAGTTTTTATTCGAAATTGTTGGTTCTTCTTCTTCTTATCGTGCCCTCTCCGACCGGAGGTTGGCAATCATGACGGCTATTCGGACCTTGGACAACGCAGCTCTGAGCAGCTCCGCTAAGGTACAACGACATCAGTCGCGAAGATTCTTCAACCAAAAAATTCTTATTTTTCCCACATCTCTCTTCCCCAGAATCTTGCCTTGTAGATCAGTTCATATCTTGGTCCACCCATTATGTCAACCAGACATTCCATTTTCCTTTTTTGGATGGTGTAAACAAATTCGTTTTCTGTTCCTATTCTCCGCAAGACTGTCCCGTTGGGTACTTTATCCGTCCTGGGTATTTTTAGCATGCGCCTGTACACTCGAAGCTCAAAGGCATTATCTCCTGATATTCATCTTCTTTAACATCCAAGCTTCCGCATGATAAAATATACAATTAAATTTAATAAGTACCTAATTCGCCCATATTACATAAAAATAATATTACCGTCAAAATTACAGAAATATAGAAAAAGAATAACTGATAAATGTACTTATAACTTATATACTAGATTAAAAATACGAAATAAATTTTCTATATTAGGTACAGATCTTTTTACTCGTGTTGTGGAAGAAATGATTACATTCAACATTAGTTGTGACGTGTTAGTGGTGTAACTACTGTCAGTGTTTTATATGGAATAAAACGATTTGCGATTTTATAACAAGAAAATAAAGAGCGAAAAGAAAGCATTTGACGGTTCGAAATGTATAACGCAATTTCCTGAGTGGAACATCGGGTATGTAAGTTGTCGTCGGTTGTATTTGAAATTCTGTCAAAGGAGCCCATCTATTACCACATTATTTATTTAAATTTTGTTTCAGAACGACGAAGATGAAAGACCCGTCGTTGTCGACGTCGTCAGTTGATGGTTGGAAAGAGGGAAATGTAGAGGTAAGGTAGTCGAGGGTGGTTGGAGGTAAAGGGCGTGAGGAGGTTCGGGAGTGGGGTGGGACGAATGTAATGAGATTTTTGTGATGTTGTATGAAGTGAACAACTCAAAGATTTCTAACCAATTTTCTGCTGCCAGTAGTCTTTCATAAAGGGACCATTTCCTCTATACTCTGTGCTCGCTACTCGCTACTTTTCTGAGTTGGAAATTCCAATATGAACGAACGTTGAAAGCGTGAAATTAGAAAGTTGAGGAGAATACAGCACATCAACGTTTGCAAGGTTGGTTAAACGTAGTTTATTGATATTGCCCCCCGCCCACCACCCTTAACAATTTTATCCCCCCATCGTTGTTTTTCTCTTGCACATAACTTCTTTCGACTCTCTCTCGCTCTTGATGGTTCTAAAACAGATCGCTCTCCGTTCTACTCGCTCCGGCGAATTCAATTCCGATATTTCTCTTCCCTTTCAGCCATTCTACTTCTTTAAAAACAAAAACATCCGTTACATTGCAATTGTTCGATTGGAGACAAACAAAAGCTTCATTCTCAATTATTAGCTATAAAATATAACTTATATATAAAAATATCCAGAAGCAATCAGGAAATTGTTAGAAAAACGAAAATGAACCAACAAAAGTCACACAAAACAACCAGTTGTAGTGGTAACAAACGTTATTATTAAACGTTAAAATGATTTCTGAATTATGAAGAAAGCGGCAAATGATTTTTTTATTCTTTAACAACTAGAGGGATAAAATTTTTTGACTTAACTGTACGCAGGTATCAGAAAACACATGACAAAATAACTACCGGTAACTTAATTCTAAATCAGTTATTAAACCCTACACATGGTTTCTTATTTGTCTTGTCAGAAATACAGTTGTAGAAAAGAAAAAATAATGAAAATTAGTAATTGGTTTTCTAATACTTCTTAAATTATACTAATTAAATCAACTTATCACAGACCTAGCAACAAAACATATGTTCAAAAAATCAGAATTATACAAAAAATCTGTTAGGTATAGTATAGCCTATAACAAAAATCGAAAATATCGGCTTGTCTAAACTATATGATTTTATGACTCTTCCTATATTTTCCTTTGTTCTTCTCCAGATTTTCTTCGACCACAAAACTAAGTTTAGCATCTATGTCACTTCCCTGACCTATGCCGCTTGTTAATTATCTCCTTTTTGGATCATTGGATGTTCCCCTCATTACTCGTCACTTCATACTTATTTAACTTATATAGACTGAATGAACTGTATTCACAGAATATATAAAAGACAATGTGTATAATTTTCAGGATAGCCTATTTATGTTAAAAACAAATATAAAGTATAAAAACAAGTAGGCTATAAAATATCCCTTTCTTAAACGATGCATCTCATGGCTGCTGGCAATTTTTTAAAAGGCTTTCCTTTGACTTAAAGGATTATCGCCAAAGTTAGAGACAGCACATGGCAAGGATTTCAGATCACAGGATACCAAAGCAGGCACTGCATGCTTCAGAAGATAAAAGAGATGTCGGTAAACCTAGGAGAAGATGGAGATAGATAATATAGTTGTAGAGTTTGGAACAGGCTGCGGCCTATTCCTTGGTTGGAAGAAGAAGAAGAAAACCTTTGACTTATGGCAAAACCCATTAGTGATTTCTCTATCATCTCTTTTAGAGGAATCGAATGACACTATATTTGTTTCAAAATTCCGACTTTCATTTATTAGCTTCCGGTTTTGAGCTACTTCTTGTCAAAAGAGGAACTTAAAAAACAATGATTTATGTATATATATATATATACTCTTTAGGAGGAATCGAATGACACTATTTTTGTTTCCAAATTCCGACTTTTATTTCTTGACTTCCAGTTTTGGGCTACTTTCGGTCGAAAACGGAACTTTAAACCGAATTCAGGACCACTAAATTTTTGTGTAAATTACGAATCCAGAAACCGTTTGTTGTTATCTCTCGTAGATTCTGCCTTTGATTTCTTGACTTCCGGTTTTGGGCCAGGTCGAAACCGAAATTTTAAACCCAACTAAGGCTCACTACTTTTTGTGTAGATTGTTGTTTAGGTCATCAACCGAAAGGCTGGTTTGAACCTTTAGAAGCTTTTTTAAATAAAACGAGGATTGAGGTAGTTTACAATTGCCTTTCTCACTGGGTAAAAAAGTATTCTTATCAGCATACCAAGCCCTCCGAAAAGCATCTACTTTTCACCCTGCAAATGACACTTTCATTTCATTCACTACAGGGTCTGGCTGTGTAATGAAATTCATTACTGTCAGAGGAGATAACTTTGATTAGTTTCTTTTACATCTCTACCTCTGTTGTTAATGAATCAGTCATATAATTGGCTGACGATGTGATAAGAAACAGAACTATTTTTTGTAGCCCCTGAACTAGCAGATCGAGTGCAAATAAATCACTCCACCTGCTTATTATGGACAAATTTGTTATTTAATAATAATTGTTATAGGCTTGTTGTGTAGATTATGAATCCGGTAACCATTTGTTGCTATCTCTTGGAGTTTCTGACATCTAGATTTGACGAATGGACTGAGGAAAATGATGATGACAATTTTAAAATTTTCCACCAATAAAATGACAAAAATTAATACACATTATTGCTAGTAAACAATCCGTTAGTAAACATATTCACTCATTTTAGGTAAATATTTAAGTTAAATCATCCATTTAAAATTATGTACATATAACATATTTAACTTGGTATATTATTTAACCTTTTGTTTATACATGTCTCATCATGGAACCGACATTTTTGAAACCCGGGTAAATTATTTGTTAACATTAAATATCGGTTTCATATAATATTACATAGGTATTTGATTTTATAATAAACAAACATAATAATCCTATAATTTGAAATAGTCAGGTTTATATATAAGTAAAATTAGTAACCTATTTACACAAAACTATTTACAATTTGTTGAGTATTCTCTGAAATTTGTAAATCCATTTACGATACATATATTAAAATGTCTAATCGTTATTAAATCTGCTTGTATAAATTGTTACACATAGTCAGGTATTGATTTATAAGTCAAATCATTACAAGATAATTTAAAACTTTTTATAGACGTCAAAAATTGATTTTTACACCCTTACGTTCAAATGTGTATTGGTTTCTCTAAATAGACGTATGGCTAGTAGCTGAAATTTTTTTCACTTTATTTATTTTTATTTACAACTGTGTAAAAATGACGTTACACGTGTAAAAGGAGGACACCACTCATTAGTAGGACTCCCGCAGTTAATTACTACAGTTAGCCTTTTCACAATTTAATCATTAAGAGTATTCAGTTAATAATAGTAAGTTTAATTTTTTTTAAATGTTTTATATTAAGCGTTATTAAATTTGAACTGTCTTGAATGAAGTTAACCCAAGTCTCTGCTCCACCTCCTGCTGAGTCGACATAAATGTGGACCACCTGGTAAATGTAGAGAACTTAGTTCACGAATAAATGGGTTGGAGTTGTTCAGTAATTTTAATCTGAAGCGTTGATACATTTCGTGTTAGGTATCATTGATAAATTTGTCATTTTAGGTCCGAGTGAAGTTTGTGATTTGACACAAAAAATGGAGCGTTAACTAGCGTACGAAGCAATTTTGATTGAAACCGTTGAAGTTTAGCTTTAACTGATGGTTTTGATGAACCATAGATCTGACAACCGCACATATACATTGGCCTAAGTAAAGTCTTATATAAGAGCAATTTTAGAGGAATCGGCAATTTTGGTCGATCATGTAGAAGGTTGTAGAGCCTATAGCTGTTTTCGTCTACCATGTAATGGTTGCATGTTCATTCCATGTAAGCTGTCTGTCTACATGTAGACCGAGGTACCGAATTTTGTATATAAGAAAACTTTCGGACAGGTCTGCCGTCTCAAGGTAAAGGTAACGTATTTTTTTTTGTCCGAATTCATTTTGATTCTTCATTTGTAATCCACAATTCTAATTTAAGCAAATGATTTTGTAAATTTAGTGAAATATTGTCGACCGTTTTATCCGAGGAAAGTATAACTGTGTCATCGGCAAAAGAAGCTGTGAGTATAATATGCGGATCAGTTGGAATATCGGCAGTGTAAATGTTAAATAATAATAGGGAGAGTGTAGAATCTTGTGAGAACCCGGCCTCAGCCGGCTTTAAATCTGACCGTTCGTTGCCGGAAGAAACAGAGAATTATCGATCTGTTTTTTTATATAACACAATTTATTAATAATTTAGATTAGTCCAAATTCAATTTTTAGCTATTTTACAGACAAATCTTAAAATAAACTATGATATTTGGATTATATGTACGGTCATAGCACAATACAGTTCACAATTTTTTCTTCCTTACCGCCTCTATGGCATAGTCTACATTGACTGACTATAGGATTTGACAACGGTGTTCTTGTGTGAGTTTAGGCAAGTGTGATTTTGAAGTTATTTTCTGAACTAGTGGCTAGTCTACACTCACTTTTTGACCTCCTTGTATAAAGTAAAATTGTATTCCATTAGGTTCTATTGCGTTCTTTTATTATTTGTTTCGTTGTATTGTTCTACTTTTACGTATTTATTATTCTGGAATATTCTTTGTGTTCTTTACAAATCAGAAGCACCGACCCTCTTGTCAGTCAGTTATTCAGTGATGAACAGCTGAGAAGTGTGTTAGTTAAAAACCGATTTGCGCGCTGCGTATTAAGGCAGTTTATTCGTAATGGGTAAATAGTGTGCACACGTAGCAAGTAAAGGATTAACTACTTATTTACTCGTAAATGGCCATCATAACTTTTTAGTTAAATTTAGTTGGTCTTAAAATGTTTTAGAATTTTGTCTTGTCATTCAATTTTAAGTATGTTATTGGACCTAATTTTCTAGTCGTGATAACTTACTAAAAGAATTAATGCAATGAACCTATTTACAATAATTGTAAATAGGTTAATTGCATTAATTCTTTAAAATAAAAAAATTAATTATTATTTTTTCTTAATTATAAAATGAAGTTTTTTGTTTAAAATAAACAGATTCTGGAAGAACTCCGGGTAAATTTCAGGCTACCTTACTATCTGTTAATTTTATTTGAAAAATATATAGGTAACTTAACTGATAAAACCAAGAAAGTAAAACTAAAGAAAGTCAAAATTCATAGATATTCGACTTGTGATATTTATGAGTAAAATTAAATTGAAAATCAAAAAAGTAAATATACTAAGAAAGTTAGCCTACGCTAACACTTTTATTTCAGTAAGTTATCTGTAAGTAGGAGCTACGTCCAAAATTATTATTTTCGACCTTGAATTTTGAGGTAAACTTTTGTCTAATAAATTACTTGTAGATTTTCATGTCTTTCTATACTTTCTTTATGTTGACATCTCCAGCGATGAATTTCGGGTTTATATACCAAAGGATGTTCAACGAGTTTCTAATAGTTTTTTACTGGACTAGTTCAGAAATGTAGATGTTGAAGATTTTGCAGAAATTTTCCAAAGTTGGATCCCGTATGTCTAAATAGGTTTTAAAATTGATTTAAGTTATAATTACTGGTTTTTTGATTTAACAGAAGAGATTTATTCCCTAAAAGCTAATACAATCTACGAAAATTTAGATCAAGTTGTTTTCATTTGAAATATCAAGTGACTTTATTTGTACCAAAAATATATATATTTTTTTTCAAAAAATTAAGACAAACAAACAAGTCGCCACAAACCATTGATAGGTGTTAGGTCAGTGGTAGGTCTACACCAGTGGGAGATGTTCAGGTTTTCTTGTTTTACCATATAAAGTTCGCTAAATTAACTCTATAATTTTTTTCTTAATATGTTTTTATTTAGGTAAATATTTAATAATATGTTACGTGAGGAAAACAAACAACGAAAGAAAGGCGTAGTAAAAAACAAAAGAATCAATTAAATAAGATGGTTTTTAAAGAGTATAAAACAAATAATAAAAATGCCGACATTTCAGAGTAGGCGTAACGTAGTCTTTAATGAATAAATTAGTTTACAATATTACAAAGGTTTGTAGGCCTACATTCTTACTTTTATTATTATTACTTTTTATTAAAATTTGAAACAGCATACCCGTCTACATACAAATTTAACTTAACGTTAATTTTTTTCATAAAAAAATGGTTTTATTCTTTGTTAACATAAAATGAAGTAATGAAAAGGGCTTCCAAAGTTATCTAATGAAAAAATAAACAATGAAAAACTTTGTTATTAAATTAACTAGACTTTCATTTAAAAATAAAAATAAAACAACGACGTAAAATAATTTTGAAGACCTATTATTATAAACTAACTTCAAATGGACACATCGTTCCAGAAATTTAATTTAATAATGAGTTATTTGTTTCTTTTAACAATGAACTACTATTCCTCAGTGCGCACAATCCTAATGGGAATACGCTTCGCATTGAATTCAAAGAACGATATTTTACGCAGGGTTTTACAATTTCAGTAGCTACAAATAGCCAAATTAACGTAAGGCACGATGCTTTTTCGTATTTAAGTCATCAAAGTGGAGAGCGAAAAAATTATAACATAAGAAGTTGGAAGTAGTGACGCATGTATTATACCCCAACGAACTAAAGACTGCAGATGATATCTAGCCAATAATAGCCAAGTTCGGATGTGACGTTGCCCCTTCGCTAAGTCACACTCTGTTCCACTGAACTCCAGCTGACATTTTGTTAGGCTGTCACCACAGCGGGACCACAACGTGACAACGTAGGATACGATTAACGAAAATCAATTGGCTCTGTGCTGTGATCTAGGTCACTATGCTCCGCCTTCATCTGTAGTTTCTAATTCGTTAAGGTACAGTAACATTGCGTTCCTACAACTAAACTGGTTTCACACTTCGTTAAAAATTATTTTTCGCGACAGCAAATACTGTCTATCTGAAATTTTGGTCTCAGAATCCTTGGTTAAATATTTTTATGACACAGAATAAACTATCATAAGTGCAGAATTTAAGTTAAAACAGAAGTATAACCGTATCCATTGAAAACAATGGGGCAATGATCCGGTTTTCCACTTTCATTGCGTAAGAACAATACGCAACTAAACTTGGTGTGAACAGAAAGCCAAACAAAAATGTTACATATACCATCGTGATTTTAAGTGAAATTTTATTGATTAGAATATACTAACTATTTTTAACATAGATTATAACTTGTGATACTGTTTCGACATACATTTAGACTTAGGCCTATGTATTTTTTAAATAATTATAGGCTTATTGTAACAGAGATTTGATGATTCAGATTGATTCTTATAATTCACGAGCTCAAACAATGCCCCTGTCCTTGAGGACTAAGGAGATTTTGAAATGTCGTGGCGCGCGGAGTCAATAATAATGCTTGTACTACTGTAGCCGCTGACATCATTCAAGGCTATAGACTATAGTGTAACTTTTAATGAGAATGGTACAAACGTATTAGACCTATGGTATTTTATTGGCTAGTACGCTAGACTTTACAGCTCACCAGGGGCAAACCTTCTGCGAAGGAGTAAGTTATGCACACTATAAAAGTATAATATAGGCTAAATATACATACATAAGTAGTCTATGCTTATGTAAGTATACACATACTTATACTTACATATAAACTATATGTAAGTATAAGCTGTCCACTCCACCATTTAGGTTCTTTGTTTGCGTAGCGGCCCATTGGTGTAGTGGCCAGTGCAACTGGTTTCTATACTAGCTGTCCCGGATTTGATTCCCGTTCAGGTAATCTTACAACTCTCATTTTTAAATACCACCTTTCACCGTCCGTATTAGCTTTTGTGCGCGTAACTGTCGGACGTAGAAAAAAAGTTAAATAAAAAAAATTTAACGTTGTAATAGATAATAAGAGAAAAGTACAGCTTCGTAATTATCCCTATCGTTGTTAGATTTTGTTGTCATTGTAGATTTTTACGTCATCGCTAAAGTCCTTTCAAATTCAATAAATATTTTAACGACTCGGTCTTCCTATACTCGGTGCAATACCCCAAACTTTCTGAGAATAGGCCTACTTATATTTCATTTATCATAAAAATAATACATGCCGTAAATAAAATTTTCTTTTGCTAGTTGTTTTTTTGTAAATTTTTAGGAAGTTGTTTGGCAATGATCACCAGCATATTGATATTCCCAAGAATATAAAGTAGACTAGTATTCAAAAAAATTGCATAAATCGTAGAGCATAAAAATCTTGTTCAAGTACTTTATTCCTACTAAACGATTATTTTTAAAACATAAAAATTGGCATAGCGTATGAAGTATTATAATAGGCCTAATATACAAAATTACGTAACACAATAGAACCACCTACTAAGTGCTCCATGCAAATGTTTATGTATTTTTAAAAACATATGAAGCCAAATACAAATCAAGGTGGACAGGCTGTTAATGACAAAAGCAAGGCCATAAAAACAAAATAGTATACCCTAAAATTCGTAGGATATCGTTTTATATTATAACAGTATATTAATATTTAAAGATTAGTAGCAACTATTTTGAATTAAGTTTAGTCAGAGATTAAAAATAAACTTATAAATCTTAAACTTAGTTTATATGTAGTAAATAAAGGTAAAGTTGTTAACTTTATAAGTTAAGTAAACTATCAAACTTACGTTTTATGAATTTAATAAAGGAGAATCAGTTGTCTTGAAGAACGGTTTATGTGTAATAATAAAAATAATAATAATAATAATGAAATGAAATAAAATATCTTTATTATTATCCGTTATTTTTGGGTCTCGATATGTCAACAGTCTGACTTAACATCAGGTGCCCATACATATGTACATACAATAAAAAATAAACAAACATTAGATTACTGTAACTCTTAAACTAATTTACCTAGATTTACATTCTCGTTAGTGATACTGTTACTGTATTAGGGTACCTATAGTATAAGAGAAACGGCGTATAGGCAGCCACAGTAGAGAATATCCATAACAACTTCTTAAGGCTACTGATATCCTTACTTAATCTACTGATATCCTACTTAATTATCATTTTGTAACCACACTTTTACCTTACTTTTAAAATTAGTAAATTTTCTACAATTAACTATTTACCTAGACAGAGAATTGTATAACTGGTATCAAACAATTTAAACCTCTTTCACCGTAATTATTAAAACTATGAGGCACAACATAATTACATCTTCTTATTCCATATTGGTGATCTATTAAAATTTTATATTTATCTTCATTGAAGTTATTTATTATGTGAAAGAACTTATAAAAAATTTTCGGACTTAATGCTATATATCACAAATTTTCATCAAGTTAAGCTGATCTCTATCCTTTGCGATTAATTTCAGTAGGCCTACCTTATTTTGCATATTTATAAGTTTGTTTAAGTGTGAAAAGCTAGTTCCCCCCAAACTTGAACTCCTTATCTTGGTATTTATTCTAATAATGATTTATAAAAAATTTTTGAAACCCTCTTAATAACACATGATTTTAGCACATACATACATCCCAGAATTCTTTTAGCTTTCTTGAAGACTTTATCAATGTGTTTATAAAATTTCAAATTATTATTAAAAATTACTCCTAAGTAATGAAATTCTGTAACATAGGCCCTACTTCAGTTTATCACAAATACAAGTAGCTGTTAGTTGTGAGCAAGAGTAGGCTATTCGTGCAAAATTATATCATTAATGTTTATTTGAGGCATATGAGGTGTCTTAAAATACATGACCTTACTTTCACTATCACTATGCGAATATAACAGAACTGCATCGTCAGCATACTATGAATACAGAATAATAATAACAATAAATACAGAATAATAATAATAATACTAATAATAATAGGTCCATTATTCATAGGTAGCTTTCAGAAAATGTAGACTCGCCTTTTATGGCCACCTGTACCGAATTCCTGACTTTAGACTGAATATGAAATTACTACCGAGAGTCAACGATGGTTCAAAGAAATCATTTCTGACCTGACCAAAATGAACATCACAACGCAAAATCTTGCATCCAATTACCTGACCAAAATGAACATCACAACACAAGATCTTGCATCCAATCACCTGACCAAAATGAACATCACAACGCAAAATCTTGCATCCAATTACCTGACCAAAATGAACATCACAATACAAGATCTTGCATCCAATTACCTGACCAAAATGAACATCACAACACAAGATCTTGCATCCAATTACCTGACCAAAATGAACATCACAATACAAAATCTTGCATCCAATTACCTGACCAAAATGAACATCACAGCACAAGATCTTGCATCCAATTACCTGACCAAAATTAACATCACAACAAAAGGTCTTGCATCCAGGAGCACACTCAAACACAAGCTCAACAACGCAGTATATCTGGAGGAACCTGGAAGGAAGACTGGCTCAAGACAACGAACCGAAGCTCAAACTCAAAGGGCACATCAGTCGGAGGTAATGAAGATCTGCTGGGCGTGTAGGAAACTGAAGCAATGAAAAACCGCAGTGCAAATAAGTGACTACATCGAGAAATAATAGTACTAATAAGTCCATTGTGATATTAAAAAGGACGCAAAGATTATGTTTATAGAGAGTAATAATGTAGATTGTTTGGTTACTACACTTTAGTGGGATTGCAATTAACAAAAAATTGTTTCAGATTTAAAATTGTTTCGGTTTCAATATTTTGGAATATAGGTCTAATAATAGTTTAGGAATCAGAACCCGAAAAGAATTTCATTTTCCTACACTTTAACATGAACTGTAAAAACATAAAAAATGATAAAATTAAAAATCATAAAATTTTTGAAAATTAGGCCTACTATTAGCCTATAGGCTATCCGAAATACAGTAGAGCCTCGATAACCCGAGGTAATGTGGACCGAGGGTACCTCGGACAATTGAAAACTCGGATAACACGAATTCTTTCAAAACTCGAGAGGGAAACGAATGGTAAACTGGTGAAATCAATGAAACCGTAAGCAAAGATGTCAAATAAGGCATCTACTGTATTATCAAATGAAAAATGACGTACAAATAAAAAAAAATAAAAAATACTAAATGAAAGAAGATGTACAAAACTGTATGCTTACTGTACACTTCGCAGTAGCATAAGGTGTGATGTGTCATAACACAGCGAGTTTGAATTTTATTGAACAACGTGACATTTAGTGTACATACTGTATTTCGCCTTATTCTAAAATGTGGTAAAATGCATTAACAAAATTGTATTGATTATATTAGCAAAGCATTGAAATTACTGTGGGCTGTACAGTATTTAATAATGATTAAAAACTGTGTGCTTTATTTACTGGAACCATTTGGGACGAAACCGTCTGTGACTAATACCCTATAAGTACAGTACAGTATTACGATCGATGTATCGTTATATGCGGATATCGTTTAATTTTCGGTACTTTTTGATACTACCTCGGTTAGACGGGGCTCGGATAACCGCGGCTCTACTGTATATACTAATAAAACGATAAGAATAATAGTATTAGTGTTTGTGTGTTTATCTTGTCTAATTTTGTATGAAAACCGACCTAATGTTAAGTCCTTTTGTTCTCAAAATGTTTAAATAGAATTGTAGCTTAAATTAAATACTTAAATTAATTTTAATTCTAAGAATATTAAATTATTTTAACGTAGCTGTAATGTAGTAGAAAGAAAATATTAAAAGAAAAGTTAAACAGAAATAATTACGTATACCTAATCCATTTACCCTTTTTGAATTTGATTTCTTTTTAATAATAAAGTTTGTAAAGTTGTTCCTATAAAGTCTGTTAATGAAAATTTATTTTTTAATCTTTCATTTAATGGAATACGTACCCTAACCTGATAGGTTCAAAGGTGTCCAGATTGAAAAGAGGGATCGTTTGCGGGAGAGAGTATACCTATATATTCTTTAAAGCCTAATTAATAAACACTTTGCAGTACCGTTTGTCCGACGTCGTCGTTTAAGCTAACTTAACAGTTAATTAATAAACTGTTTAAAAAATTTACTAAAAAGTAAAATGAAAATATTAAAACACCCAGGGTAGCCGTTGTTTAAATGAAAATCGTTTCATGTTCCTTTTTATTCTTTGTTTTAAAAATATCAACAAAGAAAAATTTATTAAAATCCGTATTTTCATCTCAAAAAAGTTATTTTGGAATAATTGGAAATCCTTCACTTTATATTTTTCTTTTGTGTTTTCCTCCATCTTTAATTCTTTTAAAAAGGTTTTGATGTTGAAAATTAATTTATCCCTGGTCATTGAATGTGTTTAATATTTAAGTAAAAGATGAAAATAATTACCCGACCGAAATATCACCGATAAAAAGGGACGGTGAATTTGATGTGCGCAGAAATAGATGCGTCGTAAGCGTCTGTCTGGTTAGGAAATGAGGTTGGGTTGCTATACACCAAAGGGAGAGTGTCGTTGACATTTTTGCGATACTCAGTGTGTATAAAGGTCGGTATAAAAGATAGGGAAAAGTGTAGCAAACAGCACATAGGAAAGAAGGAGGTTTAGCTGAGGGAAAAGTTAGTTTGATAAGCGGCAATTACCGGCCACACGCTGTTTTTGGGAAATCCGTTTACTGAGTATACCCTGATATTCATTCGTTACAGTTAGAAAAGTTGCAAAGGGGCCTACAGAATTACTTTTTCTCATCTTGAAGTTACCTCTCCTCATTCATAGTTTAGTAACTCTTTTCAAAAAATGTAGGCCTACTTAGCTCTCACACTTTAAAACTTAAATTTACTTTAGTTGACAAGGTAAAATAATGCTATCAAATCTTTAATTTTACCACTTTATATAAAAAACAATTATTTACCTAATTAGAACCTCAAATAAAATTTAGGACAACTTTGCATTACAATGTACTATATTGTTTTATTTAAACAACACAAGAAGGATATTTTATTGAACTGATTTTCCAACGTAACCACTGGCCGATATGGCTGTATGGAACTTTGATCTACCGGAAACAATTTTATGTTAAGTTTTTTAAACAAATTATTAAGTTTAGTTCAATGAAACCTTTACTCCATACGAAATTCAATCATATATCGTGACCTCAATACAGACAACACATACGATCATCAAAGAAGGTATATGGACGATAATAATATAGAACAGACGAGGTTTTACCATTGGTTCATTTTCTCAATCAAAACTAAAACAAGACATTACACACGAATAGTATCGTAAATACTGCTGGTTTGAATAAATTTCAATTGTAGCTGTTTCTCCTGTTCTCCTTTCCTGTTTTCCTATAAACAAGAAAATTAGTTTTCCAGGATTTCAGTAAAAGTAAACCCAAAGATTCCTCGTTTTGGTAAGTTTACCTATTCATCTTTAGACTTTATATTTAACTACCTAAGTGCACGATTGCGTAGGCCTATTTTATTTTGGATAAAATTTTGATATAATATGATTGTAACAAACAGCCTTTTAACATTTATATAAAATATATTATTTTTTTAAAGTCCAGCTTCTTTACTTATTAATATACTAGTGCAGAGAATGAAGGACGGCAGATGAATTTAAAATTGCTGGAGCAAACAAATGCCAGTTTTTCTAACCACTGCAACAGACTGGCCATTGAAGGAGAAGGAAAAACCGAAGTTTCGCCTAAGATCACAAAACGGTTGCTAATGAAACATTATCAAGCTGAATTCTATTCCTCAAGCTAGGTTCTTCACTCTTGAAATTTCATCACACTTTCCTGTAAATTATTCAATACGGAGAAAGTAAAATTTAACAGATATTTAATACTTAAAATTGAATTAAATAAATAATCAAATCGAATGAAATTGGAAACCAATTCTATCTAAAAATTTAAAAAAACAGCTAGGCTGGAGCCTACCTGTAATCTTTACCAGTTTGTCACTACTGAATGACCTAACACCTCAAGCTTAATTAACTCAAATTTACTAATAATATTCATGGGCCTTCCGGCTAGCCCAGTCAATCAGCTGATAGAGATTCACTCTTGATTGTTAAGTAATACGGTTGGCAAACGACATTTTGTAATATAACCAGCTGATAGTCATTCCTGAGCAAACTCCACAGGAGGTATACCTGTTAAAATTCATGCCTAATCCGTGTCAAACATATGCTACAGCACAAAACAACGATCAAATTGGTTGGTTGTCCATTATCTACTGTTGCCGATAACAAATAAAAGCTAAAAAAATATTCATTAGACTGATCATACATCTTGCCTAATAAATATAAATACAAATATTTACAATTTTTAAATATTCCACTACCAAAAATATTCTTAGAAAGATTTAAGTTTAAACTGTCTAAATTAAGGAAAATTATACCCTTTATTTTCGCGTATTGGCCAACTGTGTATTATCATCTTTTTGCTCTACAACACTTTGCTTCCTCTGCAATCCTCCTTTAATCCTCTTCTAGTTTCTAGCGGCCTCCGTCCTCTGACACCCATTATTTTAACAGGTTGCACCGTTCATACTTTCTATATTGGCCCATACGAAACTCTTTATTTCTTTGGGAATTCGGTTTCTTTAATCCCTAATTCATCTCCGTTATCCGAGGACTTCTTGTCTATCATTTTTGTTTCATAACAGCTCATTTTTATAGTGAAGGGTTGTTAACTCCTCACCCAACTTCTAACCTGAAGTACCGAGGAACCTTCTGTCAAGTTATCGTGCCTCATCCGGATATCTCTGTTTTAAGGCACCGAGAACCCACTTTACACCCTCTTTCTTTCTGCTTTATAACAATCCACATGCTGCCTGCAGTAGCTACCCAACGGTCAAGACAAGGACTCATGAAAGCAGTAGGCTATTTGGTCGTAAGAGCTGACCATCTACTGTCTGTCTATAACTTGATGGCCTCCCGCAGAAAGGAGCAGAATCAGCCGGCTACTAGCCTTCTCAATAACACTTCATTATGTACCAATTCCAGTGGACTAGTTAGTAGTAGTACATAATGAAATGTTATTGAGAAGGCTAGTTGCTGCCGATTCTGTTCCTCTCTGTGGGCGGCCATCAAGTTATAGACAGACTGTAGACATGCAGAAAGAAGGCTCTATCTAATTGACAGTACTGCCAGACACTTAAAGGTGAAAAGTAATATATTAGTTGTCAGTTTTCACGCTAGTGCAAATTACCAGCCTTTGACCTCCAGCCTACTGTGTATAATAAATTAAAAAGTATGTTTCAAGTCAGTAGCATAAGTAGGGCTATATCTTCCAAACCGATTGTGTAAACAGATTACGTTAGATTAATCTTAAATGAATATTTATCAATACAAGTATTGATTAGAATGCAAACAAAAATACTTGTTGGCGTAATTAGTATTTGAAAGGATATTATTTTTAGTAAAATGTGAAATAAAAATAGAAGTTTGTTATCATTTATAACAAGATAAAATAAATTTCTTCAAAGCAGCAGTCATTTGGTGATTAATAACTGATTATTAATACAAAATAGCATTAAAGACTGAGTAATTAAATAATTTAACGTTGTCAATATATTCATGTATTTTAGGTCCTATGTAGTCGCAGATTGAGAAAAGTTGATGAAAGTTAAAAGTTTTCCCTTGAAATAAATTAATTCAGAAATTTTCTCATTAGCGAAGGATGCGAGTAAATAAACTGCTTAATCATTTTAATCGAAGGATCTCAAACAATGCATTATTAAGTAAATTTAACAAAGGACAAGTGGAAGGGGAGTAGGTAGCAAGCAGGTCTAAATGGAAATAAATCTAATTAACTTCTGCAGATGTCAGCATCTTAACCTACGACTCAAGCTGTGACTAGAAGCCGCGAAATAATTACAGAGCTATGGAAAGGGTTACAGAGCGCGCGAATAGAGTACCAACGACAAAAAGTGGTAGGGGGAGAAAATGTTCTAGATTGGAAACTGGTGTGTGGGTCACGAGAAGTTTAAAATACAGCCGTCGCAGCGCCAATTGTTGCTTCTTTCGTTTATAATATTTTTATGAATAAAAATTATTTGCTAATATATGCAGGATACAAACAAATGATATTTTAATACACTCGTACTATAAAAATTTGCAGTGTTGTTCTTAGTACTTATAAAAATGTCCTATGAATACCAATATCTAAAAGAACTATAATAGAACTGGTAGTTCTTAATAATAATTGCTTATGATTTTCTAAGTAACTAGATAATATTTCTTTCAAAGCAGGCCTACATATAAAAGGACATTAGGAAAATATGTTATGTATTTTAGTAGCATACTCGAATATTTGCTTTGTTGACAGTGTTATGATGATGATCAACCGTAATTAATAAGTCTGACAATTAATACAATATAGTCTCCGAACCACATTTCTTAAAATTATTAAGTTATTTTGGTTGGACGGGTGATCAGGAAACAACCAAATATGAACAAATACCGCAGGGTGTCATATATGAGCAAATACCATCGGATCAAATTCACAACACAGGAAAAGTCAACGAAAATCCACAATCTAAATAGACTTTTAGAAAATAATTCCCACTAGAAAAATAAATAAACAAGTTACATATCGTTGGTTCTTCATTCACTTCTACAATCTTTTAAAAGTAGAAATAAAGATAGGAAAATCTACACCCCAACTTGAAAATAATTGAAAAATTTGAACAAACTACAAGCAAAAAATTTTGGATAAAAGAATACTGATTAGGCCTAACACTGATTAGCCACTTTTATCTCGACCAAAAAAATCCAGTTTTATTGTCAGTGTAACTATAATATCTGACTAAGAATGACATTACGGGGAAACCCTGAAAAAGATGAAAAACTAAATAGAAACCTTTTCGCCAAAAGAAAATTTTGTTAGAACATAACATGAAGTGAATTTCAGAAAATATTAAAACTGTTATTTATTGTAAACAATAATGATTGTGTTAAATTTTACGAATAGAAAATTACTTTAACAAAGCATAACATCGTTATAGTCATGACATCTTCAATCACAATTCCATCTGAGGTTGATGGACGACCAGTTGATTTCCGTTTGCACAAGCAACCAGTTTCACTAAATTGTTTATACCATGCACGAACTGAATTGTCACTTGAAGGATCCTTATAAAATTTCAACCGAAACGCACGTTGCTCAGTAATTACTGACTTTGACACGAAAAATTTTACCTCACAAAACGACTTCTCGCTTCCTATGGCAGCCATTTTTTTCTACTGTCTTCGCCTAGCGCGCAAACGGTTAACTAACTCCCCGGAATATGTGGGGAAAACTATTTGAAATACTCTTTTCGTACAGCACTTGTTTCATTCTATAAGTTTTTTTTCATGTAACTTTTTTTAATGCATAATCTGTTATATAACAATAAATGCAATTTATCGATTAAATTTAACTCATGAAAAAATTACAAACCCACTGGTGTAGATAAATTATAACATTAAGATATATTATACTGTTCTTAATTATTATTTACAACTAAATTAGATAAATTGTGTTTTGTTCTTAAAAATAAATAGAAATAAAATAAAAAATTTGGTGTGAAACACTCACACAACTTTCTCTTGCCAATGCAAATAATTAACAATAAACCTAACATTAGTAATAAAACATTAGAAATGAACAAAAAACTAACCTCAAAAAACATTATTGAAATACGCAAAATTAAAATCGACCTCAGTTTGGCTTAAAAATACGGAAAATCGCTCATTCACGCTAAACTAGGCACTGTACAAAAAAATTCTTAAAATAAAAGTTGTAGATCTCTTAATTTCCTATAAATTTTATTTCATACACTTTTGTCGTAAAATGCATTCTAAGGCCGAAATCTTAAAAAAATAGATTTTTCACATGTTTTCGTGAAAAAAAAAACAGAAAATTGCTAATTACCGCTAAACTAAGCGTTATACAAAAAAATTTTTGGAATAAAAGTTGTAGAATTTTACATTCTCTACAACTTTTACTATATAACGTTTTGCGTTGAAATGCATATTAAAGCCGCAATCTTAAAAAGAAAATGTTTTTACGTAAAAACAGCCTCACGCAGAATTTCAGCAAACATGACGCCTACCCTATCTTGTAGAGCATAAAAAATGTAGTAAACCAGGCGATTTTAAAAAAAATCGTAGGACCAGTTTTTGAGAAAATTGCAAAAAAGTGAAAAATTATACGAATAAACTACTACTTCCGGTAGACCAATTTTGATGAAAATGTTCGTGTCGGGTCCGGTAGTGGTATGTAACTTAAGTTTCAAGTTTCAAGTTCGTACGATGTTCCGTTCTTGAGATATTCTGTTCACACACAGACACACACACACACACACACAGACACACACACACAGACCAATCGCTAAAAACATGTTTTTTGGGTTCAGGGGGTCTGAAAACGTATAGATCCGGTGAAAACTCATTTTCGAAAAATCGACATGAAAACAATACTTTCCTTCCTATATATTCATATAGGCAAGAGAAAGTAAAAAGTAACCAAAACCATCTTTGAAACGATAAAATACAAAATGAGAAGTTGCCTAATAAATAATAATCACATAATTCCGTAATATATCTACACCGAACTTTACTGGAGATAATTAAAAATGTTCATTCAGTTAATTACAACATTCACACCTAAACACGACAGTCATCAACAAAATATTAACTTTATATATTATTTACAATTTTTAAAATCATACTATCAGAATCGTCCTGGGAGATCCAGTACTGTAGCACTTTTTAGCATATGGACATCATTACTGTTGTCTAAGAGATTCAGTGCTAAGTGATTTACGTGGTTGTTTAGACGTTTGATGTAATTGAAACTTCGTATTTTTTCTCGTACCGTCTGCACATCCATATCACGATGTAGGCCTATATCGACGTTGGTAATATACCACGGTGCATTTAGTATGGTCCGCAGAGCTTTTGATTGAAACCGTTGCAGAATCTCGATTCTTATAAGTGAAATACTTTTTTGTACTGAATTTTCGTAAACCTGAAGTACACAATGAAATGCCCTGTAGCCTAAGTTAGTGCTGGGAACATACATAAATAAAATACTTTAAATATTGTGGAATGTTCTTGTTTCTCAGAATATAATTTAATCTCTCAAATGCTTAACAACCCAACCGTCTTTTTGTATCGGAGATTGAATTACTAAAACTAATTTTTAAAATCTCTTAAAAAATTTTGTTGACAAATGGAATTGTTCTTAGGCTACAAAAAATCTGAAAAACATCAAGCTGAATTAGGTACAGATTAAATATTGAAAAAGTTAAAAGAGGAACCGATTGTTGAATTAAATAAAGAAATAGATCAACGAGGTCATACTCTGATTTCCTAATTTCAACATGGGTTTTTGCATCATCAATTTTACTTTCAGTATCAAAAAAAACTACTTTGATGACTTTAAATGTATTTACCCCCTAGTGTTTAACATTTGGTTGGTTTAGAGGGACAGATTTTGTATGCTACATTTTTTAACAATGCTTAGGTACAGGACAATGCTTTTCAATTCGATGTTATTTTAAATTTAAGTTATATCACGTATATTAAGTTAATTACGTTAAGCCAGTATGATAGATTTATAACAATAATTGTCCTATGAAGTATTGTTGTTACATTAAACTTACAACTATTATTTGGGGGGGGGCGTTTAAAAGAGCAAACTACATAGAACAGATGGCTCATCTGAATTGAAGAGATTTAGTCAAGAGGGTAAATCATGATGTTTATGTGTATGTGTAAAAGAGTGAAATGAAGATAGTTGAGGGAGGCGTGAAGAAGGGGAAGTACACGAGGAAATAAAATAGTAAAGCAAAAACGAATCACTGTAACATGTGAATAAATGCACGATTGAGTCACCAACAGTCATTACCTGCATTGTTATTCAATAACATATCGAAGTGATATTCTAAGCGTAACCAGTCCCTTGAAATGAGCTACAAATTGAGTTTTAGTTCCCCCTCAACCTGCCTGAATTTTGTGTTTTCTTTCTTTCTTTATCACCTATTATTCTTCCTTTAAAAATCATCCCTTGTGCTTTGCTATCTCTTTTTATTTTGATTTTTATAAGGGGTGACTGTCTGAATGAGTGAATGATGCGTGTAAAAAACAACGACGGCATTGTTCATTAAAAAGCGGTTGTACTTGAAAATCATTACCGAATAAACTAAATCACTCTAATAGCATTTTGCTTTCTCTTTGCCCTATCTATTCATCTATATTAAAAAAATAACGAACCGTAAAATTTCAACAAATTTATTTGCTTTCGTAACCCCTATTCCTTAGGAATAGGCCTATATCATGCAGTATAAGCATGCATTATCATTTTTCTTACAAATTACAAATTAAGTTACAATACCATTTTTTCACTGGATTAAATGAATTTTTGTTTTATTTTTAAAAAGTAGTATAAGAATTAAGTGAAAAAGTAGCCACAGTTTACGCCTTTTAATAAATTTACAAAAAATTGAACGTTGCTGAGTTGGGTTTTTGAAATACACGCTTTAACACTGTTTCCGTTTCTATAAAATTAACTTACAAAATTAAAACTTACTCTAAAGTTATTGCAGTCTTATTTTGGATCGGTCGATGTCGGTAAGAAAGGCACAAAAGAAACGGGATGAATTAAGGCTTAAAATTTTAAGTTTTATCGCTAATAGACCTAAGGAAGTTTTTAGAACACTTAGCCTACGTTATTAATTTATTTTTTTTAAACTTCAGTGTCATATAATTAAAAAGGTAATTTATGTAGTCAACTCATATTTTAGATATTTATTTTAGAACATAATAACACTGGGGATAAGTAAAATACTTCTAGGTCCTAGTTCTAGCCGAGATGCGAAACCTAATTTCTAGGTAAAGTTCAATAGATATTAGACGTATCTCCCTTGGAGGAAGCCTCCATTATGTATCTATATTTTTATCATAAAATTTAGATAACTTTTAACCGAATAGTTTTTAGGAAATTTTAATTATTAGTAGGACTATGTTTATCGTTGTTACAGTTTTCAATTTTTATGAAAGGCTGAAATTTAAGAACATATTTTCGTAAGGAAAGCTGTGACCCTTTCTTTACACAGGACAGTAATTCTTCCAGGTAAACAACTATCTTTGAAGGCAAAATACTTTTCAAATGAGTATTTTGGGAAGTGATAAGTAATAAGATTTAGTATTATACGGGTAGGCCTATTATTTTAATAGTTTTCATTGTGAACTATAAGAAGAAAGTTTTTCTGAACTAGTGTAGGCCTAATGTAAAAATTACTACGGAATATTTCAGTCTACTGATATTTTGTGACACAATGTAAACTTTTCTTGTTACGACAAAGGTTCGTGACGATTAAAATTCAAATCGTGTACTACGAAAAATTGATCATAAAACAAGTTGCAAATAATTCACAATATGTTCAAAATAACGATATTGCACTAAAGTTTGAGTAAAAATTTTAATTATTTATAAAGATATAAATTAATATCAACTACGCACTTTTTAATTTAACTGATTTTTGATGAAAGGAAACTGAGGATGCTAAGAACAACGATCGATCTTTTATCCTGGTAGGTACTTAAAATTTGAGCTAAATTTCCTTGTACGATCTGATATACTTAAAATTAATTAATAATTCTTTCCAATTTCTTAAAGATTAATTTGAAAATTTATCACTACTAAAACATAACGATTTCTTGAATAAAACCTTACAAGAAAATATTTATAAAATAGATGAGTAGTAATAAACATTTTTGAAAAAACAAAGTGTTACATACTCTACAGTTTCAGGATTGTGTAGGCTAACTTGTAATATACTAGGCCTCCATGCCTACCTTAATATAAGTTTATTTAAAGTCATATTGACAGCTTGTTTATTAGCGATTTCTCTGGGTTTTGGTACTGTAACGATGGCTTTTAACGCGTTAAAATTTCCAGATCCTAGCCAGAAATCGAACCCGGGAACTTTCACTATGTAGGCTAGCATGCTAGCCGTTATCCCATGAAGGCGGCCAAAAAACAAATTTAATACCATAGCGTTAATATTCATTAATAATTAATTGATTTTATTTTAAAAAGTCCTACCGAATCACCAGGTTGGTTTAGAGGTAAATTCGTCACCGCTAGTCAGCTGTTTAACAGCTGATTTTTGAAAACGAAGGTTCCTTTTTTTTTTGGTTTAACGTCCGACTGTTTTGCAAATTGCTGCTAATGCAGACGGTGAAGGATGAAATGAATTTTTTGTAACGTATGAAAAAATGCCATGCCCGAGTGGGATTTGAACCCAAGACCGCGTGATGAGAGGCGAGCACGTTACCAACATCGCCAACGCGATTTGAACCAGGAAGGTTCCTGGTTCAAATTTCAGTAAAAGTAGTTACTTTTATACGGATTTGATATACTAGACACCGTGTTATTACCGGTGTACTTTGATGGTTGGGATTCAATTAACCATACTCTCTCAAGAATTGTCGACCTGGGTCCGTACAAGACTACACTTCATTTACACGTCATATACATCATCTTCTCAATGGGTCATGGGATTGCTTGTAGTGCTGAATTGAACAGATTGGAAAGTACACACATTACGGATAAAACTAGTCCTATCGAAAACGTAAAAATTTCGTAATTATCAAAGGAAATTAATCAATCCTGGACATAAAAATTGCTTCTGTCTTTAATTTTAGGTGCGGTACTGTACACTATACTTATGAACTACAGACTGCAGATGAAGGTGGAGCATAGTGGCTTAGATCACAGCACACAGCCAATTGATTTTCGTTAATTGTATCCTGCGTTGTCACGTTGTGGTTCCGGTGTGGATGACAGCCTAATAAAAAGTCAGCTGGAGTTCGGTGGAACAGAGTGTAACTTAGCGAAGAGGCAACATCACATTTTACCTTGGCTGTTATTGGCTAGATCTCATCTGCAGTCTTAAATTCGTTGGAGTATAAGCAACAAATTCTCTGTATGAAATATTAAAAATAATTTAAATGGTGCTATTTCTCTGGTAGGAACTACGGGTGCTATTCGGCATTCTGATCGAGATTCTACTATTTTCCATTTCCCCTTTAAACGTCATAGGTTTGGGTAGTTCCTTAAAGCTAAATCACGGAATAATTGATTTGAAGAGTTATTTAATAGATCGTAAAATTTTATACAGAATCGCACAAAACGCAGCTAGGTTTTTTTACAGTAAAAATTTTGAAATCGTAGTAGAGAGTTTATTGTTTATTAAAAGGAACACTACAAGAAGTCTTAAAAATTTTGAACAAAAGGCCTGGATCTAGTTTAAATTACTCGCTGCTGGTGTTACAAAGTAATGAACACCATACATCCAGATTGGTCAATAAAGGGTTTAGAAAATTAAAATTTTGGAACAGAGGTCTAATTTTGATCAAAGTAGAAGCTGTTAAAGTAGAAGTTTGTAATGGTGATTAGTTCTAAGCATTTTCTACGTAGGTGATGTTTGTAACAGAAAAGCTGGAATAATTTGTTTATCGATTATGTTATTATTTTATTTTATATTGAAATTCTAATAAAATGGGTTATTTTAGTAATTAAAGATATTTAAAAAATAATTATGAATATATAATAGTACAATTATAAAGGACTTTCAGTTAAACAGTTTAAAAATATTAGTTTACTGAATGTTATCCACTGTTAAGAAAGATGTGATTCATGGAGAATAAGAAAAGGGAAGTTTCTATAAATATGGTACTTAACTAGCTTGAAGAGCAGTTGATTTTTTAGGCCAAAGATGTAATAATTTTTTTCAAATCCCTAATGTGAGTACGTTGCAATCGGTCCAATTCAGAACAATAAGCAACCCCAAAACCCAATGAGATGAAGATGATGTATATGAGGTGTAGTCTTGTACAGAACCAGGTCGATTATACCTGAGAGAGTATGGTTAATTAAACTCCAACCATCAAAGTACATTGGTAACCACTGTCTAGTATTCAAATCCGTAAAAAATAAACTACCTTTACTAGGATTCGAACCAGGAACCTTCGTTTCAAAAAATTAGCTGTTAAACAGCAGTATCATTGCGACGACTTTACCTCTAGATCAACCCGGTGAGTTATCATTTAATTATCGAATAATAAAACTACAATTAATAAATATATACAATTATACTATAACTCGTATATTTGATTATAAATTTATTTTTTTATGATAAAGATAAGTGTCAGCTTTCTTTAATTAAGTAATATTCCATATTATTTTTTAAGATAATATTTCAGATTATAATATCGTAAACTACGGATCATACAAGTGACAAGTTACATGTTTTCAAACATCTAAATAATAAGAATTAATACATTTTTTACATAACCCGTCGCACAATAAGTGAATTGTATAAATTGAGGCAAAATACTGCGTAATGTAAAAGAAATCTGGTGATTAAAAATTACCTTCAACAAAACTAGCATAAATATTTTATGTTTATTTTATTATTAGTAGTATATTTGGCCTATTTGCACTTGAGTAGATTGTAAACCACAGCAAACATAATGACAATAATAGGTCTACTCTAAACAAAGTAATAAAGTCTTTAGTAAACTCCACTCTGATCACACCACTGAATCTGCTGGATACCGGATTATGTACAATGTCTTTAAGCCGTCTTTTGTACTTTAACAACCACCTCTTTTAGGGGTGAATACATCTGGTTGGCTCTTATACCCCTAATAAGCATACACAAGCCATTTCTAACAATACGGTTTTTATTGTAACAGAACATTCATTCGCACAGTTTTTAAAATGCACTATTTAAATAACTTGCATATGTACAATTTGTATAAGTAAACATCATCATTCAACTGGTTAAAATTGAGCATATTATAATTTTCTGCATTTGTGTGATATACCCAAGTACTCTATTAATAATTACTTCTTCAGAGTGACCTGCAGAGAGCATTGATCATGCTGAATGAATTCTGCAAAGAATATAAGTTGACAGTTTTGACAAAGGAGGCAAAGGTAATGGCATTCAGAGGGAAGGAGCCAGAGAGAAGTAAAATTCTTGTAGAGAATAATATTTTGGAATAGATATCCCACATTCAGTACCTAGGTTGAAAAAGTACATACGAACTGGATAGAGATGCTTATAATAAGATCCACCGATTTCAGCAAATATGCGGAACTATCCACAGAATCTTAAAAAATAGCATTAGCAAAAACACGAGGTTGAGATTTTATAAAACAAAGCAGTCCATACCCTTCTCTATGGCACTGAAACTTGGGTGCTATCTAAGCGAGAGAAGAGTAGATTGCAAGCATCTGAAATGAAATTTCTTCAACATATGGGTTCTTTCTTAGCCGAGAAAATCGTTACAGGAATACCGAGATAAGGAAAGAACTCAACATCTATAATAAACAACAGGGTGTCTCAGGATAGAATGCAGTGATTGGAGCATGTGAGAAGAATGAGGAAGGATAGGATAGTTGAGCGATTACTAGGCTTTAAACCGGAGGGAAAGAGCGAACTAGGACGCCCGAGAACGAGTTGAGCAGATCTGAGATGTTCGGAATAGGCAAAGATGCCTAATACATTAAAGGTTTGAAAGGCCGAATACTGTTTATACTTAATTACTGTAATGTTGCTAAATACTGTCCATACTTAATCTATGAATGCATTAGCTAGTTTTTAATAAAACATGTGATTTCGTTACAAAGCGAAATAACAGATAACGTTTAAAGAATACCAAAAACTGGCTTAAAAATTAAGAAAGTTTTAAAATTATTTAGGCCGATATGTTTAAAAATTATTATAGTTAGTTCAGCGAACTAAATTTGATTCTCTCCTGATAATAGACTTTGTAGTTTATGCATAGCCTATATATAACAAGAAATTTCTGGGACTGACAAGAGGCTTAGTATCTTGGAATGAAATGACCAAACTTATTCGTCGCTGCAGAATAGTGTAGCAAATAGACCAAAATGGTCATTACTCCTTACATACACGTTCAGTTAACAAACACTTATTCTAGTTCCATTATTTAATTTTAAATCTATTTATTAACTATGAATTAAATTTGTTACAAACTTTAAATTTTCTTTATTCCTAAATAAATCTGATATTAATCTATTCTATTAAACTATAGACTATTTTTAACGGTTTTTGATAACTCGATTCCAGTTAATGTGGTTTTGCGTTTAAAATTATAAATTGACAACTGAATTATTATGTGAACTAAGCTTTGCATCGGTGCTTTTGGACGCCCACCTTTAAAACATTATTCAAATAAAAATTAGGATTGATGTTTTTATAAAATTATCTGACCGAATTATTATTTGCTGAAATCGGTGGATCTTATTGTAAGCATCTTTAAATTATTAGATTTTGACTTTTTATAAAATTTTTAGATTGTGTTTATTATTACATTATTATTATATTCTTAGGATTAAAAAGTAATTTTATTCGGTGCAGTTGTTATTCTAATTTACATTAAAAAAATAAATAAATATTACAGGAATCTATATGAATTATTTACAAGCTCGAAGGATATTTGACTAAAAATTCTGATAAATTTGAATACACGGATAATTACTGGATGCGCCCCAAACTGGATACCGTAGGTCCGACTGGTCTAAAATTTATTTTGAAGCGATTATGATTTCAGTCCAAATAGGCAAAGGAATTGTTTTCGTTTGCCTAAAGATGTTTTTGTTTCTACTGAATGTGTGTTCTTTAATTAAGGCGGCTGTCTAGGTTAATTCGAAATATACCTACTGTTTTCTCTGATCGTGAAATTTGTGTTTTTTTTTTTTATTTGCGTGGCTGTACAATCTTGATGACGAAGTATAAATGTAACATTTGGGTTTTTTGTTTCGTTTGCCACACCATTTTTTTCTGCGAGTCGTATTGTACTATAAGACTGCAATAACATGGTTAAAGACTTGTTATAATTATGAAATTTTAAGTGTTATTATCCGCTGATGATATGTAAAGCCACGAAATTACTAGATTTACTCAACAAGTAACTTAAGTGTTTTTACTTATTTTTTGACCGTTTTTTGGCGGTTTTTAATAACTTTATTTATAGTAAAATAAAAAATAAAATAAGAAACTCATTAAACGGTAGTTATATGCTACAATGTTTAACAAATTAATGAATAAAGACATGTATAGTTTAGCGTTCAGTTATTATTACAATTTTCTACGTTGTACGCTTTGAATTCTGTTAAAGGTTAGCCTATGCACAGAATAATCTTTTAGTTGGCATGTAAAGCATACACAATGACACAATGAACAAGTTTGTTTAGAAGTAACATTGTGGGTATATAATTCAATTGTATACAAAATTGTATTATGTTTCCTTTCATTTTTAAATAACAACACACAATTATAGACAGAGGGCTGTATGCCAGTAAGCAGATTATACGTGATTAGGGGATACTGGTTCATAATGGTAAAAATGTCCGTGTAAAGGTAAATAATGAATAGAAATACTTTACCAAATCAGAAATAAGCGAGATAGATAGACGATAAAGAATAAGGGTTACAGAAAGGAGGAGCAAGAGGGGTACCGCAGTCGAAATCGTTTTACCCTATGTGATTTCCCCTCCTTTTTCATGCTTGTCAAGAGGGAATACATTTTGAAAATCATCGAAGTGGAAGTGTGTTTACTTACGCCAATAGGTGAAAGGGTTTTTGTACCCAAAGTCCTTTGTCGGGATGCTGATAGTTTTCCTCTTTTTCTACATAGCCTACCAACTCAACAGATCTAGTCGAGTTGTCAATGTTCGTATATACAAATGTTCTTCTTTATATTATGTTTTTTTTTTCAACACGGCTATGATTTGTTGAGATTCGTTTTTGTCCTCGTTATTCATGTTATTGAAAGAGACGTCGGGCAGGCGTATGAGAAAGAGAAAGACAGATTCAGCTCCAGTTTCTGTTATAAACCATTTTGAAAAACTCACAAAACCGAAATGCAATTTAAACTGCATTATAATCCCATGCATCCGTGCGCATTCACAACAAAAAACATCAACAAACTGGACAAAACCATCAAATTCTGACAGTTATAACTGATAACATAAACATAAATCCATTCATATATTTGTTCACAAATATATAAGCCTAAACGACAATGACAATCTTATATACCACAATCTTTATACAGTACCTGAACGTAGGCCCATATAAGGTAGAAAATATTTCATTTTCCCAGTATAACATGTATTTTAACGTTTATATTACTAAGAATACAACCATTTCATACAAGTTACAATACATGTAATAAATAGTTTTTGGAAAATCTGTTTTCCTGAATAATGTTTCAGTTTATGTATTTTACAGTACCGATACAATTAGTAAACTATAACTATTATTAGAATAACTTCATTTCACTATAACTCTCTTAAAAATGGTCGGCCTAAATATGTACAAAATGCTCATTTGCACGTGATACATATCATTCTCATCTCATTGGGTCATGGGGTTGCTTCTTGTTCTTAAATTGAATACATTACAACTTACACGCATTAGGTATTTTAAAAAAAACCTTTTAATACTTTATTCTTAAGGGGAGCAGTATGATGGATTTGACTGTTAATTTTTATTTTCGGTTTTTTATGTTTTTCAATAGTTTAGACCTAGACCTACCGCAGAAACATTAAATTACAACAAAAAATTATTTTAATGAAAAAAATTTAAGTTTTTATCAGGTTTATCCTAAAAAGTTAATAAGTCGCCGAGAACAAATATTTTTCATATTGTTATAAACTTATTGCTCGTTTTAGTGCAAGAAGAATTTTAGGTTTTTTTAAATATCTGCTTCACTATTTTTAATATGCTTCGCTGTTGGTGCAGCTTTCTAACCAATTGTTCATGGGAAATTAAACTTGTTTGTGTACATTTTTGTTTCTCATTTGTGCCTTTTCCCGTAAATTTAGATTTTTAATACTTAGGTAGGCCTACGTTTTTCTCAGAAACCACTTAACCTACTAGGCTGAAATTTTTACCAGTTAATTATCATGTACATGCACATTCACCGATATTGCTTTTACATCCTCAGGTGCTACAAGAAATAGTAACGTCCAAAAAACGTAGAACACAATTGTAAAAAATTTAAGTTCTTCGTTATTCTTTTAAAAACTTTATGGTCCAACAAATTAAATTGAAAAAGTGTCAGTAGCTAAAACCACCCTACAACTATAAGTGTGTAAAGTTTCATTTTCGTAACTTTCACCAATCCTAAAAAAAATGTACCTAAAAATAGCAAGTTTAACATTGGCGGGATACAAAGTACAGTCTGCCCTAAATGCGTTTTAGACGTTCCCTTCAAGCTATGTTTTTATAAATAAATATTCTCATCTAATAATATACAAGTACATTACACACGAATACACTTGTTAATTATCTGAAAAGTAATAAACGTTTTGTTAAGAAAATGTGAAGGTTATAGGCTACTACTGCACAGAACATAAACAGAAGACTGACCAAATATTGAAATGGTGATCAAGATAATACTGAAAAACCTTGACCAGGACAACCAAATTTTTTTTAAAAATTTGCTAGTAATCTTATTAATTTTGTCCATTACATTTTTCATTGTTTATTAACAAAATTTTCCATTTAACAGTTCAAAAAACAAAAATGACAAGAAATAATTAGACTTATATAAATATGATAGAACAATACAAAGAAACTACGAATAAAAACTTATTAACAAGATTTTAACATAATTATAATATATATACTTTTCATTTATTTTTTTAATATTTAATTTGTGTACGTTCCAATTAAAATTTTTAAATGAAAATATATAAATCCAAATAAATTTTCCAGAGGTTAAATATGCAAATTAATCAGGGATGGGATCGCGAAATGAAGGAAGTTACGATTCCTAATAAATAATTAAAATTAATCAATTACAAATGAAAAGAAAATGAGAACAAAGTCAATATCAATTTGAATTTTAAAACTTAATGAAAAAAATAATAAGATTTAAAAAGAAAGCAGTTAAGAATTAAACAGAATTACCCACACGGAAGGGATTACGACTGGCTGACAACGAGCTTCAAGAAATAATTTATCGTAACTACAAAAACTAAATAATATTTGAGCCATTTAAACACTAATTAATTAAAATCATAATTTTAAAATAGCTATTCATAATATTTCAACCATTTCTGTAACATACTTAATAATTTACTTATTAAGTATTAAGTATTACTTATTAGTATTATACTTATTAGTATTAAGTATTACTTATTACGTATTAAGTATTAATACTTAATAATTTACTTTGAGTGTATAGTTGTGTCATCAATATTGTAACCAATAATAAATTGATTAAAAATTGTAAAATTTCATATTTTGTTAAAATTCACTTTTCAAATTTCAATTCATTTAATTATTTTCATTTTATTTCATTTTAATAAATATTTAGTTTATGTAACCATATTTAGTTTAATTTACAATCTAAGTCTAAACTATTGAAAAACAAAAGCCAAAAATACAAATTTTCACTCAAAACCATCATAGTCTCCCCCCCCTTAAGTGAATAAAAATCCAATTAACGGCAATTTTATCCTGTCATAAATATGTCAGGAGCAGTAATTGTTTTTGCCACCGGCGAACCAACGAACAACTAGCAACTAGTTCCAAATTGTTGTTGTTTAGTCTTGATTAGAAAAATAATTTACTTACAGTTCTTCCTTTTAATTCCAATAATTGTTTTATGTTTCTGTAAATTAATTGTCGGAAGGGTAAATATAAAACGTGGTAGCTGTTAAATTTTATGTTTAGTATTGTTGTCAAGTTTTTTTGTAGGAAGATGATTACGTAGAATCATGTTCTATTCTGGTGTGATACTTTTTGCATGCTGTAGGCTACGTATTTCTTCTTTAACTGAGGTATTATGATAAATTTGTTTAATATGTACTATGGTGTTAAAATGGTTTTTAGTGCTTCTAACTGAAACTTTTGAATGATTTAAACATTAGATTCGCTTGCTGTTCACCACAATTTTGTAAGCCATATGTCGGCCTACATACAGGTTTTAAGCTAATAACATTGTAGACTAATACAGTTTTTCTGTGGATAGTCGTGAATTTCAGCTATTCGTTTATAAAATATCTGATTTATTTATTTCCTTTTGCATGTGTGTCTTCCAAGCTAGTCTTCTGTTAAAATGAATTCCGAGGTATTTATCTATGTTTGCTTGTGTTAATTGTGTATTTTTAAAATTATGGGTGAATAACTGTGATGTCTGTTCGTGAAAGTGACATGAACAGATTTTCTTGGAAAAGTACACTAAACATACAAAAATATATCTGAGGAGTTATTTATGCGAGCTTTGACATTAGTTATTATTCTTAATTTCTGAGAAAATAAATATCAAGTCCTACTTAATAGTCTTTTATATTCTATTTAAAATAAGAAGTAATCTATCAATCTGTATGCAAACCGAACTGAATTTAACCGATCTGTACAATTTAAACGTCTAATTTACTATAATATTTTTCTTTGAGTCTTCCAACAATTCCTTTCCTCTCGTTTATCTATATAAAGTATTATAAGATTAGACCTATTGTCAACAAGCTGTTACCCATAAAGTTATCATAAAGCAGAGCCAGCTTATTATTGTATTTATCCGTTTTAGAAAGTAAGCACTGCGTTTTATGGTGTATCTAACAAAAGCTATTGGCGGATAAACCACTGTTGCAAATAGTGTCCTGCTGAGTTAATGAAGGATACAACCGGAAACTGAACCGGCTACAATGTTTCGTTTCCGTCCAATACTATCAAATGTTTTCCCACCACATTTTAACAATTCCTCCCTTCTCAATTGACAACATTTAACTCGATGTAAAAGAACAGCTTATATTAAATTGCATAACTACCTATAGTATTGAAAAAGCTTATGGTCTTTTGTTATAACATTTAATAATAAGGTATAAAACTGCTAATAGCCTACTGCTTAACAATGGTTTTATAGTTTTTATCAATATCAATGTTCAGTCAAAATTTTTAGGTAGTTATAAAAGTTACATAAAATAATTGTAGCCTAATATGTATACCATAGACTACACATACAAAATAAATTATAATACCTATATTAAACGTAAATCCACAAAATTACTTTTTTCGAGGTTCTTTAGTAATTTATTTCATATAATGAAAAGAACTAAATACTGTCTATGTGTTTAAGCGTATAATGTAAGTTGTGTGGGTAAGTAATGTAAGTTGCTAACTGGCAGGCAACCATTGGGTTAAAAGATTATTGTGTATGGTTATTTATTATCTTCAATGTATATTTTGTAAACAAAGCACAATTATTATTATTATTATTATTATTATATTGAAAATAAACATTACTTCCCTTGTCCTTGACTGTTTATTAATCTAATTAAAAAAAATATGGAAATTATTTTCCATGTCTTTTATTTAGGCCTATTTTGAATAATGGCGTAGTAATAACAGGTAGAATGAACTAAATAGTTAAAGTTTTTTAACAACTATCTGTTATGTATTTTTATTTTTGAAAACTCAAATAAAAATTCATATGAAGAAATAATGAGGATAAATCAAATAAATCATAATCAAAAATCTTATATCACTTATTTATGATTTAAAAGGATAATTATGATTTTCTTCAGTGATTAATGAAATAGTTTCGTTTACATGGCAACAGAAATTGTAACAAGTAATAAATTGTGTTCTTTCTTTATTCATAAATAGACCAAAATGATCTCACAATTAAAAAACACATTAACGTTTCTTTCCTCTTATATCTCTATCGTATGGAAATTCATTTAATACTCTTTATTTATAAAAAAAGTTAGGTAATAATCTAATTCGAAACATATATAATAAAGTAGCTAAATATCATATACAGAAATTGTGCAGCTCATTCTATAATATATTCTGTAATACAAATTAGACAAAAAACTTAGTGGTACACATTGTTAAATTACATATTACAAATTTATTAGTTCATATAATCATAATATTACGAAGGCGATGATCTTCGTACTCATTATAATTACGTTAAGACCATCATCAGACTTAGGCTACAATTCTTAATACGAGGGGTATGTAGCGATCAGCTGTTGTGATAGTTTTAAATTTATTTAAAACAGCTGATTCATACATTTTGTTACTTTTTTATCCCTAATGTGTGTACGTTGCAATCTGTTCAATTCAGAACAATAAGCAACATTTTGTTACTCAAGGCAAATATTTAATTTTTTATATGAAATTTATTATTTTTATAAATTTCAATTTAAATAGTAGGTTATTAAAATATAAACCACAATATTCAATTTTTTTAAATTTCATTAACTAAAGTAGTAAGACAAAATTATTTTACAAAATTTAATTAATATTTCATTTTATTTTATTTTTGTTCCAAAGACATTTTGTAGTTCCGGAGTTATAATTACAACAATTGAAAATAAATTTACCTTGAACCAACCATCGTATAGAATAGATGGAATTTTGTGTTTCCATCTAACAGTTTAATATAATATTAATAAGTATTATGTTAACGGAATTATTTTACATTAATACAGAAACCGTTACAAGTAGGCCTGCATAGTACTAAGATAGAGTTCCATTCCGTAGCGCTCCTAATTTTTATTATTTTTCTTTGAAATTAACCACGTGAGATAGACAAAGCTGATTGAAATTACGTCTGTTTTTTAATTTACGACATTTGTGTCAGGTCAGATTTATCTTATCGTTGTATGGGATGAAAGTTCTGTTCCGTATTTATTTACTAGAATCCTGTGGATACTGACTATTACGCCCACATTTTTGTATCACTCTGTAGTAGCTTAAAAAGCAATTTCAACTTAAGTCGATTACCTAAATTTAATAGAAAAGAAACTTTTCTTTATATTAAACCTCCTACTTCATGAAACTAATTATAGAAATAAATTGAAAATTATCATTTAGAAGATCATATGTCGAATTTTTTTGTAGTTCTAATAATACATTTTTTATTGTTGTAGTACGCGTGTTGTAAAAATCTTTTAATATTTCATATTTGTAAATATATATTTTATAATTTAATTTTCGCCCATAACAGGCAGATGGAGTGTTAAATTATTTGCACTCGATCTGTTAGTTCCAGGGCTGCAAAAAATAGTTGTTTCTTATCACATGGTCAGCGAATTGTATCTTCTGAGAGTAATGAATTTCTTTATACAACCAGTCCACATTGTGAAGGAAATGATGTTGTCATCTGTAGGAAAGAAAGTAGATACGTTTCAGAGGGCCCGGCATGCTGATAACCATACCATTCATTTTCCATTTCAGTAAGGAAGGCAATCATAAACCTCATTCCTCATTTTACTTAGTAAAGACTTAAGAGGTTTAAATTAGCCTTTCAGCTGATGACCTAAACACAACAATTTAAATTTAGACATATACTAATGCCTAATATTAATATTTAATATTTCATTTTATTTTATTTTTGTTCCAAAGACATTTTGTAGTTCCGGAGTTATAATTACAACAATTGAAAATAAATTTACCTCCATCTAATAATGGTAGATACAATTTTGATGTCAACTATAGTACCAAAGGGTGTTCAGTCATGAGGTTGTTGTATAGCAGACTGAAACATTTATTGCATTTTGTAGGTTATTTAATTTAAATTAAGAAAACAAGTACTAAGGGATAAAGATATTCTGATATTTCTGACTCTTTCTTATTTTAGCGGATGAGAGTCACTTTTTCTTTTGTAATTAAAAGTTTGGGTTTTGTACATATTGTAATATACAACTAAAATCTCTCTGTGAAACAGTAAAAATGTAAAAATGATAGGCTCTCTCCTTATTAGCCTAGATAATAAAATATAATATTATGTATTGAGTTTTGTCCAGAAAAAAATATTGAAAAAGAGGCCTTGTGATTTTTGGAAGTACAATTGAGCGTTGATAATCCGAACGTCAAAAATCTGAGCCCTCCGAAGATTTCTTCGATATTTAAATTTGCGTGATAACGGCAAAAGTAAAGTACAATTTAAACTGTGGCTTATTTACACACGCCTACATATTTGTTCATTAAAAGCAACTAAAACGTAAGTAGGCCTACATACAGAGAAGGCAACAAACTTTTTAACTTTTTCAAACTTTTTAAAATCCTTAACTATGGGCCTAAGCGGCGTTTCTAGGTTATGTTCAAAAATCCGAACAGATTGGTAATCCGAACTACCTATAGTCCCAATTGGTTCGGTTTTCCGACTCTTAACTATAATAATTGGAAAGACAAGATAATTAATAATTGATTTACATCACTGTTCCAAGTGCATATCAATAGAGAATGTGAAAGATTACGGAAGTCCTAAACTAATGGAGAGCTCTGTATAGTAAAGCATTGGAAGTCTATTATTTTGTTAGAGGGAGGATTTTAAGTAGGGGAGGGGGTTGCAGATGTGTTAAGAGGGTGAAAATGCTCTGCTGTAGTATTTCTCTTCTATACATTACAGTGTTGTATTGATGCTGAGCGAGACACCGTGATATTTGTATCCATCCATCCCCAAAACTGCTAATCCAAGACTTGTCACAAAGGAGAAGAGAAAATGATTCAACCGTCCTCAACAAAGCCTCTTTCTCTCTCTTAGCAAACATCGCCCCACTTTGAAACTGTATCTTGCTTTGTAAGTCCATCTGACCGCCTGTCTCTCCTTCTCTACCAATAGCCCAATCCGCCCTTAACAACCCAATTACTTCCCCTTTTCTCCACCCACTCCAATGCTTCCTACCGCCAGCCCTTATAATGTCCATCAGATCTGAGAGATCGTTAAATTTTCAAACATTGACGCCGCTTTATAATGTCCCGTAATTCTTAAAATTTCATAAAAGATGTTGGTTTACTTTATTCTCTTTTCAGGTAGCTGTTTATAATCTGGCTCAAATGTCACCAAAATTCACTATTGTTGTTTCCAATCCATGTTGAGCTATTCAATCTAACTATCCTATAATGTTACGTATACGTTATTCAAACCTATCCGATTTTAAGTTGGCCTACAAGCGATCATTGGTCAAAGATAAAACCGCAACATAAAGATGAACAAAACTAAATATTTATAGTTGTACTATACTAACATTAGAAAATAGATACTACGTAAATATTTTATATAATAATAAATTTTTCATTTTGATAGACTACATGAAAACCCAGAGAAGTAAAATTTAATGATAATTAGATATACAGAGTTTTAAGAGTCTCCTTACTGAATTAATTACTTCCATACATATAAAATTTTCCCATAACAAGCAGGTAGAGTGTTAAATTATTTGCACTTTATCTGCTAGTTCTAGGGTTACAAAAAATAGTTCGGTTTCTTATCACATGGTCAGCCAATTATATGACTGAAGGATTTAAGAACAGAAGAGGTTAAACTGTAAAAGGACCTAGTCGGAGTTATCTCCTCTGAGAATATTGAATTTCATCATTATGCTGCCATACGCTGAGATGAACAAAGTGAAGCTATCATTTGCAGACAAGTTATCTTGTAGGGTGGAAAGTAGATGCTTTTTAGTGAGCCTGGCACGCTGATAAGCATACTTTTTAAGCCTACAACCGATCATTGGTCAAAGATAAAATCGTAACAAAAATATGAACAAAATAAATATTTATAGTATAGTAAATTACTATAGACTACTAACATTAAAAATCAAATACCACATTTTATATTATAATAAATTCTTCCCTTTTGATACATGAAAACCCACAGATGTAAAATTTAATGGCATTAGATTTATATAGGCCTAACTGTAAGGTTTTCATTACTGAATTAATACTTGCGTACATATAAAATTTTCCCATAACAGGCAGGTGGAGTGTGCACTTTATCTGATAGTTCCAGGGTTACAAAAAATAGTTCTGTTTCTTATCAAATGGTCAGCAAATTGTACGACTGAAGCATTTAAGAACAGAAGAGGTAGAGGTGTAAAAGACACATAGTCAGAGTTATCTCCTCTGAGAATAATGAATTTTTATCATCATACAACCAGACTCTGTGGTGTTATTTCCAGGGTGAAAAGTAGATGCTTTTCAGAGGGCTTGGCATGCTGACAAGCACCATTTTCCACATAGTGAGGAAGGTAATTGCAAACCATTTCAGTCCTCGTTTTACTCAGTAAAGCCTCTAGAGGTTCAAAACAGCCTTTTGGCTGATGACCTAAACAAAAAAAGTTATATATGTACAGTTAACCTACAAAAGGTTCCACGATATACTGTGTGACGTCTAAGTATTGTTTACGTTGTTGTGGTGACGAACTGATACCAAAGCAGTCGTGCATGCACACTGATGCTTTCCCCCTTTACTCCCCCCCCCCCCGTTAAAACCAAAGGCACTCTTGATTCAAGTAACTATACCTACTATACTTACACATAATCCGGTTAATGTCAGATTGTGTGGATGAAATATGACCTCAAAATATGGACGGTAAATCAATGTATTTCTTTAGTAGAATAACGAGAAATGAGGTAATCCGAGACAACAAAAGCCGTAACTTATGTAGTGGAATGTATCGTGGGTCTCTAGTAGAGATGAGTCGACATGTAGTGAGACAAAGCAATGACATATAGCACACAGTGATCCAATGAAGATCTTGTAGAAACAGCAGAGGGCTGAAAGACCACAGATGAGGTGATGTCAAGAAGGAATGGCGGAAGACGAGTAAGAAGAAGGATGAGGAGGAGAAACCTACAGAAGGAAGCAAGATAGAAAAGTGTTAGATCACATATAGGCCCTATATAAAAAACAAAGCAGAATATTATACCAACTCTTGTAGATTTAATCATAGGTACTGATACAAACACTACAAACAGGAAAAACAGGAAAACAGGAAAAATGTGCTGCTTATTAAATTAAATCTAGCGTATTTCCAAAGGAATATTTAACTTAAGTTATACCTACTATACCCGTGTGGGGTAGCTAGGGCCTCCATCGGGCGCCTCCCCAGGTGGCGGATAGGGGGATGCCTCCCAGATATGGGTGGTACCGGTGAAATCAAATAGCCGGGGTGGACCAAAACCTAGCACTCAGGCCATGCACCTGTGAAGATGCTCTGGTGACCGAAGGACTCCCGGAATAAGGTGTCAACTCTGCAAGGCCAACGGTCTTTAGAGCGGAAGAGCTGAGTAGTGAGGGCAATCTCTTGTCCTGAAGATGTTAAAAATATCTTTGAAGGCGGAGGAACTAAGGTATAGTCTTAGTCAACGGCATGAGGATGCAGAAGGCACAATGGGTAACCACTGCATTAAAGGCTTTTAGAGCAACCCTAGTATTCATTATGGCAATGTTAAGGCTAAATTATAATTCCGGAGTAAGCTCCCCAATCGGATCTCCGGGGGGAGCAAGTATGAACAACGACATAAAAACAGAAAATTTCTGTAGACTTCGTACAAAGATCGGTACGTGGAATGTGAGAACCATGGCTCAGGCAGGTAAAATACAAAATGCTTTTAAAGAAATGGAACGTTTGGATCTTAGGGTGTTGGGAATAAGCGAAATGAGATGGCCAGATGCAGACTATTGTGATATTGAGGACTATAGAGTGTTTTACTCTGGAGCTCCCCAAAAATATGAGCATGGAGTTGGAATCATCATGCACAAACAAATTGCACAAAATGTCTCTAACTTTTTACCAGTCAATGAAAGAATAATGCTTGTTCAAGTAAAAGCAAAACCAGTAAATGTGAATATCATACGGGTATATGCACCCACAGGTGACCATGATGAGGAAGTAATAACAAATTTTTATGGTCAATTATCATCTCTTATAAAGAATATTCCTAAGAATGAGGTGCTAATAATAATGGGTGACTTCAATGCAAAGGTAGGTAAAGGAAGATCAGGAAACAGCATTGGTCCCTATGGCCTGGGGGAAAGAAATGGATCAGGAGAACATCTCTGTACTTTTGCCGAAGAGAACAGGTTGGTTGCAGTGAACACATTTTTTGAACTACCTCCACGTAGATTATATACTTGGAAATCTCCAAGAGATGGAAAGGAAGGTGCAATTATACGTAATCAAATTTACTTTATAATGGTTAATCAGAGATATAGAAATAGTTGCAAAATGGCCAAAACATTTCCAGGAGCAGATATAGACTCAGACCACAATCTACTGGTTGCAGAATTTAGAATACAGTGGAAAAAGCTGAAAACAAAACAAACTCAACAATCATACAATAGAAGGAAAATTCAAGATCCAAATGTGAGAATGCAAATAAAAAATATGCTCAATACTGCTCTAATTGTAGCGAAAAACAGCTCAGAAATTGATGACAAAATACAAAAAATGGTGGATGTCACAACAAAAATAAAGAAGGATATATGAAGAATGGATTTGGACAAGAGGAAATCGTGGATGAGTGATGAGATTTTGAGGTTGATGGAGGAGAGGAGAAGGAAGAAAATAGAAAGAGACACTGAACAATATGTGTTCATCAACAGACAAGTAAGAAGAAAAATCAGAAAAGCAAAAGAACAGGAACTCAAAGAAAGATGTTGTGAGATTGAAGTAGCTCAGGCTAAGTATGATACATTTGGAATGCACAAAAAGGTTAGAGAAATAACAGGGAAATATAAGAAAAGATCAGTGGGTAGGATGGAGGATGATAAAGGAGAGTTGATTGTGGATGTAGAAAAGATGAAATTGGCATGGCAGAATTATGTTGAAAAACTTTTTTCAGACCAAAGAACTGAATACCACTTACCACAAGAGTTAACAGGTCCAGATATTCTCTTGGAGGAAGTTGAAGTAGCCCTATTATCCACTAAAGACGGGAAAGCAGCTGGCCCAGATGGCGTTCAGTCAGAAATTTTGAAGGTTTTTGATGATGAGTTCAAGAAAGAACTGACTACTGTTTTCAATAAAGTATATAATAGTGGGTACATACCCAAGGTATGGCTGAAATCAGAGTTTATAGTTCTACCTAAGAAACAGGGTGCTAAGAAGTGTAGTGATTATAGAACAATTAGCCTCATGAGCCACTTGTTGAAATTGTTTTTGAAAATTATACACCGCAGACTTTATAGAATATGTGAAGAGCAAGTATCGCCTACACAGTTTGGCTTCATGAAGGGTATGGGAACAAGAGATGCACTTTTTAGTACACAAATTCTTTTTCAACGTTGCCAGGACATGAATTGTAATGTATATGCTTGTTTTATTGATTATCAAAAGGCTTTTGACAAAGTTCAGCATAACAAAATGATGGAAGTCCTGCACGATAGTGGAATTGATGGTAAAGACTTGCGTATAATTAGAAACCTCTATTGGAATCAATCTGCATATGTCAGGATTAACCAAGTGAAAACAGAGGAATTGGAAATTCTCCGTGGGGTCCGACAGGGCTGTATATTGTCGCCACTCATATTCAATTTGTACTCTGAGGCTATTTTCCAAGAAGCATTAGAATGCTTGGATGTTGGTATACTATTGAATGGAGAACGAATCAACAACTTTAGATATGCCGATGATACTGTCATTTTTGCAGACACCTCACAGGGACTTCAACTGTTGATGAACAAAGTGGCTGAAGTTAGTGGGAAATATGGTCTGGAAGTCAACAGTAATAAAACAAAAGTTATGATAGTAAGCAAGCAGAAAATTGACAATCTACATTTCACTATTGATGGCAAAGTTGTAGAACAAGTACCAACATACGTTTACTTGGGCACAGTGTTAAATGAGCGGTGGGACCATTCTCAGGAAATAAAGGCCAGGATTGAAAAAGCCAGATCAGCGTTCAACCAAATGTCAAAACTGTTCAAGACACACAACTTGAACCTTGAATTGAAAATTAGACTACTTCGATGCTATGTATTTTCCATCTTGCTATATGGAGTAGAATCTTGGACTCTTAGTGAAGCAACAGCAAAGAAACTGGAGTCATTTGAGATGTCGACCTACAGAAGAATTCTGAGAATATCATGGACAGATAAAATATCCAATGAGAGAGTTCTTCAAAAACTAAATAAAAAGATGGAAATAATGTACACAGTCAAAAGAAGAAAATTGGAATACCTAGGACACATCATGAGAAATGACACTAAATACAAGCTGTTGAAATGCATAGTGCAGGGGAAAGTGCATAGCAGGAGAGGCGTTGGGCGAATGCGAATATCCTGGCTGAAAAATTTAAGGACATGGTTTTCAGTATCCACCCCTGAATTGTTTAAAGCGGCTATCAACAAAATCAGCATTGCCAGAATGATTGCCAACATTCGGTAACGGATAGGCACTGGAAGAAGAAGAAGATACCTACTACTAATAGCCTGATACGATAAAACAAGAATGTTTGATGGATTTTAAGTGGAATGAAAAAGATTATTAAATCATAAAAAGAAAACATCTTTTCTAATTTAAGGTGGGAATCGTAAATTAAAATAACGCTGAGGAAACAACAGAAAAATTGCCATTGTATTGTTTAAAATTATAAAACATTCAGACTTCTGGAAATTACATTTTCATATTTTAGATAGTTAAAATTATCTGGAAACTCATCAATCAAATATAAAGTTTTTTATGCGTGTATTTTTAACAAGGAAATATCATTGAATTGGAATTGA